>CM073583.1:45395837-45995837 GCA_037074715.1 Magnolia kwangsiensis
GTATAACCTAGCCTGAGCTAGTTGATGAGGTGCCCATCCCCTCTAAGATTATTGTTGCTACTGATGTCGCTGAGGCCATCGAAACTTCTGCCTCTACTACTGCAGCCTCGGAGGCTGGTGCTGATACTGTTGTTGAGGTGGCCTTGGTGGTGGGGGCTGTTGTCGCTGCTGTTATGGGGGTGTCACCCCCCAAACTAGGGAATCGGGCTCACAAAATTCCCGATCGCCCTAATCCGGCGCCGACAGCCTCCGTAGAACCCCATTCTTGGCTCCTAGCTCCCATTCGCCAGGTTCCGATCCTGGGATGCTACGAGGAGGATTTTCAACGTCAGTTTTTTTTTTTGTAATAAGCATAACCAAAGGCATAACCCACAAATAACAACCAAGAACTCCATTACATTTCCACTATGATCAAAAACTTTACAAGTACAATGAGCATAAAGGAAAATACAATGGTAAAGAATAAAAAAACTCCAAAATGATCTGCAACGTGCTCCTGCCTCAGCGCTGCTGCGAACCAATGTCACCTGCACGCAACGGTCGTGCATAAGCTTATAGAAAGCTTAGAGGGTGGTGAAAGTGTGTGCGCAAGGTAGTAATATGAACATGCAATGTGAGAGTAATGTGGAATATGCAGATGGATCCATAATATCATGAGCGGTACCAAGGCTATGCGATGCAAGACATGAATGGTATTGGCCATCCTAAGGCCATGCGATGTGCAATGCAACTCAAGCATATAGATCCTCATCTATGTCCACACATCAATACAGCTCAAATATGAGATATCACCGGGGTCTAGTACACTGTAAACCAGATTGCCGCTACATCGTGCGATAAGCTAAGTGAAAAAGACCTCACTATCCGTCTGCCAATATTGGGCGCGACTCGTCGATAGCCGACCCATTCCTCGAGCTGGTCAGACTCAGCCTAGGATTGCCCCCACACTCGGGCGGGTAAGGCGGCACCCCCTTCCAATCGACCACGACATAGTGGAGAGCACAGCCAACTGGTATTCGGCACTCAGCGCTCATCTACCCACTCGGTCTAGTCGTTGGAGCAACCTCTTGGTACCATAAGGGTTTAGGGACTTTCACCCAGGGATATCTATAACACCCCATGTAGAACAAGATTTTCGGTATCCAATCCTGCCAACCACGATGCGTTTGTGGAGGCTACGGCCTTGATGTCGCTAGGGCGTATAATAACCATGTTATACAAATGTGAAATGCATGATTCACACTGTCCAGTCATGTAACAAATCCTGCGCATATCGTGCGCTCATGTAGGGCAACACCGCCTAACCAGGAGCCCATAAACAACCTGCCCGAAGGCATATGCTATGATCAGTCAATCCTCATATCAAGCATACATATGATGCGTATGATCATGAGTCATGAAACTATACTAAACATGTAAATGAGTGATGAACTATTCTTACAACGCAAATGGGCTTAGACGGCCTATACACAGCAAGTACGGCCCAACAATGGGCCCTAAGGAGAGTCGTAATGTGGACATCCAACCAACATTACACTCGCAATGTGGACGTCAAACCAACATTGCTCCCAAGGCACAATCTTTATAGACATCGCTACTTAGTCTGTATTGGAATTACACATTGCAATGGACTTTAGGTTCATCCCATTGGGCCTTACATATCTATCAAATGGGTCATATCTTATGGGCCTTTTATTCATCAGATGGGCCGCATAGATGGGCCACACCAATGGGTCTTATGTGCATTGCAATGGGTCAAAACCCGTAGGCCTTGGATTGCATCAAATGGGTTTAATCTCATGGGTCTTATATGTCTTAAATGGGCCTAACCCATAGCGCTTTTACAAATCAAATGGGCCTAACCCATAGCCCTTTTTACAAATCAAATAGGCCTAATCCCGTAGGCTTTTTTACAAATCAAATGGGACTAATCCCGTAGGCCTTTTTACAAATCAAATGGGCCTAATCCCATAGGCCTTTTTACAAATCAAATGAGCCTAATCCATAGGCCTTTTTACAAATCAAATGGGCCTAATCCCGTGGACCTTAGTTATAACAAATGGGCTATGCCAATTGGGCCCCATATTTCCATCAAATGGGCCACAACCCATGGGCCCAGAGGCCCACTGAAATGTTTATTTCCATCCAAATTATCCACGAGATTGCATGGACCTAGGCCCACTGCAATGTTTATTTGTCACCCAGTGTGGGTATGGGCCAGGGGGAGGCCCACTGTAGTGTTTATTTCCATCCAAAATGTTCAGCCAAGGGAGGGGGTGGCGTGAACAACACACGTGCAAGGTGGGCTCCACCGTCCGCTGGACGGTGGAGGTAAAACACAAATTTCATGTGGGAGTCACCATCCACGGACGATGGACGGTGTGAATAAAATACATACATTACTGTGGGTTCCACAAACGTGGCCCACCATAATGTTTCAATGCCATCCAAGCTGTTCATAAGGTCACTCTGACCTGGATGAAGGGAAAACATAAATTTTAGCTTGATCCAACACTTCTGTGGGCCCCAAAAAGATTTCAATGGTAGGTATACAATTCCACTGTTTCCTGTGGTGTGGGCCGCCTGAGTTCTAGATCGGGTTGAAATTTGGAGGGGGCCCACCTGAGGAGGGGACCCATCAAATGAGCGGCACGGATAAAACATATAAATCATGGTGGGGCCCACGGTAGCAGCCGTGGGTGGCTGCATGGGAGCCTATCCGTCCGCGTGACGCGCTGCAGGCAGCGCCTGCAGCGGCTCTGACACAGCAGCATGCTGCTTCACTTCTTCTTCCTTTTTTTTTGAAAAATTCTTGATTTTGAGGATTTTCGAAGGTGGGGTCCACATCGCCTAAATCCACTCCATCCATTGGTTTCCCTGGCTCGAAATAAGTCCAAAGAGCCTAAAGTTTGGATTTTTTTTTTTATGATAGAAAATGAAATAAAATAAGAAAAAGGATCCTTGAATGGTAATGATGTATTCTTTGATGCTATGGCCCACCAGATCTCCCAATCAACCCCAACTCTTGGCTCAACGCCTAAAAAGAGATGGGTGAGAGGATGGATGGCTTGGATTGTTTATATTCATCATGGTAGGGCCTAAGTAAGTGGACCACCAAAGGCCTCCTTCTTTTCTTCTTTCCCTTTCTTTTTTTTTTTTTTGAAACGTCCAGCGTCCCAGACGCTGGACGGTTTGGTTCCTTTAAAAATACATTGTGGTGGGCCCTGATGAAGTGGGCCACCACTGATGGGTGATGTGGGTACAACGTATATGTTGGGCCCCACTTGAATAAATCTTGAACAAGATAATATCTCAAGGTGGGGTCCATTCAAGTGAGCCACACAACCCTATTGCATAAAATAAAATAAAATAAAATAAAAAGAAATAAGGAGAGAGAGAGACATGGAGAGTGGGACACGCTTTGTGATGGAGGGCTCCGCCACTATGAGCCCTCCCTTAAATGAAATCATACATCATTGGATCCCTCTATGCATGGAATCACCGAAATTGACAATCAACGGTGGAGATCAGTTCCCCACCGATATGATCGGTCTAGATGACCTTTAAATACAATGAAACAAACATCATGATGGGGTCCATGGAGAATGGACCCACCATGGATGATCATGATGATCAAAGTGGTCCATCGGCCACAACTTAGGGTCCCAAGTGAGATCCAAACCATTGATCAGTTGGCCTCACTTGGCCCATCTCAAAAATAGAAAAAACTAGTATGATCTAGCACCCACCGTCCAATCTTCTTGCTCCTAGAGGTTCCTTGGCACCTTGGCTTGGATTTCAATGGATGAGATGAGGAATGGAGGGTTGAGATGGGAGATGATGGGGTAGGAAAGTGGGCCACTTGGAGCTTAGGAGTGTTTGGAGAATTCCATACGTGGAATTTTCTTTTGCTTGGAGTTTTTGCAAATGAGAAAGAGAGGAGTTGTAAAGGGAAAGAGAGAGTGATGGATGGATGTGGTGAGTGATGGTTGTGTAAGAAATCCTTGACTTTTGAGGCCTTTGTGTAAGAAAAGGCATGGGCATGGAAGACTTTTGTAGCATTTGTGTAAGAAAGGTATGGGTTAGGAAGACTTTTGTGGTTGCTTGGGAAAAGGGGTGAAAGTGATGTGTACTTGACATGTACTTGACATGTGATGGATTGATGGGCGATTGATTGATGGGATTGATATGATTAATGTGACACATCGTAGAGATTCCCTTGGGTTTCGCAACGCGCGACGTTTCCTCGCACCGAACGTTGGCCCACATCTCTTGACCAGGGTATCGCCTCGGCGCGCGAGTCGCGGCATTGGAACCGCAGCGACGGCGTGGTCGCTATGGTAGTGGTCTTGGGTTGAGTCGACTCGGGTTTTCGGCATATGAATCAGGGTCGCGTGTCGATATCGGTTAAGGGTCAAAGGTTGCCAGAATTTGACCAGTAAGACCCCGGAAGTCTACGGAAAGGTATGGACCAAGATACGGGTCTTACAGGGGGTCTCTGCTGCTATTGAGGTGGAGACTGCTGTGAACCTCACGGCTGCTTCTACTTCTGCTAGGGGCGAGGACACTCTCAGATACGGTGCCTCATCGCACCACACCCAAAATAGGTGTCGGTGAACTACCTCGGAGGTGGTGCTGGCGCTTGAAAGGCTGGGTGACCTGTTCTCCTTTGCTGTGGTCAACGCTGTTGGGAGTTACTAGAAGGAGCTTGCCTCTTTCGATCCCTCCTCTGACCATGATCACTTTAAGAACTCGCCCACTCAGCCTTAAAAATCTGGCCTTCTGTACCACCCCCTCGAAAGTCGAGAGCTCATGCCCAATAACACAACCTCAAAGACCATAACACAAGCAGTACTTAAAACAACGAGCTCTCCGCTCCTCATTATCTACCAAGTACGGTGTAAATTCGGACAGCTGTAATGTCTCAAAAAAATCTGTACAAAGACCCGAGTACCACCTCAGGTATAAATCCCTAAGGATCATATTTTGTAGAAACTTAGGTGAAAATTAATTAAATACTCACTGAATTAATTGGTGAATTTAACTCGAACCACTATTTATACAAATGAAAAGACCCAAAAGCATTAAAATCGCTAACTTAACACTACCTAAGAACCTAGGAGAAATCCCCCGAGCCTGTCGATCTCAAGAGTAGATTAAAACTCCATATTAGACCTGGACTGCATGTCGAAAGTCTGATGACTGCGAAACTATAGGGTTATGATCGTAGTATTTGGCTTGACGACCAACATGGGAATCGAGCCCAAATAGTATCCAGAAATGCACAACTTGAGCCCTGAACGAAGTGTGTGAGAAACTTGAATATCTTTAGAAAATGTATTGAAACTTAAGTATTAAGTCATTCGCTTAAGCGCAAAATTGAGGATTTCAGATCGTCATTTTCTAACCAAACTTCACCCAGGGGAAAAGAAAATTTCCCTGCTCATATTCGTATACTCGTGGCCCCGATCGAGCAAGTTCAACTTTTGATCTGACATAGGTCCTTCACGATCGATCAACCTATCAAATTGCACCAAAATCACATCCTAGCATAGATCCATTTTCAGGAAACTTATTTTGTGACGTAGGTGAGTAATAGGCCTTCCTACGAGCTTGGTTTGTCCAAAACAGGCACCCTTAGGTAATAAATTAACTATATTAAGGCCTTGAGGCCATTTGCATCACTACTGGGCCTATATAAAGCCCTTAAACTACCCCATTTCTATTCCATACCAATTTGCTCCAAACCCTAGGAGAGAGAAGAGAGAAAAGAGTGAGGAGAGAAGTGAAAGGTTGGGAGATTGTCGCAGTGTTTTCCTCGTACAACTACATGCACTGAATTGCCTTTCCATCTAGCTAACCGATTTGTTTCAGTTATGATTTGGATAAGAAATCCTAACCCTAATCTTGATTTAGAAATATGGATTATTCAGGAACGTAGTGTTTGAAACGAGTCTGAAATGAGTATTTCGACGAAAGGTGTAGACTATAAACATTTAGGTTATGGTTTTCAATACTTTCAATGTCAGCTAATGGTTTATATCTGACTTGAATGCTACCATATCATCTTAGACACCTCGATTTCGATGTATTATACATGTATGAATTATGTATGTGTTCGTTGAAATGTTTGAATGAATATGCAATTATGATTTGTGCTTGTCATGACTATTAATCTAGGATTCATGTTTGTCGTTGTAACGTCTTGAAAAATTCCGTACCAAGAACCGAGTACCGCCTTAATCAAAAATCACTTAGGAGTAATTCCTTTAGAAATTAAGCCTAAGTTACCTAGCGCTATGTTAGAGTAGTTGTGAAATTTTCCCTGTTCGCTTTAAATACGTTCTGCAAGACCTAAAACTTGAAGAATCCATGACGCTATAATACCCTGAAATCTAGGATCAAACTCTAAACCCGATTGTCCTGGAACATGTTTAGTAACTTTGTATTGGATCTAGACCACGCGTCGAAAGTTCGATATCTCCAATCTCAGACCCTTATGACCGCTTGGTTGGACTTGACAATTGTTTTGAAAATTAGACCCAACTGATGTGCTGACACTATTGTACTGAGGTCGGAGCGAAGAGAGTGAGAAAAGGTAAAAATTTTAGAAAATAAATTTAAATTTGGCACGTGTCTTTGCGCATTATTTTTAAGCGTTCTGATCTTCAGAATTCAGCCAAATTTCACCATCGGATCAGGAAAAATATCTCTTTCATGTCATGAAACTTGTAGTCCCGATTTAGGTTCGGTAACCGTCGAATTGACACTGGTCCACCACGTGCGATCTGGGAACACTGTCGTACTGAAAACTTAATGTTGTCAGCATCCGACATCCATGAGCTTAAGTCCGACCGCGTTCGGTCAGGGAACCTCCAGAAGTGTCCTTTTGGGCCGAAAAAGACCCGATTTGGTTATAACTTAAGTATACCTTGGCTTAAAGTCTACATTGGTGAATTTTTAGCCTATATAAGGACCTTTAACCCTCTCATATCTCTCACATATGAATTTTCAAGAAACCCTAGGAAAGAGAGAGAGAGAAAGAGAGAGATTGTGAGAGAGTGGTGAGAGAAAGTTCCTGCCGATCGACCCTTCTACCACACGTGCTTAGCCTTCGCAGTCAAAGCACTTTCCTGGTGATTCTGACTT
Organism: Magnolia kwangsiensis; assembly: GCA_037074715.1. Taxonomy (NCBI): domain Eukaryota; kingdom Viridiplantae; phylum Streptophyta; class Magnoliopsida; order Magnoliales; family Magnoliaceae; genus Magnolia; species Magnolia kwangsiensis. Next base: position 45,402,987 of record CM073583.1, read on the forward strand.
CATTCTCGGTAAGAAAACCCTAACCCTAGCCTGTTTTAGGGATTCTAGCAACATAAGTAGCGAAGTAGCTAACCTTTCTTGTGATTAGGTCGTCATACAGACGTTGACGAAGTGTAGACGTTCTATTCGAATCGATACGCTTCTATGGTGAAAGGTGAGGATTGTAGATGCTTAGGTTGACGGTTTTCAAAGCTTTCAATGTCGTTTAATAGTAGATTATCGACGAGAATGTTGTTTGACATGTAAAACATGCTGTCTGTTTTCCATTTCAACTGCGTACGGAGAATATGAGATTTAGGGTATTTTAGGTATTTGTAGGAAATACTGTATGCGTACGTATTTTGCTAAAATGATTGCCATGTATAATTGTCATGTACCTATGCTAGTTATGCGTGTATGATCTGTTCGGCGAAGAGATTCGCCCAACTGCACATTTTGGTCGACATATGTTATGTAGACTAATGTGTGTAGACTAAGTGTTTGTATTGATATTTGTATTAGTATGTATTGAGTACATGTTGTTGTTGTAGGTTAGTTTTGAGATTGGATTCTTAAATTAACATGATGCTTTACATGATTTTCCTCCCTGGTTGTTATATGAAATGGATTTTCTTATGGATATGGAATACATGTGTTGATGGATTTGTTTACGTGGTATGTTATAACATGTATTAACATGCTTTGATTGGTTGTATTGCATTTCTGTCACTCTCACATGATGGTTGACTTAGATTACAAGTGCTTGGGGCTATATTCTAGTCCAGGCAGTCGGTAACAGATTGAAATTCGTGGTGGGCTTCTATTCACCACAAAGGACGTGTCGATGAACGCGAGTCGTATTTTGGGTTGATGGCAGTGGTTAGGCCACAAGAAGTATTTTATGCGCTTCATGTCGTTTAGCTTGAGATGCGCTCGTACTAGTCGAGCCCGTCAAGTAACCCGACTGACCATTGTATGTTTAACTTGTATTGGTCATAACTTCTTGAACCTAGGGTACTGAACTTACCAGTGAAAACCATGTTAACCATGGTACCTTGATCCATAAAGACTCATGAGCCGGGCATGGTGGTATGGGACACCGTGGTCGAACTGTCGGCCTACGTTGGGGCCACAAACCTCCCCGTAGTGACCAGTGAGCACCTTCGACTCGTGAGCTGATTGTGGTGGTATGGGACACTACATTCGAGTTGTCGGCCTACACTGATTAGTGATGAGCCCTTTGTAGTGACCTCGAGCATATTCTGAGTCTACGTGAGGTGATGACCCTTCCGTAGCGACAAGAGTACAACTAGGCCTGTATTGATAAGGTGATGGGGGAGCGGTGCAACGAGTGCGAGCAACAACCCTGACAGCCCTTGCAGCGACCTAGAAATATACCATCATATGAAATTACTAGGAGTGACGACCCTAGACAGGATCTGTGTTGGGATTGATATAAGCAAGGTACCTTAGTTTCCAAATACTGCTGTGTGAAAGGATTAATAACAACTCGATAATCATTATCCATATCGCACTGCATGTGCCTGGAAGATGTGGAGCACTGAGGGAAGAAAGCATTCCACGGACGTAAGACGGTGTCGCATGAGGGAGTATGTCGATGAGGGCATCCATCATGTCATTGCATACTTACAGTAACAACAGTATCTAGGAATGTTTGATTGTTTGCACTATTATTATCGCGTGATTGATTTGATAACATGTCAATCTTTGCTCTATGATTCCACTGAGTTGATCACTCACTCCCACATTACGGGACGGTGTTTGTAACACCTATCGGACTCTGTCTTAGATACAGGTGGCGAGGTGATTCAGGACGTGGAGCCGGATTACGACGACGACCAGGACGAGTTCTCGTATATGTAGTTTTCTGACGGCTTCGCATAGGTGGCCTGGATCGGCAGGACTTGTTAGGTGGACCATATGACATGTTAATTTTTGGTTTGTATATGTATATGTGACTCAGGGATGTATTCATACCTTGGAGACAGATTGAGATGGTTTTATTTTTACATACAGTGATATATATATTTTGCAGTCTTCCGCTTGTATTTGATCACTGGATCTGAAGTATGAATTGCAGTTTTTGGTATAATCTCACTCATGTGAATGCACTAACTCAGACAACATTGAATCATAAGCATATTTGTTGCATAAGTGACGTTCTGGAACTCAGGAATCGAGTTATACTCAATCCCTGAATTTCAGGGTGTTACAGCCGTATGCATGATGATCCCTTTATGTAAGGAATTACCAAAATATTTGTCGTAATTGATCTAGTCTATGTATTTGGTGATGTGTAGTCTAAGTGTTTGATTAAATGTTTGAATGATAAATTGCTGATGAATTGTATTTATTAAGTATATTAAGATAGGATTCTCAATTACCTTAATCATATGTATAGTTTCTTTCATATAATCATATTTTCTGCTATGTAATTTATGGATGAAATACACGTGTTAGGTGACATGTCCAATGTGTTTGATGAAATGCTCAAATGAGGTATATTATTTGGATTATTTGTTAAATGCTGACATGATTATCACGTGTGTCTACCCATTGCATCTGAGTAAGATTGGGGTTACAACATTGCCTAGGCAATCGGTAACAATCCATGTACAGGTGGCTGAATTAGTCTCGCTACATTAGGTAACTTGACGAATCTGGGTCACACGACGATTTTCGACAGTGGTTAGGCCACAAGGGGTGCTTATGCCCTCCATTTCAATCAAGTCTACGTATGCTCGTACCAAGTGAGCTTTCCAAACAAACCGATTGACCTATTGTATGTTTACCTTGTATGGACACTACTGTTTGAATCTAAGGTACCACTTACTAATGTAAAAACCCATTTTAACCATGGTTCCACGATCTACTTAGACTCATGAGCTGGGCATGGTGGTATGGGACACCGTTGTCGAGTTGTCGGCCTACGCTGGGGTAATGAGCCTCCCCGTAGTGATCGATGAGCAACCCAAACTCTTGAGTTAGGCATGGTGGTATGGGACATCGTGTTTGAGCTGTCGGCCTACGCTGAGGTGATAAGTCTCCCTGTAGTGACCACGAGTGTTAACTTTTGAATTTTCCTATCTACTGCTTTTCATTAGGGGTGATGCCTTACAGCTTGCCTATCGTATGTGATTAACTAGGATTGTCGACCCTAAATGGATCCTTCGATTTGGGTTAATGATGTAAAGTGAGGTACCTTAGCTTCCCAAACCTGTTATATGAATAAGCTTAATTAAGTACTCGGCTAACACGACCAGGCACAACATTGCATGTGCTTTGGCGAGAAAGTTGCACTATAGAGAGTTTGTCATGCGCAAACTTGGTTGTCAGAGTCGCTTGTGAGGGAGCTTTGTGCGAGGGCATGCATCATTACTACATACCATCCCTACATTAACAAGAGTAGTTAGAAAATGATTGTTGCATTACTTTATCGTTACTGCTTAAATGACTTGATAACATGTTAACCTTTGCCTTATAGTACTACTGAGTTGATCACTCACTCCCACCCTGGGACGGTGTTTTAAAACACCAACCACTCTATTATAGATGCAGGTGAGGACAAAGTCTATGCGGCTGAGTTGGACTTCATAGATGAGGAGGAGGAATTCTCCTATATTCAGCTATCAGGCGGGTCTATGTAGACCTCGTGCTAATTCAACGGGATAAAAGGACACATGGATTAGTTAGACACTTACAATTTGATATTTTGCCTATTTTAAAACAATACATGTAATTATTCAACCTGACTACATAATCATACTCTGGAGGTTGTAAAACATTTACTTGTTCGTATATATGTGTGTGTGTGTGTGTGTGTTTTTCAGTCTTCCACTTGCTAAATTTAACTATATTTGGAGTATGATATGTTATTTTAGTGTAATCTCACTCATGTTTAATACATTGATATGGACAACATTTAAACATCATTATCCATGTTGTATAAGTGATGTGTTGGATCTCAGGAGTTGAGCCTTGCTCGACCTTTGAAATCTGGGGCGTTACAACAGCGCTACAAAATGAGTCGCATACTGAGCCACCGTCATATCACCTTGCACTAGGGCCTCGAACTCTAATACTCACTATCATCGGATGTTTTCAGAAAAATACTGTCGGTCAAACCGATCAACAAAGTCCTCCCAGGTCCACTCAAAATCGGCGCCTACTGCTCGGAAGACTAATGTGCACTAGTGCTCAGACTCACCTTGGAGAAGGAACACTGCTAATCGAACTTGCAACTGAGTCGTACATCCCATTGTATCAAATATCTTCTCCACATTGGAGCGCCATCTCTTAGCTACTGTGGGGTCTGGTTCGCCCTAGAAATGCAAGGATCAAGTTGTCGAAACTCTCGAAGAAGGGCGCTCGCTCGCTCCTGCTCTGCCTGGGCTGGCGAAACGACGGGGTGCCTGCCCTGCCCCTGAAGGGCGGCCGTCATAGCCTGCAATATTTGTTGTATCTGGGAGGCACTCACAGGTACAGTTGAATCCGCACCGGTCTCTGGTAGAGGAGCGACATCCTTAGGATGAGCAGTAAGAACTTTGGTGGTGGAGTGGGGATCGTAAGTTGTTAGGCAGGAGTCACAAGTGGTGGAGAGGGAGTCTCAAGTGGTGAAGTGGGAGTCGATTGAGTCACTCTCCTGGGTGGAATGTCCTATAAGAAAGGACAAAGGAGCCTATCAACCTCGAAAAGTCTCGAAGGAACGCACGTTAAGGGTCTCTAACAGCAGATTACTAAGCTATCTGGACTCGAGACTTAATCATTCTAACTCATAACAGACATGTAATGTTATTCTTAGTTATTCCCAAGTTATGCTCTGATGCTAACTTTTGTCACATCCCAAACTCGAAAACCGAGCTCATAAAATTTCTGATCATCGAATCCGGTACCAACAACCTCTGTAGTACCCTATTCTCGACTCCTGGCACCCATTTATTAGGTTCCGATCCTGGGATCCTACAAGGAGGATTTTCAATCATCGGTTTGATCTGTAACAAGCATAACCAAAGGCATAACTCACAAACAACAACCAAAAACTCCATCACATGTCCACTATGATAAAAAACTTATAAGTACAGTGCGTATAAAGGAAAATACAATGATGATAGACAAAAGCTCCAAGATGATCTTCTATGCGCTCCTACCTCAGTGTTGTTGCAATCCAACGTCACCTGCACGCAACGGTCGTGTATAAGCTTATGGAAAGCTTAAAGGGTGGTGAAAATGTGTGCTGAATATAGTAATCCAATTATGCAAAATCAGAGTAATGCGGAATATGCTGATGAATCCATGAATTATATCGGCCATACCAAGACCATGTGATGCAAGATGCAACTCAAGCATATTAATCCTCATCTGAGTCCACATATCAATACAACTCAACTCTCGAATATCATCGGGGTCTAGTACACTCCAAACCAGATTGTCGCCCCATCGCGCACATTTAACAAACACATAGCAGATCATCTCTGGAATATCACCAGGTCTAGTATACTCCAAACTAGAGGTTAAAAGCTTCTTCAATTTAATAAATACTACTTTGAATTTATTGGTCCATTTAAAAGGCATACCCTTCTAAGTTAGACTTATTAGTAGGCCAAAAATTTTAGAGAACTCCTTGATAAACCTTCTGTAATACTCAACGAGTCCTAGAAAACTCTTAACTTCAGTTACACTCTTGGGCTGCTCCCACTTCATCACTGCTTCAATCTTGGCTGGATCAACCGCAACACCATCCTTTGTGATTACATACCCTAGAAATTTAACACTCTACTTTCAGAATTCATACTTGGAGAATTTGGCATATAGTTGATTGTCCTTCAGAGTCCATAACGTTGTTCTCACATGTGTCTTATGATTTCCATTGGTTTTCGAATAGATTAGTATATCATCTATAAATACAATGACAAATTGAGCAAGATAAGGATGAAATACTCTGTTCAACAAGTCCATAAACATAGTTAGGGCATTGGTCAGCCCAAAAGGTATAACAAAAAATTCGTAATGCCCATAGCGTGTCCTGAAGGCTGTCTTATAAATATTTGACTCCTTAATACGCAATTTATGATATACTGATATTAAATCAATCTTGGAGAAATAACATGCTCTTTTCAATAGATCAAATAAATCATTAATATGTGGCAAAGGATACTTATTCTTAATCATCACTTCATTCAGCTAATGATAGTACATGCATAAAAGCATGCTGCCATCCTTCTTCTTTACAAAAAGTACTGATACACCCCATAGTGAAGTACTAGGCCTGATGAAACCCTGGTTCTTCAATCCTTCCAATTGTTCCTTGAATTCCTTTAGCTCAACTGATGGCATTCGATACAATTGCATTGATATTGGGGCAGTGCCTGGCAATAGATCAATACTAAAGTTTACTTCTCGTTGGGGCAATAATCCAAGTATATCCTGAAAAACTTCAGGACACTCTCTCACAATCGGGATTTGTTCCATGCTTAATTCTGGCGACTCCTCTTCCTTCAGTACCATAATACGCTCTACATTATTATCTTTCTATTTTTCCTAAGATTTGAAAAGATTATTTTTCAGGAATAGAAAATGTAATGGTCTTAGCATGACAGCCAATCTTAACATGGTTAGCGGTGAGCCAATCCATTCCTAGAATGATTTCATATCCTTCTATATTCATAACCACTACATCAACTACATTATAACACCATATATATTGACTTCATAGGACTTGCATATTTTGTTCACGATAACCTTTTTGCTCACTGGTGATTCTATGGTAATTGCTTTACTAAGGTTAATAGGTTTTAACCCTAGTCGATTCAATACGACACTCGCAATAAATGATATGGTGGATCCAGAATAAAATAATATAGCAATAGGTTTATCAAGTACATTGACCGTACCTTCAATAATATTGTTATCTAGTTCTGGTTCTTTGACAAGTGTTATAGCATATACTTTGGCTTGAGGGGGCTACTGTCTAAAGGGTTGTCCTCCTTGATTCTGAGATACTAGAGGTCGAACTGCTTGTTGAGGCTAGTTCTACTGATAATGTTGTGGCATAGGAGGTAAGGATCGTGATGCCTGTGAAGACTGCCCGGACTACTGAGATGGTGCATGAAGTTGTAATTGAGGGGAAATCTGTTGAAGTGGCTGGTCTGGCCAATATCCTGGAGTCATGTTTTGCAAAAATGGATCTCGCTGGGTGCAATCTTGATCTGACTTCCCATCTCTTTTGTCTGTATTCAAGACTTCAAGAACCGCTCACTAGATCTTTTAGCCCGAAGACCCTTGTCAACAATTCCAGAATACTTTTTAATATCATCACAATAGAACTTGGTTCTAATATTTTGATGATGGTCCTCATTAAATTTCATGATCTTGTATTACTCTTCTTCCATCATCTTTAGGACATATCTTGATAGTTTGCAAGTTCCAAATTGACATGATAAAATGGAGGAAGAAACCCATTTCAAAAGAAGTTAAAAGTAAATGAGATAGACAAAAGGAAACAACTGTATTTAAATGAATTACGAAGCTCTACACATAAGAAGAAATGAATGAGAGGAAGAAGAAATCAATTTTAAAAAGAAAGAGAAATGACAAAAGTGAGACAATAAAGAAAAAAATCCATGCTAGATCATAGAATTTGACGCTTGTTTACAGAAGCGCCTTGGAAGGGGGATAATGGTTTGCTTCACCACCTCTAACTACTAGTTCACGAGAGTTTTCACTATGATTTTGTAGATGCTACTAGTTAAACTTATGGGCTTGAAATCCTTCAACTCTACTACTCAAGGAATAAGACATAAAAGATGCAAACACTTTTGTTCTATCTGGCTTTGATGTGGAATTCTCCAAGAACTGCCATGCGATTGCCATTCATAACTTCCTAACACTATTGAGAAAAGGCAGATTGTAAAACTTTTGCTGAGATTTCATAACTATTGACTTCGTTACCTTCAAAAGCCTTTCTAAAGATCCTCTTCTTCTGAGATATTTGAAAGATAGCCTGTCTAACTTTGATCTTGATATGCTATCCTTTGTGTAGAACTAATCATAGAAATTGAACATCCTTAAAATTTTCCAGTCATTGATCATTATGTCTACCACCTTGATTATTTTAATTGCACTAACCCTTATGTTAGAAAATTGATGGAAAAATGTTTTATTGTGTTTACTTCTTGACTTTACACTATTTCTAAAATATAGGCCTTATATAGTCCATACACACACACACACACACACACACACACACACACACACACACACACACACACACACACACACACACACAGAGAATACCAAATCATTTGCGTAATCTGTAAAAATAACATTTATATGTTCTACTATCATTAACACATCATATTCAACATTAAAACATAAAAAGATTGATTTTTTTTAAAAAAAATTTTCCTATTTTTTAAAAATAGGCCAAAAATAGTTCGTAAATACAAAAAAGAAAAAATACCAAACCAATTTCATAATATATAAAAAGAATATTTATATGTTCTACTATCATTAACACACAATATTCAACCATTAAAATAGAAAAAGATTGAAAAAAAGTGATTTTTTTCCTAATTTTTAAAAATTGACTAAAAATAGTCCGAAAAAAATTAGTTGCATAATCTGTAAAATGCACATTCATATGTTCTAATTTGTATAACCCATCACATTCAAACATAACAATATGGATTTTTATTTTTATTTTTAAAAAAAGAAGGTATAAATACCTATATTTAAAGATTTTATAGAAAATGTCTCATGGACCTTTGATTCAACAAAATCCTTGAAATAACTTGTTTTGATCCTCAAATTCAAGTAAAGTGATCAAAATTTGTAGTATAATTGTTTGAGAAAGAATTTGGAAGACAAAAGTGCTAAAAAATGAGAAAACTTTCTACTTAAGAAGAAAAAAATAGTTGTTTATGACCGTTATAGGGTAGTAATGACCGTTATGGGGCGTAACAATTATTATGGGGCATAACGGCCAATCCAAGCAAAAAAGCTAGGGGGTCACCATTTCGACCCTCGTATCACGTAATGAACGTGATCGATAACATTACATATCGGCCCTTACGGCTGATACGTAACCAATTTGGTACACCTTGGTCTAGAGGGTTAGGGCAAGGGATGAGTTATCTCCTTATTTAAGTATTGGGGAGGCACTTAGTACAATGCTTCGCAAATGGGAGTTGAAGGGGTTATTCATCAGGTTCAAAATGTTAGTGGATAGGTGCCAAATAAGTCACCTTCAATCCGTTGATGATATGCTTTTGTTTTGTAGTGTTAAGGAGTCTTTGGTGGATAATTTATTGAAAATAATTGTTTATTTTCAAGCTATGTTGGGGCCAAAGATTAATGTGGCCAAGTTTGAAATAATGGGGTGCATGTTAGTAATGAAGAGCTTCGTAGTCTTGCGAACATCTTTGGATGAAAACCTGGGTCATTTCCTTGGACATATCCAGGGTTTCTCCTGTGTGTTTCTCCTGTGTGTTGAGAAATTGGCTAAGAACCTTTGGGATATGGTGATTGAAAGGATTAAGAGAGAACTAGCTTCTTGGAAGTCGTGGTATCTATTTTGGGAGTCTCATTGACTCTTATGGAGATAGCCTTCTCTAATATAATAGTGTATATTTGATCTTTGTTTAAATGTCCTAAAGAGGCTCTAGATAGGCTTGACAAGCTAGAAGAGATTTTCTCTAAAAAGGAGCTTCAGATAGTAGAAAATTTCGTCTAATGAAGTGGCTTGAAATTGGCTTCATCCACATTCTCCCATTTAAATTATTGATTAACTATATCTATGTGTTCTACTTTTTAATCACATTGCAAATAATCCTTTTATCCCACACTACCAAAAACACGAATTTGCCACAGAATTTTGACGGATTTGGTCCGTCGCAAAAAAGGCTTGGTTTAACAACAGAGAGTCCATCACTAATGGGACTAAGTCCGTCGCGCACATGTTTTTTTACGAAAATTGTGGCCGTTTAGAGGTAGGATTTAGCCTCGGATCAATTTTCATCGCGAAAATGAAATTTGTGGTGGATTTTGGTTCGTTGCAAAGTACCGCCCCTAACGACGTATTTTTTTTGCTTTTGCAACGGATCATAGTCCGTCATAAATTGACTTTTACACATTTTTATTGTTTATATAGAATATGGTGGTAAATTGTTTTATTGTAGTGTAAGAAGTGTTTTTTAATAGAATTTTAGTGCTTTAATTGTATTTATTTCTATTTAATATTATTTTTATACTGACCGATTGAATGCAATGATTTTTGTTTTGTTTTGTTTTTATATCGAGTAGAAACTATTATTAACTTTTTTTTTCTTTAAAATTGATATTTAAATGCTTTGGAATATTGCACAAAATCCCACTATACATCATTAGTATTTTAGGAAATGAAGTCCAAAAAAAAAAAATTTGATTAAAAAGAATCGATATTTTGATATATAATTGACATTTTGAGAAAGAAAATTGAGAGGTTTAAAAAATTTGTAATTTCAAAAAAAAAAAAAATCATTGGGAAATTATAAAAAGTAAAATAAAATAACAATTAACAATGTTTGAGAAAAATTGAGATTATGAAAAGACTTTGATTAAATAGAAATAAGATTTCGAAAAAAAAAAATTAAGAAATTTGAGTAAGTTTGATAATTTTGAGAAAAAAAAATAGATATAAAAAAAAAATGATGTTTTGAAAAATAAAATTGAAAAGATTAAAAAAAAATTTGAAAATTTTCACAACTTTGAAAAAAAGAAAATTTTTGAAAAAGAAATTGAGATTGTGTTTTGAAAAAAATTTAAAAAAAATTAAGAAGTTCGATAAGAATTGAGAAATTCGGGAAAAAGATATTTTTAAAAAGAAAATGGAGAAGTTCGAAAGAATTGAAAATTTGAAGATAAAAAATGAGATTAAAAATCTCGATTTTGACAAAACACTGACATTTTGAAAAGGAAAATTGAAAAGTTCAAAAAAATTATGAATTTAAAAAAAAAAATTAAAATGTTCGAGAAAAATTGACATATTGAAAAAAAAAAAAGTGATTTAAAAAAATAAAGATTTTGATAAAAAAATATCATTTTGAAAAAGAAAATTGAAAAGTTAAAAATAAAATGGTGCTTTCGAATAAAATAAAATAAAATTGGCATCTTGAACTTTTTGAGAAGTTTGAATAAATTGTTAAGTTTGACAAAACAAAAAAAAAAAAAAAAAAAAAAATGAGATTTTGAAAATAAAAATTCAGAATTTCTGTTTCGAAAAAAAAAAAAATTTGAAAAGTTTGATAACAAAAATGAAAAGTTTTGAGAAAAATTAGGGAAAACATAAATGTTATCTTGATAAAAAACTTCTAGGCATTCAATCCCCAATGTTTTTGATGGTGGGTTCGAGTTGTAGCAATGGTTCAAAGGAGATCAAACTAACCCCACACGCCCTCTCTCCCTCCCCCTAACCTCTCTCCATGTGCATTTGATCCATGAATGCCCTACCCATGTACGCCCTCTCTCTCTCTCTCTCTCTCTCTCTCTCAATCGCAATGCCGATTTAGGAATTTAGGGATTTAGTAATTTTTGAATTCCTAATTTGATGTGGACCCTCATTTAGGGATTTGGGGATTTTAAGGGTTACAGATTTGAACGTGAACCCCAAATTGGGGTTTTTCTGATTTTACAAATTAGGGATTTGGGGATTTTAGGATTTTAGGGATTTGATGATTTTTGGAATTGGAGTTTTCACCTTGTCTTTTATTTATTTGTCTCTCTTTTCTTTATTGACATTTAGAAGTCCAATCCATTGATCTAGACTGTTCATTAGGCCCATGGAAAGGCCTGTTGATATTGATATGGGAAAGTAACACGACAACATAGACAAAGAACCAAGTGTCCATCTGGGGGAATTTCAACAATGTATGCCTGAAGCAATTCCCAAAGGGACACCATACGAAACCACATGGCAGGAGCTGCAAAAGGAATAGTGTGCATTCCCTGCTTATGTTTGGCCTTATGTATAGTTATGCATGCATGGCTAATTTTTAAGTTAAGGTGTCCAAATAGCACGGGCTTTGGACATCTGTTATTCAGGGATTGGGTTATGATTTAAAGAGTTCTTTGTTTCTTCAGTGGATGTTTTTAGTTAGTGTTTAAAGTGCTGCAATTTACTTATATATGTGGTTGAAGTTTGATAGCATTTTTAGATTCATTTTAAGATTTGCAGGGAGTTCATGTAGGGTTGTTTCTTTTCATCTATATGGTTTAGCTCAGAAGAAACATTGTTGTGTTTTGTTTTGAGGGGTGGAGGCTTGAAATGATTTGGTATTTGGAGGGTGGAAACCCTATTTCAATGGATAGACTTCTATACTTCTGTTTACATTTCTACACCGATCTGGCATGTTTGTAAAGTTGCTTAATTGTTGAATCTTAGAATCAACTGTTAGATCTTTTGTAAATGCTGCATTTTGCTTGAAATGTTAGAGATTGATCAAGGTTTGGTATTGCTTATTGAAGTTAATGAAGAGATTTTGTGTGTTGGAATCTTAGTTTTAACTATAGAAATTTCCATCATTTGTGGCTTTATTATTGAAAGGGGCCCTACCTTATAGCCATTTAGATTTATGTTACATGTGAATCATGATCAGGTTCATCGAACCTGTCATTGTCTCCCCTCACCTTCCACAATGAAACGTGCTCTTTAGATAGTTTGATTGAAGTACTTGCATGCCATATTGAGTGTCGTTTTGCATGCATATGAGCAGTCACTTTTTGCGACTACTAAATTGTCTTTTCCTATTAATTAGGCAATTTTCTGCCAAAGTTGTGGGCTATTGTGAATTTGAAGGTTTTCTTAATTTTAGAGTTCAATATTGTAATACAAGTACTGCCTCAAAACTCCTTTGCATTATATGTCGATGTTCATGAAAAATTGATACATGGTGCTTCTAAATCTCTGGTAATTCCTTTACAATGATTGGCTAATTGCTCTGGTGCAAGCAGGACATGGAATTACTTGAGACATGCTTACTACTACAGGTATGAGAGCATTACATAGACATATCAAAATATTGTTTTGTTTGGGTTTTCTTTTGTTTTTTTGTTTTTTGTTTTTTGTTTTGTTGTTTTTTTTTTCATAGTACTTTAGAGAATGCTTTGAGTTGTATTCTGATTATAGAAATTGTACAGGTGACCTTCTCATCACCTCCCCTATGGAACTAAGATAAAAAGATGAAAAAGTACAAAGCGGACCAATCCAACTATGCTCACTAAAATCCCCACTCCAATCTACTAGAAAATTGTGAAAAGATATACCACTAAATTCTAGAGGTGCAAGCATCCAGTTCACAATCCCTAGACATTATTTTCCATTATAAAACTACGCCAAGTGGGGCATTACTTTATCATCGAAGATTCTGCCATTCATCTCTTTCCAAATCCCCCACAGCCCACAAAATATAAGGGTCCAATAAACTAATCAAGGAAATTGTGTTTAAGGACTGGTTTCCAAGACTTGTTGTATGTTCTGTTGCATGCATGTATTGTTGTATACTAAGCCACATTTTCCTTATTCATGGTCATTTAACAATAAACAAAGCATGTTTTATTAGCTAATGTGTTTATTAAGCCCTTAACACATGACATTGGACATCACTTCCAATGTAAGATGTTATTCTCTCTGGTAAATTAGAAACCCATGCTTTTAAGTCTAAGAAGCTAATAATATAAAAATATTTCATCAGTGTATTTAGTTCAACCTATCTTATATCCAAAAATGACTTGAAGAGCAAAAAGCACAATTGAGGAAACCTAGTCTGGGAGCTCTTCACGTGTCGTGCAGAATGATGGACATGACTTACACATATTGGAATGCTTGTTTATTTATGCATTTTGGATGCATGAGTTTTTTCTGAGACTCATTTGTATCATCAAGCCATCCATTTGCGTCTGCCACTGCTCCTCTAAGAAGTCTTGCTATGAAACTCAACAAGACACAAAAAATGAACCAATTCTGAATTGGATATGTTATATAATTATATGTCCTGTTGCTGATGACATGTTCCACTGGTAAGCATGTTAACCTCAATGTGGAAACAATTTTTTTCCGTGTTTGAAGGAGTTGCTAATTGTCTACTTGTTGCTTTCAGGAATTGGACTTTCTGACAGCAGTATGCTTTCAGATTTTTGTGACTAGTGTAGTTGTACCTAAACTGTCTTGGAGTTTCGTGTGGTGCACTCTAATGCCTGTCTGCTTTCATTTTTGTTTGCCTATTTGCTTATGCTTGAAGGAACTTGTTGTTTGTGTTTTACCTATTTTCTCTATTATGTTGCTCACAAGTAGACATTCTTGTTCTGGATTTCCTTGCATAGCTATCAGTGCAATTTGCAGCTGACTTGCTTATTGCAGCAAGCGAATTAGTGGTTTTGACATGACGCCCCACGCATCTACACTAATGGCTAGCATTGCTGCTGCCACTGCAGGTACATGCCCCTTTTCTCCTAACAATGCTATGGCTATAGTATTGCATTGCTTTTTGGTAGTTGGGAAAGTTAACATCAAAATGCATGGGGGCATTTGGGTAAGCCATAAAGCTACCATGTCGTTATATTTCTTTTTATAATATTTAGTGTATGAATTCTGAAACTGAGAGCTATTTTTGGTTGTTTTCTTATCTTTCGTGGGTTTTTTTTTTTTTTTAATCTATATGTTGTTGTAAGAAAGCAATGTTGGGCTACCTGTCCCACTGTGCTACCAATGGGTGTGAGCCGACTACTGTAGCTTTTATGTACAAAGGAGGAATTAATGCACCAGTTTAATGGATGTTGTTCTTCTCAGAAACTATTTCCTTTTTGATAATTTTACATGCATTTCCTCCACTATTTAAAAATGATATATTCCTTTTTTGTCTCTTTGGTAATTTTGTAAGGGGAGGATAGGGCACATTCCATGCAATGAGAACATATGAAGAGGATGCAGTGCACATAGCTTTACTGCCTGTGGTATTGGCACATAATAATGCCTCTTAAGCTTTGTATTGTAACCTAACTTAATTAGTTTTCACAGGTCACTGTGCCAACCATTCCTGGAATGTTTCCAAATATGTTTCCATTAGAACCTATGCAGGTATTTCCACTACTTGTTTTTCTTAAAGCAATCTTGTATTTTAGATGCTCTTGTTATTATTATTTATTTTTTATTATTTTTTTAGTTTATATTTTTATCTGCATGTGGAGAGTTTAGAACTCTCTCTGTGATGCCAGTCCAAGCAATGACCCAATAGGTACATGGTAGTTTACGCATGGTTTATGGATCTGTTGTTTCCTTTTGACACTTTATTGATAACATCCCTATAAGCTATATTGTGTTGTGCTGATAGGCTACTTGACATGCATGGCATGTGTACGTTGGCGGTCTTTCCCCTACTGCTAACAAGCAGGTTACATTTCCTATCTACTTGATTCTTTATCTCTGTTCTTTCACGAGCATTTGGTTGCACATCCGTCAATATGTGGCGCTAATTATGTAATCTTCCCTTAGTAACCTAATGTGGTTCATTTTTTATTTTATTTTTTAATTTATCCTAATGGATCAACTTTTTTTATGGCTTGTTGTGACTCACATGATTAATTTCCAAGTACGATCCTGAAATAGGATATATAATTAAATTGTCAAAGGGGAAGTCCTCTTTCATAAATAGTTCTTAAGTTTGTTTTAGTGGAGTCGTGCACCACTGGATCTACCTTTTCACAGTTTCTTTGATGGCTTTCAGATGATGTTTTTTCACATCCACATGATGCATATTATTGATTGGTTAACTATGATGTTGGGATTAGATTTAACAGTCAAACTGTCAGAGGAAAATCCTGCATTTTTTTATAGAAAAAATAAAAGTTCTAGAATTTCTTTGCTAATGAAATGATCCATATGATGCAGCACATTTGTCATTTATTTCTTGAAAATTCTGACAAAATCAAAATTTTCATTTCATTTTTGCTGGTAGTTTGGTGAATGTTGTCATCCCATGGCCAAATCCAAATGGCGAACCAGCTCCAGGAGTTGGAAAGGTTTGTATGAAAATATGTACTTGTCCTTACATTGAGAATTTATTTATGAGGAAAGTACAATGTTTCATTGAGCATTCGTTTGGCCCAACAAACTGTTCGTGCTACACACACCTTTGGTGGTTGCTTCTCATAAGATTAGTGACAGACTATGTCAGTCGCAAAAATTAAAAATGGCGAATAATTTAAGTCGGTTTTCCCATAAGGGATGGATTTTTTTATTTTTACGATGGATCCGATCTGTCGCAATTTTGCGACGGATTCGATTTGTCATTTAATTTTTACGACGAGGTAAACAGTGACGGACCATGCAACAGACTAAATCCGTCGTTAATTTGGTTTTGTGATGGATTTGCTCCATCTCAAATTTACGATTTTGGCGTAACCTCCAAACCTCTTACATTTTAGGAATTGTCTTCATTAGGTTCCAATTTGTTTCTCCATCCAAGCAGACCTACTAGGTTTCCCAATCACATTATTGGTTTGTTTCTATTTTGTAATTCATTAACAATAACTATCTTCATTTGTTTTGCCACTTTTGTTCTTCTCCTTTATCCCCATGTTAACAATCGTCTTTGCTTCCAACCCCTCAAGAGATCATGAAGTCCCATCTTGGACTCTATTTAGTCAAGCCCAATTCCTTAGTCATTACCATCATTTTAAAAATTAGGAATCTGGTCGTTAGACTATGTACCTGTATGAAGTATGAAGTGAAGAGGCAACATATGAGCAAGTATAAAATGCTAGGTAGTGGAAGCAAGAATAGGAGGCTGGAGTGAGACTCTTTAAGTGGGAGGGGTATTTAATGATGCAATCCTATTATTGAATCAATGTGATTTTGATACCTAAATAGCAAGAATGGATGAAGAGCACCCCCACAAGAATGGTGGAGTATAGAGGAATACAAAACTTCATTGACATTGAAGCTTCTTCTTGCAAACTTTGATATTGGTATCATAGATCTCATCCTTTTTGCAAGGATAACTAAACTTATATTGAAGCAAAAGCAAAAGGGATGGAGAAATCATCTGGCTAATATAGAGAAGAGAACCCTCCCAACAGCTACCTTGGAAGGCTTCAAAATAGCTCCTAACAAAGCCTTAATCAACCCAAACCCATTCCATTGTGAACCATTTTTCTTTGTAGAAAACTTTATTCAAATCATAGATCACATCATATTGGATAATTTATGTAATAGACGCAATTGCATATTATTAGGTAACAAACACAGCTGAAGAATGGTCACCTAAAATTGGTTACGTTTGAACCTTGCATGATCTTTCCAACTAGGTGCAGCTCCCGGATCATGTTTCAAACTAGCAAACCCACTTCCTAGCTACTTATACATGCTAAAATTTAAAAACGGACACTTCCCACTCTTGCACCTGAATCTATTACTGCTTTGCTTCATGTTTTTTGTAATTATAATTTGGACTTCATGAAGATAGAATATTGAAATGTTTTTTGCAACTATAATTTGGATTTCATGAATATAGAAGATTGAAATGTTATTTGCAACTGTAATTTGGACTTCATCAAGATAGAAGATTGAACCATTTCAAAAGGAGGGTGTATGTTGGGTTATCATTCACCCAAAAAAGTGTCATTGATGTCACGTGTATGTGACATCGTAGCCATGTATAAGGTGGCCCCGCCATGATGATTTCTTGGCACAGATAATATTGGTCCACTCCTCAGGCTGTCTACAAATGTATATCGAATAAGACTGTTGTATGTCTGATCTATATGTCTAGTGTTTTATATAGAATGGTGTAACATCCTGAATTTTCACTGTTTTGGATTTCCAAAAATCCTGAAATTTTTTTAATATAATTAACTTATATTATCACTTACTGACCATTGGCACTCAATGTTAGTTTATACATAGGTGATATCAATAAAGAACCACACAAGTCTGATTAATCGACCATAGGAAGCCAACGAATCTGCCCGATCACTTGAACATCAAGTTTAACCCCATGATTTACTCACGTAGGGCCCAAATCTAATTGACTCATCGCTAACTAATGAAAACTATCATAACTAAATTAAAGATCTAACCAAAGCTGAGTCAGATAAGGCCCGGATCTTAACTAATAAATTAAATCAACCCTGTTACTCTTTTAACCTAAAATCAACGGTTTAGAGTAAACATGAGCAAATCTCCACTTTCACTACTTATAAATAGGCCACACTATAAATATAGTTAATCCAAACCCTAATCATTGCCCATGAGAAATCTCAATACCTAATTCATTCCAGAAATGCACCGATTTTTTAAACAAGCTCTAAACCGCTCGTTGTTGGGCCACTAATTCCAAAACTATAAAATAATATTCATCTTATTGGGTTTGACGTCCCTCGCGGGAGTCAAACCTGGGTGCTGTCCAGAACTACTCAACTTGAGCCAAATGACGAGTGTATGAGAAGTACAAATACCCTAAAGGAAGAGGTTGAAACTTAAGTGAATTGGGTTGTCTACTCTTATGCAAAGTTGAGGATTTCGGACCGTCGGTTTATGAACAAACTTCACATGTTGAGTAAGGATATTTCCCTACTCATATCCGTATAGCCATAGCCTCATTTGACCATCGGTGACCGTTGAACAGACTTCTAACCATATCTGTCGATCGGTGCATCCAAATGGCAGGCCCAACATGTCCATACATAGATCATCATTAGGGCTAACTATCCTACGGTGTATATCAATATGTACATCCTGTAGTGGGCCCTAGAGGATAGAAAAATCCTCTCATAAGGCTAGTATAGTAAAAACCCAACCCTTAGGGCCATTTACACCAAATTTGGCACTATATAAAGGTCTTATTTAGGCACCCCCTCCTCCCATACGAATTTCATGCCCTAGAGCAAGAGAAAAAAAGGAAGAAAGGGAGAAGAAAAAGAGGAAAAAGGAGAAGAGAGAGACCTTGGAGTGTGGGTGTTGGTACACCTCCGCCCTCTCGTCCCCTCTTTAGTTGACTCATCGTAGTCGGAGTTGTTATTGGAGCTTTCCCAGCAATGGTTAGAGGTAAGTGTTGAATGTTAAATATAATTTAGGGTTTCAATAGTTGTTTATCCCAAATCTCATAAGCTTGTAGGTTTATTTAGGTCTTTCAATAATTTTCTCTAAAAACCTAACCTTATAAGCTCAAAATCGAAGATTCCTTCTTAAAGTGAGGACTATTATTGTTAGGTGGCCTACCTCTAATTTTAGTATGAATCTAATGATTATGTTTGATTGGGTGATGTGTTTGGATAATCTAGAGAAAATTTAGGCAAGACCTTACATTTTAGATCCTCTCAATCAACATAGAATGATTATGAAATGTTTGTTGTTCCTCAATATGATTGGGTATGATTTTGATGATTATTTGTCCATTCCTTGCTTGATTTTTGTACAATGTTTCCTTATAACATGTATAATGTATTAACCCTTGTGTATTTTGTACTATGAGATACATGAAATTCTTGGCTTCCTTACTAACCCACACAACATACTTGCACATTTATTTCATAATAATGTTAGTAGCCACATTTATAGAGAAACTTGAATTTATATGTTTAATTTATGACTACTTAACATCACTTATGCTAGATCATAAACCCTAATTTGTTGAAGTTCTATTAAATACCATCAAATCCCTAAGTTGCTCAGGAAACAGAGGTGAGAGAAGGTGGTCCCGTTGGTAGGACTATCCTAAGGTTAGACCAACGGATTTGGGCGGATGTGAACGGGCGACAGTAGTTAACTATATGGGTTGCTTGTACCTGATGTCGTCCTTCATGTATTCGCCTAAACTCGCACGGTCAAGTCCACTTATTGACCAACCATATTTGTTAACCATGTTTGCTCATGCTTGTATGGAACCTATAAGACCCTTTAACCACTAAAGCCCATTGATAACCATCTGAAACCGATCTACTAACTTGAGAGCTGGGTATGGAGGAATGGGATATTGTGTCCGAGCTGTCGTCCTACGATGGGATGACGAGCCTCCCCGTAGTGACCGCGAACAATCCCTCTTCTTAGTACTCCCCATGTGCTTGAATCGAAGATGAGGAACCCGATGGGATCAAGGATCGCGGGGTCCTAGCCTCGCACGTTGAGAGGTTTTAGTCTCACAACCATTTGAGGGCAATGATACATGGGGTGTAGCAGTTTCTTCAATCTGCTGGATGAATGGAATTAACTAAATACTCAACTAACATTATTCACGCATCGCATTAGCTAGGATTTGGTGACTCTGCAGTTGAGGTCGCAATGAGAGAGTGTTGGTCATGCGTGATAATTAGATGAAGTCGATTAAGGGAGTGTTGTTGTGAGGTCATGCATCATATCATAATACATGCACATGCATTACGAAGACTAGTTTAGAATCTTTAAATGTATGCATTTTATTAAATTTATCATATAATTGCTATCTGTTGTAACTTAAGGATAATAGTAACCACTGAGTTAGCTACTCACTCCCACTTTGGGACGGTGTTTTAAAACACCAACCAAACTCTTTAATAAATGCAGGTGAGGTGGAGCTCGATGAGCCAAGCGAGGTGAGCATGGATGAGGTTAAGGAGCTTCCCTGCTTCTAGACTTTCAACGGATCCTTTTAGTTTGAGTTCGGGCTACCACGAGGTATGGACCAGGGCCCTAGTCACTTTAGGTCATGTATGGGTGGGACTACTTCCCGATTTAGATGATTTTAAATTCATGGTTTGGATATTTTTATATTTAGTAGCAATTGATACTGCTTTATGATGTACTTATGCTTCATGCTTAGCTAAATCCTCTATTGTTTATGAGATCATTCAAATGTAATTAAAATATGAAGCCCATTAGGGCACCCATGGCATCTGGGAATTCGAGAGTTGAGTTCCTACATGGGCCCTAAAAACCCGGGGTGTTACAAGTGGCCTGCTTGATTTCAATGCAGGTGATCCATCTGATCATTATTTGTCTCTATTGTTGACACTTGTCCTTTTTTGGGGTAACATGAGAAGGGAGTATACTAGAAAATTATTTTTATTTTCTTTGTGGAATTCAAAGAAATAACTGGCTCCCTCTAATCCTAAAAGTAATAGAGAAAGACTAAAAGAAAAACTGGAGTTCCCAATGTTGGTCATGGTTTTTATGGAAAAAGAATTTGCCTTGAGGGAAACTTCAGCGGGTCCGAAGACAATAACTTCTTCAACATTGCATAAATCTATCAATGCTCATAAAGTTGTGTATTATAATAATAAAAAAATTGTCACAAAGCTTGAAAAAGTCCACTTTCTTGAATATTCTACTCAGAACAAGTGTTTCCTTAGTTTTCTTTGGATTATATTGTCTTTGATTATTCAAAGTAGTTATTTTTTTTCACTTCTGGGCTATAGGGAGGTGATAATACAAGATCAGTTGTATTAGCAAATGGGCAATGCATGATAGAAAGTACCAAAAGGCACAGATATCATGAAGATATCGTTGCCAATAAAAACTTCAAGGTTGAGATGGAAGAGGGTGAATTATCACCCAATGGGGATTTTAAAGAGGACAATTTTATAGTCTACAATGATCCCGATACAGATGTTGTTCCCAAGTCTAAGGATACTGCTGCTGTTGAAATTTGTGGGTTTTTTAAAAATCAAATTCAAAATTTTTGAGATTTTCGTTTTGCCACCAAAATGCTTTTGTCCCAGATCAAAAATGAAAGGAGAAGAATTGGGGTTTATATATGGAGGTGTGTGTAGTATTCTTACTTGGAGCTTTGGAGATTGAGACACTTGGGCTCAAGCATGGGCACGGGCGTGTGCGTGGGCATGGGTGAGGGCTTCAAACGTGTGCATTATGTCGCAGAGTGGTCATTCCCTTGTGACCTTATGTGAACTATTGCGAGACAGTGCGATCGTGGTGCTAGTGGTCTAGTATGAGCCTAGGTGCGATGAGTCTAAAATGAGCCAGGGTTTTATAGGTGATTGAGAATGGTCAAATTATTAATTCGAAATAGTCATCCATTTTTTTAAATGGCTAGTAGCCTTGAATGCCACAACGGTTCGAAAACGAATAGGCCATGATGATCCAACGGTCAGATCTTCCTATCCGACGACCAAAAATGGCTCAAATTAATGATCAACCGTCAAAAATGTTTTTCAAACGTTCTAAACCATTGATGGCCACCTAACAATGGTCTACTCCCTGGTACTTATATAAACTGGACCATTCCGGTTTAAATTCCATCAACTCAAAAACACATCTCTCCTCATCCATTAGATCCTCCAGATAGCATCTCCATCTTAGAATACTGTTAACACATCCACTGTTTGATTCTGCTAGAAGATCTGTTGTGTTGAATTGTTTCTAAGTGGACCCTTCGTGATTGCTAACCGCAAGATCCAGATAAGCTTGTCTTATCCTGGAAGGAATTCACCTGTAACCTATCAACAATTGATAAAGGGAGGAATCATGCTTTAAGGACAACGTAATTTTTATGTGATTCAACTTGGTGAAACAAAAATAACTAATTTTATTTTATTTTTATTTTTTGATATTTCCAACAATCTTAAAATGTGATTATAGATGTCAAAAGTGTTGCATCAGTTAAACTAATAAACCAGGATCAGATCAGATTGGACCAGTTCAATAGTACAAATTTCACTAGGTGGTAAGACAAGATGAAATTTCCCTAACTGCTCTAAAGATTTTCTACATTTTGGACCTGAATTTTCAGCCTCTATTAGAAGCGACGGATGCTGACACTCTAGAACATATCACTGCAAGAATCAAGCGACAAGAAGACGAACCGTTATGTCACGACCATATTCTTAACGCTCTCTCTAATCGGTTATACGATTTGTACACAGCGACCACATCGATAAAAGAAATCTAGAGTGCGCTGGAATAGAAGTATAAAGCTGAAGAAGAAGGTACATAAAAATTCCAAATTAACAGGTGTTTTGACTTCACAATGATAAACATTAAGCCATTCCTAACCCAAATCCATGAATTACGATTAATTGTAAACAAGATGAAGGCTTTAAAAATAGACCTAACTGAATCATTTCAAGTCGGAGCTATTATCGCCAAATTGCCTCTGAGCTGGAAAGACTACGGGAAGAACCTACTGCATAAATCTAAAGAATTCACCCCAGACCAAATTCAAAAGCATTTTCATATTGAAGAAGAATCTCGTAACCGAGACAAGAGGGATTACGCAAATGGTGCATCCTCATCCAAGGTGAATGTAGTAAAAAGAACATCCCAGAACAATAACTATGAGAAAAATAATTCCCTAAAACCTAATGAAGATCAAGGGAAATTCAAGAAAGCCCAAAAGAAGAAAAATGGCAAACCCAAGGGTCCTTGCTATGTTTGCAGCAAGACCGGACATTTCGCCCGAGTCTATAGGGACCGCAAAAGGCCTAAGATAGAGGCTAATGCAATAGATGATGATATCGTAGCAATGGTCACAGAAGTGAACTTAGTTCAAGAGAAAGTTCCTAATTGGTAGCATGATATAGGTGCCACAGTCCATGTATGCAACGTAGATCTACCTTCAAAACCTATAAAGACATGACTAATGATCAAGATGTTCAAATGAAAAATCGAAAGCCGTAAGTAAATGAACCGTGAAATTGCTCTTTACCTATGGAAAGAAGGTAATCTTGACCAGCGTATTGCATGTCCTACACATAAGGAGGAACTTAGTCTTAGGGGATCTTTTAAGCAAACCTAGGATAAGAGTTGTGTTGAGTCTAACAAGATGATCTTGTCCATGAATGGAAACTTTGTGGGTAAGGGTTATGCTTGTAATGGGATGATCAAAATTTCTATGAATGAAAAAAATTCTTCTGTTTACATGATTGAGTCTATAATGTTGTGGTATGGTATACTAGCACATATTGGTTATAGTACCATAAAATTTTTCATGCCCCAAACTTAGAAACCGGGCTCATAAAATTTTTGATAACCAAATTCGGTGCTGACAGCCTCCGTAGTACCCCATTCTCGGCTCCCAACACCTATATGTCAGATTCCGATCCTGGAATCCTATAAGGAGGATTTTCTAACGTACATTTAGCTCGTAAGAAGCATAACCAAAAGTTTACCCAAATCACGAAGGCAACATCATCATCACATATCCACTAATATAAATACTTAAATACAGTACTGAAAGAAAAATACATATATTAAAAATCAAAGCTCGAAAGACAATTGCACGCTTCAAACCCAACATTGCTGCGACCTAATACCACTTACATGCATCTATCGTGCATAAGCTTATAGAAATCTTAAAGGGTGGTGTAAGTGTGTGCGTAAATAAGTGTCAAATATGAAATATCAGAGCAATGCAGAAACATGCCAGTAAGTCCATAAATACCATTTGCCTTATCCAGGCTATACGATGCAAAAACATAATAAGCGAATATCATATACTGAGGAAGCAATGTAGATCAGCTATGCAATAAGAAAATCCTGATGAGTGCACGAATACCGTCAACCACATTTAGGCCATATAAATGTAGAAAGATAGCAACCCAAAATGCTATATGCTGCGAATATAATGCAATATGAGGTGCAAATGAAAAGACCAAGTTGGAGTGTGAAGTTGTGATGATAATACATAGTATCACAAACTGTGAGGTTCATCACAAGAGACTTCTATCCAAACTAGTCTCATACCTAAATTTGGATAGCTAGACTCAATGTGGTAAACTCCTGATTTCAGGTTAGTCACGCGCCCCAACCGAAATCTTGACCATTGCGAAGGTACACATAATAATTAGTTGCGCACCAAAGGCCTGAGTGAATAGTGAATAAATGAATGAATAAGTGAAATGCTGAGTACGCAACTCCTACTCAGTAAGTCCACATATCAGTACTGTATATCTTTTGGATCATCACTGGGGTCTAGTACACTCAATGTCACCTGCTACCCCATCAAGCGCACAACTGGGTAAGTAGAACAGACCTCACTATATGCCTAACCAGTAGTCAGCCGATATCTACCTGATACGTTAATAGCGGACCCATTTATGAGATAGGTAAACTCAGCCTAGCTATACCTACTCCCTCGGGTGGGTAAGGCCACACCCCTTCCAACCGACCACGATACAGTGAGAGATGCAGCTTACTGGTATTTGACACTCAAGCGCTCATGTATCCACTTGGTCTATATGTTAGAGCATCTTCTGGTACCAAGAGGGTTTAGGAACTTTCACCCAGGGACATTTATGACACCCTATGTAGAAAAGATTTTCGGTGTCCCATCTAACCATCCATGATATGCCTGTGGAGGTTATGACACTGATGTCGCTAGGGCTTGCAGTAGTCATATTATAAAATGTGAGTTGCATGAGTCATACCATCCAATCATGTATCAAGCATGCACGTACCGCATACTCAAGTGGATCAACCTCGTCTCTCAGGGAGTCTCATAAACAATTAGCCAATTGACACATGCTGTGCTCAATCACTCCTCATAACAAGCATGCAGATGATGTGTAAGGGCATGTATCATGATATAATACTATACATATTCTCAGTGTGTCCTACTAGACTAAATACACTTAGCATGATTATCAGATAAGGCAGATAATAATAATCCATGATCGGCTTTCACTAGTATGTCACATACTAAGATTATGAACTAAACGACATGCTTC
Source organism: Magnolia kwangsiensis (assembly GCA_037074715.1). Classification (NCBI taxonomy): domain Eukaryota; kingdom Viridiplantae; phylum Streptophyta; class Magnoliopsida; order Magnoliales; family Magnoliaceae; genus Magnolia; species Magnolia kwangsiensis. The sequence continues at coordinate 45,428,670 of CM073583.1, forward strand.
TTCTATAACTATAGGAGTCCACGTGGCATGGCCCACATTAGCCTTCTAAGGTACTGATATATCATATATTCCAAGACGGGGTCCACTGGAAGGATGGCGAATCTTGCCCATACATCGGGATAGGCTCTACACATAGGATGTACTAATCTGGTACCACATATTCTCCCATATACGGCAAGAGGTAATGGTTTGTTAGCATCAAGGATAGGCCTCACACTTGTCCCAAAGAAGTAAATGGATAGTGTGACGATATATACATGATATCGAGGTCCTAACAACTGGATACAAGGATAAGATATGTCTCATGGGACTAGTCAAGTGGGTATACAACAAGTGGGCTTTCCTATGAGGGCTTGATACGAATATAAGGTGGCCCATGGTAGGATCCACACATCCAGGGCTACATAGCCCTGTAAATGGTCCTACTCATCATCTAAGTGGGCCTTGGGTTTGGGTCACTAAGCTTGGACAAACACATGCATCTAGGTGAGCCACATTTCCTATGGAAGGCTCGGTACAAACACATGATGGGCTCCAAGGCTTGGGTGGTCCTACAGGGTATGGTAGAAAGTATCATTATCAAATAGGGGTCCAACGGATTGGGATAGCCTAATCAAGGGAAAGATGAGTAATATAATCATCAATGGGGGCCTAACGGTTTGGGTTAGGCCATTAAGGGGAGATGAGAATGGGCTTAACAACAGGCCCTAGGGAGAGTTATAATGTGGACATTAAACCATCGTTGCTCCCAAGGTATGACCCATTTAATATCAACTAGGAACATGGATGGGCATAATAAACTTCATTACATACATCCTGGTGGAATCACACATCACAATGGGCCTCATCACATGGCCCTAATACTGGGCTGCATTACATGGGTCATATATACATCATAATGGGCCACATCTCGTGGGCCTCATGTACATCACAATGGGCCCTAACATATGGACCGGGCATACATCATGGCCTCAATCATGGGTCTCATATGCATCACTATATGTCTTAAAGACAGGCCGCATGTTCATTATAATGGGCCTCATACACGGGCCATGAATACATCACAATGGGCCACATCTATGGGCCTCAAATACATCACATTATGCCTCAAATACGGACCTTGAATGCATCTCATTGGGCCTCAAACATGACCACATTTACATTAAGTGGATCACATCTCATGGGCCTAATACACATCACAGTGGGTCACATCACATGCGCCTCATATACAACACATCGAGCCTCGCCAAATGAGCCAAAAATACATCATAATGGGCCTTATCACATATGCCTCACTCATCACTATAGGCCCCATCACATGGGCCTCACTCATGGACCACATATATATCATAATGGGCCACATCCCATGGGCCTATGGGTTAGGCACAAGGGATTAGTAATGTGTGAATCACATACAACATAGTGGGCATGATGGGGCAACCCATATAGTCCAGAAATAGATGGACAATGTGCTTACAATACACATATCAAGGTGAGCCCTATGCATCACAAAATGGGCCCCACCAGCTGCATATACAACGCATACATCATTGTGTGTCCAGCACTGCCCCAAACATCTGAACAATTTGGATGAACCACACACATCATCAAGGTAGGCCCCATGTGATATGGGCAATGTGGATAAAAATGCATCACGGTGGAGTCTACATATGTTCAGCAACACCGATAAAATGCATCAAGTGGGCCTGTTGCCACCGAACTGCAAGATGAAACACATCGAGTGGACCCCACTACCGCTAGACAGCACAAATAGAATACATACATTATGGTGGGGTCCACGTCCAGAAAATGGACAAATGACGTAGCTGAAATACATACATCATGGCTGGTCCCACCGTCCAGTAGGCTAGACGGTGTGGAATAAATACATAAATCATAGTAGGGTCCAGTCCAGCCCATGTTGATGGCTTGGATAAGCACGTACATTATGTGAGATGTGGGTCTCATGGATGGACGGTGTATATACAATACATACATCATCGTGAGTCCCACCGTCCAGGGGTCTGGACAGTGGAGATCGAACAAATGTATCAAGGGGGGTCCTCAAGTGTGGCCACCATCAAAATGGACAGTCAATGTAAACATCATAAATACATCACTGTAGTCCCCACCGTCCAAATGGATGATGTGAATAAAATACATAAATCACGGAGGATTTTCCACCGTCTAGATAGCTAGACGGTGTGGATATAAAACATATACATCTCGTGGGGTCCACGTGCATAATGGACACATCAAGGTGGGCCCCATACAGATGGACGATTAGAGTATAATACATATCTCATATCAAACCCATAGAACTTGTTGATGTCAATTGCAGCAGCAAACTGCTGGGGTGGCCCCCATCGTCCAGATGGACGGTTAGGATTAATAAATATACATCACGTATGGATTTCACACGGATGTACGGTTGGGATATAAAACATACTTCATGGGTGGGTCCCACCATCCAAATGGACAATGGAGATAAAATATTTAAATCAAGGTGGGTACACGTGGTGGCCCACCACAGCTTGCTAATGATCATTACAGTAGCTATATAGTTGGTGTGAGGTACCCAGCCAATACACTTTCCCCATAAAGATAGGCCCCACATGTAGGGGTGGGTCCCACCGTCTAAGGTTTAAACAGTGTGGATGCACCACATGTGCAGGCCCCATACAAATAGATGGACGGTTTGGGCTATAACATATGCCTCATGATGGAGGCCCAGGGACCCTGCTGATGTGATACATCAGCTGTATAGCTGGTGTACACCAGCCAATAGCCTCACAGCAGGTGGGTCCCATGTGGGGCCCACCACACACACACACACACATATAATTTAATTATTATTTATTTTTATTATTTTTATACAGCCCAACATCCAAACCCTGGACAGGCAGCCTGGATATACACAGAGGTGGGTTTCCACTGTCTAAGGACTGGACGGTGGATGAAATACTCACATCATGGTGGTCCCACATCCAGTTGGCCATACGTGTTGGATCAAGATGATATTTATATTTTTACCTTCGTCCGGGCCTGATCACTGGATGGTATGGATCATACATCAAGGTGGAATTTCCACCATCCGAATGATGGATGGCATTGATAATATCATGCATCAAGGTGGGCCACTGGATAGGAAAGAGAGAGAGAGAGAGAGAGAGAGAGAGAGAGAGAGAGAGAGAGAGAGAGAGACGTGAGATGGAGGGCTCCGCCACTATGAGACCTCCTATGTTACAAAACATACATGAAAAGGGGGATCCCAAATAGGATTCACACCATCAATCATTAGGCCCCACTTGGTTCATCACAAAAATTATAATCTAACCATACAAAACACCCACCAATTGCCTTCTTCTTTACCTCATTGGACTCAGCTCCTAAGATTCAATTTTAATGGAGGATGATGAAGGTTGAAGGGCTAAGATGAGAGATTGGGTGATAGGGAGTGGGCCACACTTAGGGTTCTCTCTTTTCTCTCCTTAGGATTTTATTTTTGGTAGAGAGAATGAGAGGGAGAGGGTGTTGTGAAAGAGATAGGATGAGAGGAATGGATGTTGTAAGAAATGGACGGGCTTGGTTGAATTTTGGATAAGAGAGGGATGGGTGGAGAGAGAGAGAGAGAGAGAGAGAGAGAGAGAGAGAGAGAGAGAGTTGACTTTGGGTAAGACTTTTGTAAAAGAGGGATGGGTTGTGTACTTGTGATTGATTGATTGATTGATGTGATATATGGTAGATATTCTCTTAAAAATTGCAACGCGCGACATTTTTCTTGAAATAAACATGAGCGCACAACTCCTGGCCTAGGTATCGCATCAGCGCGCGAGACATGGTGTTGGAACCACAGCGACGGCGCGGTCGCTAGGGTACAAGTTTTGAGTCAAGCCAATATAGATATACATGATGCGACTTAGGATCGCGTGCAAATGCCAATTATAAGTCACGGGTTGCCGAAATTCAACCGGAAGGATCATGGAAGCCTACGTAACAGTTCGGAGTAAGATGCAGGTCTTACAAAACTAATGACTAAGAAAACCTTAATATTATACAATGATAGTGACAACAATAAATGTCAAGTATACATACAATCTAAAATAAGTAAGAAACCATTCCCAAGTATTGAGAGATTATCTAAAATATCAGACCTAGTACATACTGACATATGTGAACTAAATGGTGTTCTTACCCGAGGAGGGAAGATGTACTTCATAACATTTATAAATGACTGTTCAAGATATGTGTATGCATATCTATTAAAATCCAAAGATGAAGCATTTAATCCATTCAAGATCTATAAATCTAAAGTAGACAATCAATTAGTTAAAAAGATTAAAATCCTTTGTAGTGACAGAGGAGGAGAATACTTTTCTAATAAAATTTCTACATATTATTAAGAACATTGCATAATACACCAGTGCACAACACCCTATACATCACAACAAAATGGTGTAGCAAAAAGAAAAAATAGGACCTTAATTGAAATGGTCAACTCAATGTTAATACAAGAAAAGTTTCCAATAAACATATAGGGAGAAGCGCTATTAGCTACATGTTATGTTTTAGATAGAATCCCATCTAAGAAAACTAAGACCTTTCCATACGAAATATGAAAATAAAGGAAATCAAACATAGGGTATCTTAGAGTGTAGGGGTGTCTCCCATATTGTAGAATCCTAAACTTTAAAAAACTAAGTTGGGACCAAGAGCTATCAGGTGCGTCTTTGTAGGATATGCACAAAATAGTAAGGCATATAGAGTTTTAGACTTAGACTCCAATGTAATCATAGAGTCTAAGATGTAGAGTTCTTTTAAAACTCTTTATTCATGGAGAAAATGAATACTGAGATTTAATCTCCTAATGAAACTATAGAAAAAACACAACAAGAAGTTAAAACACCAAGTGAACCTTGTAGGAGTCAAAGAGCAGGAGTAGAGAAGAATCTTGATCTTGATCAAATAAAATCTCAGCGTCTCTCTTTTCATCTAGTAGAGGGTGACAGAGAGAAGGTCATTAGGAAAATACATATAGTTTTAACTATAGAAGATGAACCTAAAACCTTTATGAAGCTATGACTTCAAGAGACTCTACTTTTTGGAAAGAGGCCATTAATGATGAAATTGATTCGATTATATCAAACCAAACATGGAAATTGGTGGATCAACTTTAGGTTCTAAACTAATAGGGTGTAATGGGTATTAAAAAAAATATCACACTGATAGTACAATTCAAACCTTTAATGTAAGATTAGTTGCTAAGGGTTTCCAAAAGAAAAAAAGAATTGATTATTTTGACACATATTTACCAATGGACAGAATAATATCAATTAGGATTTTATTCGCTTTAACATTCATACATGATCTTCATATCCATCAAATGGATGTGAAGACAACATTCCTGAATGTTGACCTCAATTAGGAGGTATAAGACCCATACCCTAATTAACCCTTTATATGCTTCATTTTTTGTGCTGGTGTATTCTCCACAGAGCAGATCAACGAGTTTTGATTGTGACCTTATTTTAGTACCGTAATACCCTGAGACTTATACCCTAGCGACTGCGTGGGAGCTACGATTCCAACGCTGCTCGGAACACCCCATTGCGATCCCTAGATTAGAAGTTACAATCTTAGCATGATACAAGGTGGGTCGTGCAATGCATGCGGGCCTTACTTACACAAATCTCAATGTTGTCAAATCAATTAATCCATTAATCAATCTATCAATCAACCCATCCATCGCTTATGTCAGTCTCTCCCTATCAGTCAAACAATCACATGCCTTTCTCTTGTAACCCATGCCCTTACCCATGCTGGCCCTCATTTTTTCCTTCTTTTTCTCCCTATTTTCTCGTCTCTTTTAATAATTCCATATCTACCTAAAAATCTCTACCACAAAAACCCCCTAACTCCCTCTCATTTCTACCATTTTCTAGCAAGAGTAGAGAGGGATTAAGAGAGAAAAATATTGGAAAGATTAGGGAGATATTAAGAGAGAAAGAGAGAAAAGAAAGAAAGAGTAGAAAGATATTAAAAGAAAAGAGAGTGTATAGAAGAGATTAGAAAGAGAGCTTGAGAGAGGGTTATAAGGGATTAAGAAAGTAAGTGAAAGAAAAAAGTGTGATTAGAGAAGGTTAGGGGTGGAAAGGAGCTTGGTGGACGTTAGATCATCGATCCGAGCTGATTCAACTTTCCATACTTTGAGGTGAGTGCATGGGAGGGTCAAAACCCTCCCTTTCTATGTGATTTTCCTATTTTGGTGGGCCCACAAGGGTGGGACTCACCTTGATCATGTATGATGTGTATGGTGGACCCCATAGCGGTGAGGGGTCACACTAATGATCGGATCTCCTTCCTTTGCCCTTTTCTTTCCATTTTCCTTCTATCTTTTGCTTACTTTGATATTATTATGGGGCCCACATGTGGGCCACACTGTTAGAGGGTGTGCCCCGCACGTTATCACAACGTGGACCACCTTATGTGTCCCACTGTGATGTTTATTTTCCATGTAACCTATTTATTAGATTATCCATATTTGGATGGTGGAAAAATACTAAGATTGGGTTGATCCAAATCTCCTTGGGCCCACCTCGAGTTGGCCCACCTGATAGATGGTTTAGATCTCTTACGAGGACCTCGTATAAAAAAATAAAAAAATGTGGGAGAGGACTGTCTAGACGCTGGACATTCTCAACGTTAAAGATTCAAAGATGTCCAGTGTCCAGACACCCCAAAAGTGGAGGGAGAGTGGGACTTCCACTCGTAGGTCACACCATAATATTTAATCCATACCGTCCATCCGCTTTTCCAACTTATTTTAGGCATTGAGCCCAAATTTAAAGCCGATTTGACTCTTTGGTTGGCCACACCATAATGATCTAAGGAGGAAGGGGCTCTTGGGTCAGTGAATCAGCTTGCATAGGTAGCTGGGAAGTGGGTTCCACTCATGAGATCTAACTTGATGTATTCATGACATACATGCCTTCCATATGTTTTTCCAGGTCATTTTGATCACCAAGGATAAGTAAGGGGTTGATCCAACCATTTAGTGGATCACACCACAGTCGATGGTGGGGCTAGGAGCACCCCCTCACGATCAGCCATCCGGACGTGGGGTGGGGGCGTCCCAGTTGTGGACCCCACCTTAATGTATATGTTTAATCCGTGCCACCCACCATCTTCTTCGTGTCATTTTAGGCTATGAGACAAAAAATGAGACATCTGAATCCTAAGTGGATTGCACTGAGGGAAACAAAATTCCATTGTTGAAACTTTCTAAGGCCTATTATTGTGTGCGTGTGTGATGAAATCTGCCCAATCCTGGACTCCTTTGGTCTAAGGAGAGTTGATTAACAATATGGATGGAGTGGATCATCAACTAGTGGACTCCACCCATTATTAAACAAAAAAAGGGGGAAGCAAAAAAGGAAAGGGTTTGCATGTTGGGCATTGTATGGTGGTGGAAGCCCAACCTGGGCATGAGTAGGTGTCCCACTCGTTGGACCCATCCTGATATATTTGTTTAAACCATTCCATCCACCAAATTCTTTAGATGATTTTAGGCCGTGGGCCAAAATATGAGTTAGATTCGAGACTTGAGTGGGCCGTACTAATGGAAACAATGTTCATCTGTTGAAACCTTCTAAGTCCCACCATGGAGTACCTGATCATCCAAACCAGTCCTAGTTAGAGTCTATTGGACCTCATTCGAGTTGGCTAAGACAGTGGACAGAGTAGATCATCCATTTGGGGCCCAATTCGATAGTGTATAAAAAAATATGTATATAATTATATATATATATATATATATATAAAGGCCATGCACGGTGGGCGTTAACCCCTTCTGTAGAAGTACGGGTCTCACATGTGGGACCCATCTTGATGTATATATTTAATCTGATCCATCCATCGACTTCTCCAGATCATTTTAGGCTATGGGCCGAAATATGAGGCAGATATGAGTCTCTAGTGGGCTGCATGAAGGGAAATAAAATCCTGTTATTGAAACCTTCCAAGGTCTAGCGTGGGGTCCCTTTTATCCAAACCAACCCCAATTAGGCCCATTGGGCTCCACTCAAGCTAGTCTACATGGTGAATGGAGTATATAATCCTTGTGGGAGGCCACTTTGATGGTGTGATCAAAACCAAACATACATACATATATAATAAAGGAAATTGAGATGTCCAGCCAGCGTCTTGGGTAGGCAGACGCCCACTTGGGGAGTGGAGTGGGGCCCACACATGGTATCCCCTTTGTTGTATGTGTTTCATCCATAGTGCCCATCTGGTAGCAAAAAAAATGAGATAGGGCCACACCACTAGAAATAGTGGGGACAATGATATCCATCGTTGCAACCTTTATGTGACCCAACGTGTGGATTGTATGCCATTTAATGGTGGCACGGGCAACACATGACCTGTAGCCTAGCCAAGTGTGGCCAGCATGAAGGCAAGACATAACTATTAGCTTAATTCAAATCATTTTCGGGCCACATAAGGGGACCCATTGTGTACACTATCTATCTGGGCTCACCTTTTGGGGCCACCCTAATTTATCTGTTTGATCCATGCCACCCATCTGATGGGGCCTAAAAATGAAGCCAACATATCTCAGGTGGGTCACACCTTATTCACGACCCTAAGTATAGGGTCGTGATATAGTAATAATCTCGGTAAGACCGAGGTCGAATCCACAGGGACTGAACCTTGTACGTAATCTGAAAGTAGCTAGAGCTAGAACTAGAAGAAGATGTAATCTAAATCAGAGAATTTTAGGAGAATAATGATGAATTATTAAACCAAAACTTGTAAAATTCAAAGGTGAGAAACTAGGATTTTTAAGGATCCACTTGTAGAGATCAAGGGGATTTATGTGTGATTCACGAATGCAACTGCATTTAGAGTCCCATCTTCATCCAGTTGGAAGATATATCATTAAAAACCAAATCTGAACTTCCTTTGATCCAATTTTCAAGAGATGGGAGGTATGAGAATCAAAATTGATTCCATCACAAAACCGTGCCCATGAGACAAAGCGAACAACGGAATTTAACCAATCCACATCCAATCTGAGAGAGTTATAAACATAGGGAAGGATTTCATCATCCAACCATTTCCATGAGACCATGGTGAACAACAGGGTTCTTACAATCATAACCTCAACCCATGCACAAAATATACTCAAAGCTTTCACAGATCTATTGTAATTCAAGTTACAATAAACCATTAAAAACTATGAATATTCCATATAATCAAACTAGAAGCAAGGAGAGTTCAAGAAACATGAATAAAATTCTTAGCAAACACCCCATCACGCTACAAGTTTCACCTCTTAGCCCTAACTAAGAGGTTTAGCACATCCTAGACATTAAAAATCTCTTAGAAAATTAAAAAAAAAAAAAAAAAGGAAGAAAAGGAAGGAAAAACTCTTGAATCAACAGCCTCTCCATGTTTTCTCTTTCCCTTGCTCCCTCTTGTGCTCCACGGTCTAAGATTTGATTCCCCCCTCATGCTCTGTCTCTTCTTTCCTTTTATAGGTAGAAAGGATGGTGCTGGAAGTTGGTGGAGAAGCTCCTAGAGAGCTTTTTACATAGCAAGCAACGTGCATAATAGGAAAAATGCAAACGACTTACGTTTGGATGGGGTTTACGAGACACTAACCATCCTGAACTTCAAATTTTCTCCACGGTTAGGGTCGTGGCCACCCTCTCCCTCTTCTAGACGGTTCAGATTAGCCATCCAATCACGATCTTGATCACAAAGTGTCCCATGGAGGTCAGGTGCGTCCAAATGTACGAAAAAGCAAAGTTCTTGTGCTAAGATGCTCCGTGGCCCCACGGTGTTATTTTTGGAGAAACCCACCCCATCCATTAGATTCCTGGCAAGATTTTAGTCAGAAAGGGGTGATTTTGGTTGAGTTTTGGTGTGGCCCACTGTATCAAATCACCCCGCCGTTCATCCTACGTTTGATGGTGATCTGCGTGTGTACACTTGCATGGGGCCAAAAAGACTCCATGGGTACGATCATGGGCACCCCCTGGATTGAATGGATAGCTCAGATTAGTCATTTGAGTCGTGATGGTGGGACACGACACGCCACAACGTCCGGACGTGCAGATGCTATGCGTAAACACGGTCCGGAGTCGGGTCAAGGACCCTTTGACCAGATCTTTGATCCAGTGTAGCTCGTGTACTGTGCACATGCACGTCCTCAGGTGGGGTCTACTATGATGTTTATGAGAAATCCGCTCCGTTCATCCATTTTTCCATATAATTTAAGGGGTTGAGACCAAAATTGAAGCATATTCAAAGATCAGGTGGGCCCAGAGCAATGATTTATGGGTTGATCTGTTTATTGGGCCACTTTCACAAAGATCTAATGGCTGAAATTTTACATGTATGATTACTTTATGGCCATTAAGCTAGATATAAAGTTTCGAGCCAAACAGATGGTTAAAACCCTGTGATCTTGCGTTCAGGACGATTTTCAGGCCTCTTTGTTTTCAACCACTTGATTTTCTCAGATCTTTAGCGTGTGAATTCCTCAATTTCGGTCTCCTAAGATCCATCCCTTGCCTTGGTGATTCTTGAGCATCAAATCCATGCCTTTAGCACCCTTTTCAGTACAAGCTTTTAAATTCACCTTGCAACAAAAACATTATTAAAATATGACATTAAACATTATCATGTACGTAAAATCAAGTAATAACTGGGGTGTAATATGCAATTTTGACCCTCAATACAATCCCTAACCAGCATTTTGCTAGTCTTAAGCAAAGTATGTAAAAAATATTTTAAGAATTACAGGACGATTTCTATAAACTTGAGTGATTTTTGAAAAACAATCTAGATACTAGAATTTTAAGATGCATTAATGTTGGGCATTTCCTTCTCCTGGACTCAAGTACATGGTAAACTTCATAGTCAAGTTCAAAGTATTAATCCTTTGATTAGAAAAATTCTAAACATTGACTTCCATGGGTGTATAATCTAACCTCAGCTTATCATCATTAACAGTCCAATCATCAATTTTCATAATAACACTGATAATCAAATAGAGCATTCCTGGATAACCCAACCTAAACCGAAACTTGCCTTAAAGTTTAGTCTTTTTATTCTTACAGCTTTTGATTTTTCTGCCGATGGCTTCACGCTGTGTCAACTTTTTTAAAGATCTTTAATAGGTCGTCGTTTTCGAACACAACTGTTTTTTAGCTGGGTATTCTTTCTTTTCTTTTTTTCAATGAACAAGATGGACAACTTCCCCAGGTTAGTTCCTTCCATGCTTAGTAATTAGCAGGTTAATAATTCAATATCGAACTGAACCATTCATGTGTAAGCTAGATGTGACATGTGAAATCATGACTCAATTAATGTTAAAAACTTCTAATCATGGATTAATAATTCAAACTTAACTGTGAAATTTAATAGGTACTGAGTCCAAGAGTTATAATTCACCAACATTATGTATCTTATACTTCTTAAATCAAGGATGGCCTTCAAAATCACTTCGACTTCATAAGATTTTCCAGAAAAATTTTAAAAAAATTTCACAATTTTTACTCAAGACCAAGAAAACACTGATTAGGTAACATAATCTCCCATCTCCAACCTAAAATCTACATTGTCCTCAATGTAAAAGATATACGCATGCAATGCATGTGAGACAACAAAATTGAAGGAGAAGTGATGGAAAGATAGTACCTGAAGAAGGAATCAAGAGGCTCTTCTAAAGAGATATCAGTGTAAAAGTGCGTTAGCACAAGAGTAAAAGTAACAAAAAATAAACTATCCTAGAGTAACTAGAAAGTAAACTATCCTAACGGCATAAAGCCGACTATCCTAGAACAACAAAAAGCAAACGACACTAGTCCTATGAAAGCAGTAAACCTACCTATACCTCTGTCAGACTAGGAGATCAATCCTGGTACACGGGATCAGTCAGAGGTATGGACATGTCCTCTGAATCAAATTTCTCAACAAATGGCTTTAATCGATATCTATTCACTTTAAACTCATTATCATTGTCTGGATTCTGAATCTCGACAGCCCCATGAGAATAAACAGTGATAACGGTGAAAGGGCTAGTCCAATGAGATCAAAGCTTACTCGGAAAGAGATATAACCAAGAATTATACAATAGGACTTTCTGACCTGGTGCGAATGATTTTTGAAGAATGTGTTGGTTATGAAATGTTTTCATCCTGTCCTTGTAAATTTTTGAGTTCTCGTACGCATTGTTTCGCATTTCTTCGAGTTCATTCAATTGAAATTTGCATAGCGAGCCAGCGTTGCCCAAATTAAAGTTTAAAATTTTGATTGCCCAGTAGGCTCTATGTTCCAACTCTACAGGAAAATGGAAAGCCTTCCCATAGGCAAGTCTAAAGGGATACATTTCAATAGGGTTTTAAATGCAGTACGGTAAGCCCATAAAGCATCGGTCAATCAGTTGACCAATCTTACGATCAGGGTTAACCATTTTCTCCAAAATATGTTTGATCTCCCTATTGAAAATCTCAACTTGCCTACTTGTTTGTGGGTGGTATGAAGTGCTCACCTTTTGAGAGATACCATATTTCTTCATTAATGATGGCTCGAGGCTTTTCGAACCAGGAAAGAATTTTCTCTTTTAAGAATTTAATGACCGTTTAATAGTCATTGTTCCACAACAGAATCGCTTCAACCCATTTAGTGACATAGCCTACGGTAAGCAAAATATATAGATTTTCAAAGGATTGGGAGAATGGTCGCATAAAATTGATGTCATAACAATTAAATGCTTCAATAATAAGAATGGGGTTCGAGTGCATCATATTTCGACGGGAAAATGCTCCCAATTTCTGACAACGCTCACAACCTTTACAAAACTCATGAGTGTCCCTGAACATAGTGGGCTAGTAAAAGCCACATTGAAGAATCTTAGTCGTGGTCTTTTTAACAGAAAAGTGCCCACCACAGGCCTGTGAGTGACAGAAGAAGATGAAACTCTGATGTTCATCGTCTGACACACATCTCCTTAAGATTTGGTCTAGGTAATATTTAAACAAATATGGATCATCCCAGAAGAATTTGTGCACCTCGGTGAAAATTTTCTTCTTATCTTGCACAGTATGATGTGTCGGTGTGAAACCTGTGGGAAGATAATTAGCAATATCAGTAAACCAAGGTGAATGGGAGACTTTGAACAATTTTTCATTAGGGAACATGTCATTTATGTGTGTCGTCTCAAGGGAATCAGAAGGATTAAGGCGAGAAAGATGGTCAACCACTATGTTCTCTACTCCCTTTTTATATTTTTTTTCTAAATTGAATTCTTAGAGTAGGATGATCCATCTTATCAGGTGGGGCTTAACAACATTCTTAGAAAGAAGATACTTGAGCACCACATGATCTGTGTAAACGATGATCTTGGATCCGATCAAGTATGACCTAAATTTGTCCAAAGCGAACACTACAGCCAAGAGTTCCTTTTTCATAGTCCAGTAGTTCACTTAGTAGGATTTAGAGTTCTACTTGCATAATAGAAAACGTAGGGCTTCTTTTTTTTTCTCTGGCCTAAAACCGCCCTAAGAACATAATCAGACGCGTCGCACATAAGTTCAAAAGGAAGGCTTCAGTTGGGTAGCAGCATGATAGGTATAATGGTCAAATGTCGTTAAGCTTCGTGAAAGCTTCCTGGCATTGCTTAGTCAACTCGTATGGTGCATCCTTTCGAAGTAGATTACATAAAGGACGAGAAAGAAGACTAAATTCCTTTACGAATCTTTTATAAAACCCGACGTGTCCTAAAAAGGATCGCACATCTCGTATGTTCTTGGATGGAGGTAGGTTAGAGATAAGATCAATCTTTTCCTTATCTACCTCGATTCCTTTGGACGAGATGATATGTCTAAGGACAATTCTCTTACGAACCATGAAATGACACTTCTCCCAATTGAATACCAAATTCTTTTCTTCATATCTTTTCAACACACATTTAAGACTCTTTAAGCACTCATTGAAAGATAGACTGAAGAAAGAGAAATAGTTTATGAAGACCTCTAGATATTGCCCCACCATATCAGAAAAATACTCATTATGCATCGCTGAAAAGTGGCAGGGGTATTACATAGTTCGAATGGCATCCTTCGGTAAGAAAAGGTACCGTAAGGACATGTAAATGTAGTCTTTTCCTGATCTTCAGGGGCTATCACTATCTTATTATAGCCTGAATACACGTTAAAGAAATAGTAATAGGAATGACCAGCTAGCCTTTTCAAAATTTGATCGATGAAGGGCAAAGGAAAGTAGTCCTTCCTCGTGACGGATTTAACTTCCTGTAGTCAATGCACATTCTCCAACCAGTAGTAACTTTAGTGGGCACGAGTTCATTATTGAAATTGGCTACAATGGTGATTCCGAACTTCTTAGGAACCACCCGAGTTGGACTCACCCATTAACTATCGGATATAGGGTATATGATACTACATCCAATAGTTTAAGAACCTCGACCATAACCACTTCCTTCATGTTTGTGATTGCCGAGAAGACTTCACATTATCCTCCAGATATATACAATGAGTACAAATTAAAGGGTCAATTCCCTTGAGGTATGTAATCGTTCATCCAAGGGCTCCCTTATACTCAATGAGAGTACATATGGGCATACTGTAAGACCTGTACCTTAGTCTGTACAATTTCATAGATTCTCACGATCCTCCTTGTCTAATTTCGACAACCCGCGACCTATAACTGACATTTGCATGCGACCCTGACTCACACACTGTCAACCCGAGTCGACTCAATCTGAGACTTGTATTTTAGTGACTGCACCATCATCGCGGTTCCGATGCCGCATCCCGCGTGCCGAGGTGATACCCAGGCCAAGAGATGTGGGCCCGCGTTCAGTTCAAGGAGAACACCGTGCATTGCAAAACCCAAGAGAATTTCTACCCTTATATCACACCAATCAATCAATCAATCCCATCAAGGGTCAAGTGCATGTCAAGTACACATCACCTCACACCCCATCCCCAAGCAACCCCATAAGTCAACAATCCCTTACACAACCCATACCCCTCTTACACAAACTACCCTAAAAGTCAACAATTTCTTACACAACCCATCCCTCTCTCCCATCCATCACTCCATCACCCATCTCTCTCTCCTTACAACCCTCTCTCTCTCTCATTTCTCAAACCCATTTCCAAGCAACAAAAAAAAATCATACGTCTAAGCTCTCCCAACCTCCTTGAGAGAGTTTTGTGTGTGGCCCACTTCCTACCCTCTCATCTCTCATCTTAACCCTTCATTCTTCATCATCTTCCGTTGAGATCGAAGCCAAGGAGACTACCTTTCCATCGGATCAAGAAGATCGACGGTGGGTGTTCCATTGATGAGAGACCAAGTGGGGCCTACTGATTGATGGTATGGACCCCACTTTGAGCCCTATGTGTGGCCGATGGCCCACCATGATTCTCATGATCATTCCATGTGAGGCAATTCTCCATGGACCTCATTATGATGTTCATTTTCCTTATATGATAGGGTCATCTAGACCATGCATTTTTATGGAGAAAGGACCTCCACCGTTGATTTTAATCAGTGGTCCCACATGTAATGGGACCCACTTGATGTATGTTGTGAATCACAGAAGGGAGGGCCCATAGTGTCGGGGTCCCTCCATCGCTTATCTCTCTTTCTCTCTCTCTCTCTCTCTCTCTTTTTTTCTTTAATGATGATATGGCGATGTGGCCCACTCGGATGGTCCCCACCATGAAGTATGCATCTTATCCTTACAGTTCATCGAATGGACCCACCTGGGATCCCGTCTAGACAAGCCCGGACGTAGGTAAAATAAAAATATCAGATTGATCCAAATCAGGTGGGCCACGTCCATGTGGGACTCACCTTGCAATATATGTTATATCCTCACTGTCCGTCCATCTTCTATGGACGCTGGACGTGGTTATAAGAGGAGTGTGAATTGATAGTGGGGTGTGGCTAACAGTGTAGTGTGAACTGATGGTGGAGTGTACTAACCAGCGATAAAAAAACACAAAATTATTATTATAATATATAATTTAATATCACTATTAAATGGGAGGGTGGGCCATAATGTGGGACCCACCCCATGTATTTTATCCACACCATCCTTAGACGGTGGGAGCCACCCCACATGTGGGGCTACACCTTGATGTATGCATCTGTCCAAGCCATCCACGGCTTGGACGTTGTTATTATATTAAATATAATATATATATATATATATATATATATATATATATTATATTATATTTACGATATATGCATGATGGTGGGCCCTACGTGGGACCCAACTCTGCCTTTTAAAGCAGTAAAGCTGCACGTACAGCAGAAATATAGCTGCTCTATTGACGTCAACATGGTCCGTGGGCCCTACTGCACGTGTGGATGTAATCCACACCGTCCAGATATGTGGACCCCATGGCTAGCCACTGTACGACGTCAGCAAGTTTCATGGGCCCCACCTTTGATGTATATTTTTTATCTTACGTCGTCCATCTGACGGTGGGACCCACTCCAGATGTATGTGTTTCGTCCTTGTGGTGTGGGCCCCATTGATGTATGTATTTTAGCTACACCATCCACTATTTGGACGGTGGAGCCCACCATGATGCACACGTGTATCCATACCATCCAAACATTTTGAGATATCATTTTATGGCATGAGTGCAAGGATGAGTCAAATCTAAAGTTCAAGTGGACCCCACCATTTAAATAGCGGACAGTGACATCCATCGTTCAACCTTCTTAGGAGTCACAGTAGTTTCCAATTAAGTTGATGTTTGGTTTTCACTTCATTTATCTCTATGACTACTTATGAATGGGTCGGATCTCAAAAAAATAAATACATAAGGATGGGCCCGATTTGATATACATGAGGCCAATCGATACGGCCTATTTGATATACATGAGGCCCGTTGGTGCCGCCCATGTGATGTGGCCTACTTGACATATGAGGCCCATTGTGATGTATTCGAGGCCCATGGGCATGGCCTATTGTGATTCGTTTGAGGCCCATATGTGAGACCCTTGAGTGAGGCCCATGACGATGTATATTAGGCCCTTATGTGGGGCCATGGGCCCACTATACGTATGACCCTATATGGACCACTCCTTGGAAGCGATGTTGGTTAAATGTCTACATTGATAGGCAATGATGGTTAAATGTCCATATTGTGGCCTTCTCTTAGGCCTTGTTAGACCCATTCTCATCATTCTCTTAGTGGGTTAACCCTAATCAGTGGGTGCCATTCGCTATAGACGGATGGTTTCGCGCTATCAGGTTTGATATAACCACGGTCGAGGGCCGATCTTTATATTATGGTTAATCGGTTGTTCGTCTATGGGCCCCGCCTTGTTTATATGGTGATTATCGGGGCCTATTATCGCTACTGAACATTTTTATCAATTATCGAAGCCGATGCCAATTACCATTGTTGGTTATCGTTACCGATTATAAGTATGTGACAACATAGCATCATGATACATGCCCATACGCATCATCTGCATGCCCGTGATGACATGAGTGATTGATTATAGCACATGTCATTAGGTATATTGTTATAGGACTCCCTAGTAAGAGGAGTTGCCCACATAATTGCGCAATATGCACATGTTTGCTGTATGACTGAATTGCGTGATTCATGCATCTCGCATTGTGTGACATGTATTCGCTCCCGAGGATTAACGATTTATTTGATTAGCTGCAGGGTATGCAGTTCTTTTCAAAGATTGACTTGCATTCCGGTTATCATCAGATTCGGGTTTAAGAGGAGGACATTCCGGCTTTCAGGACACGTTATAGTCATTTTGAGTTTCAGGTCATGTCCTTCGGACTAACCAATGTGTCCGCGGTATTCATGCAGTTGATGAACAAGGTCTTCTATCCGTATCTTGATCAATTTGTTATAGTCTTCATTGATGACATTTTGATCTACTCTAGGACCCGTGAGGAGCACGAATAACACCTGGAGATTGCCTTGCAGACCCTCCACGCACACCAGCTCTATGCGAAGCTAGAGAAGTGTGAGTTCTGACAGGAGGAGGTGAAGTTCTTTGGTCATATGGTGATGAGGGAGGGCGTTGCAGTAGACCCCTTGAAGGTTGAGGCAGTGCATCAGTGGGAGTAGCCCACGAGCGCATCCGAGATCAGCAGTTTTCTTATTTTGGCGGGCTATTACTGGTGTTTTATTGAAGATTTCTCCCGTATTGCAGCCTCATTGACCAAGTTGACTTAGAAGGGAGCAGAATTTGTTTAGAGTGACACATGTGAGTGAGCATTTATCGAGTTGAAGGACCGCCTCATGTCTACTCCTATCCTCACTCTTCCCTTTGGGAGTGATGGATTAATTATATTTACCGATGCCTCACATATTGGTTTAGGTGTTGTCCTTATGCAGCATGGGAGACTAGTGGCCTTTGCATCTCGCCAACTCAAGGTCCATGAACTAAACTACCCCATGCATGATTTGGAGCTAGCAGCAGTTGTCTTCGCACTGAAGGTGTGAAGACACCATCTCTATGGGGTCGGGTTCGAGTTCTTCTCTGACCACAAGAGCTTGAAGTACCTATTCTCTCAATCTGAGTTGAACATGATGCGGAGGCACTGGATGGAGCTCTTGAAGGACTATAATTTTGATCTTCAGTACCACCCGGGCAAGGTGAACATGGTGACGGACGCCCTCATCCATCAGCCATAAGGCCTAGTGGCGCATATGATGATTCAAGAGTGGAGGATGCTTGAAGATATAACAGAGTATGATTTTGAATTAGATCTACAGTCTTCTATCATGCAGTTATCGAACCGGTCGATTCAACCCTCTCTTATCGCAAGGGTGATCGAGGCTCAACAGGCCGATGAGTTGTGGTAAAGTTATATGGCTGAGGCGGCATCTGAGAGTCAGTCAGATTGGCAGATTGGTTCCGATGGTGGGCTTCGCTTCAGAGGCCGATTATGTGTCCCGGATGTTCTTGAGTTACTCAGAGACCTTATGACCGAGGCACATCGATCACCATTTTCTATCTATCCTGGCTCGACGAAGATGTACCATGACATGAGGCGACAGTATTTTTGGGCGAGGATGAAGCACCAAATCACCAGTTTTGTGGCCAAGTATGACACATGCCAGTGTGTCAAGGCCAATCATCAGAGACCCCCTGGTCTATTGCAGCCATTGAGCATCCCGATGTGGAAGTAGGAGCACCTATCAACAGATTTCATTATGGGCTTACCAAGGAATCAGCGCGGTCATGACACCATCTAGGTTGTTGTGGATCGTCTGATAAAGTCGGCACATTTTCTTACGATGCATGCGATTTGGTCTATGGACCGGCTTGTGAGGTTATTCATCGAGGAAATTTTGAGGCTGCATGGCATTCCAGTCTCGATCATTTTTTACCGAGACCTGAGGTTCACATCTCAATTTTGGGGGAGCTTCCAGAGAATGATAGGGATTGATTTGCAGCTCAACACCCGTATCATCCACAGACCGATAACCAGACCGAGTGGGTCAACCAAATCCTTGAGAATATGCTTCGAGCCTGTGCAATTGATTTCTGGGGTAGCTGAGATGAGCATCTGTGATTGGATGAGTTCGCATACAATAATAACTATCAGGCAACCATTGGCATGGCTCCTTTTGAGGCACTATATGGCAGACCGTGCAGATCACTGAGTTGTTGGACCAAAGTTAAAGAGAACCATCTCCTAAGTCCCAAGCTTATGCAGGAGACGTCGAAGGCTATCGATATCATCAGGCAGAGGATGCGCACAGCTCAGAGCCGGCAGAAGAGTTTTGTTATTTGTCGGCATTGTCCCATGGAATTTGTTGTAGGAGACCATGTGTATTTCAAGGTCTTGCCCATGAAAAGCATAGTTTGATTTAAAGTAAAGGGCAAGCTTATCCTGAGATTCATAGGACCTTTTGAGATCGCTCGGCGTGTTGGCGCTATGGCCTATCGTCTTGCCTTGTTATCTCAGTTGTCTGGCATTCCCAACGTGTTCCATATCTCTATGTTGAGAAAGTGTGGGTTAGAGATCATTCCCATTATTGATTGGCAGCCATTAGAAGTTCATGAGGATGCTTCCTACATTGAGTAGCCAGTTCGTATCCTTGATCAAAAGGATTAAGTCCTCCGGACCAAGGTCATTCATTTGGTAAAAGTTTAGTGGGGTCACCATTCTTTTGAGGAGGCATCTTAGGAGTGTGAGGCTGAGATTCAAGAGTGTTATCCCTATCTCTTTAATGATTAATTATGTGTTGTATTTTTTATGCTGTCTCCGAGTTTATATGTTAATGTTATTTTTCTTCTGCCTCATGAGTTATGTCTAGTTGCAATGATTATGTAAATTTTGAAGATGAAATGTTTACTTGGAGGGGAGAGCTATAAGACTCGCACCTTACTCCGTACAATTCCATAGATTCCCGTGATCCTCCCTGTCGAATTTCGGCAACCCATGACCTATAACTGTCATTTTCGCATGACCCTGAGTCATATGCTGTCAACCCGAGTCAACTCAACCCGAGACTTTTACCCTAGCAACCGTACCATCGCGGCGGTTCCAATGCTATGTCCTACACGCCGAGGCGATACCCAATTTAGGAGATGTGGGCCCGCGTTTAGTTCGAGGAGAACGCCACGTGTTGCAAAACCTAAGAGAATCTCTACCCTAATATCACATCAATCCCATCAAGGGTCAAGTGCATTACAAGAAAACATCACCTCACACCCCATCTCCAAGCAACCCCATAAGTCAATAATTTCTTACACAACCCATACCCCTCTTACACAAACTACCCCAAAAGTTAACAATTTCTTACATAACCCATCCCTTTCTCCCATCCATCACCCATCTCTCTCTCTCTCTCTCCTTACAACCCTCTCTCTCTCTCTCATTTCTCAAACCCATTTCCAAGCCACCAAAAAAATCACACATCCAAGCTCTCTCAACCTTCATGAGAGAGTTTTGTGTGTAGCCCACTCTCATCTCCCATCTCAACCCTTCATTCTTCATCATCTTCCGTTGAGATCGAAGCCAAGGAGAATGCCTTTCCATCAGACCAAAGAGATCAATGGTGGATGTGCCATAGGTTTAAATTTTTTGTATTTTGATGAGGGGCCAAGTGGGGCCTACCGATTGATGGTATGGATCCCACTTTGGACCCTAGGTGTGGCCGATGGCCCACCATGATTCTCATGCTCATTCCATGTGGGGCCATTCTCCATGGACCCTATCATGATGTTTATTTTCCTTGTATGATAGGGTCATCTAGATCTTGCATTTTTATGGAGAAAGGATCTCCAGCGTTGATTTTGATCGGTGGGCCCACATGTAATGGGACTCACTTGATGTATGTTATGAATCATGGAAGGGAGGGCCCATAATATCGGGGTCCCTCCATCACTCGTCTCTCTTTCTCTCTCTCTCTCTTTCATTTTGTTTGATGATGATATGGTCGTGTGGCCCACTTGGATGGTCCCCACCATGAAGTATGCATCTTATCTTTACTGTCCATCGAATGGACCCACCTGGCATCCCTTCTGGACAGGTCCAGATGTAGGGAAAATACAAATTTCAGATTGATCCAAATCAAGTGGGCCACGTCCATGTGGGACCCACCTTGTAATATATGTTATATCCTCACCGTTTGTCCAGCGTCCATGGACGTTGGACGTGGCTAACAGAGGAGTGTGAACTGACAGTGGGATGTGGCTAACAGTGTAATGTGAACTGATGGTGGAGTGTACTAACCAGCTACAAAAAAACACATATAATTATTATTATTATAATATATAATATAATATAACTATTGAATGGGAGGGTGGCCCATCACGTGGGACCCACCCCATGTATTTTAACCACACCATCCTTGGATGTTGGGACTCACCCCATTTGTGGGGCTACACCGTGATGTACATGTCGGTCCAGGCCGTTCAGGGCGTGGACATTGTTGGGACCCATCCCACGTGTGGGGCTACACCTTGATGTATGCAACTGTCCAGGCCGTCCAGGGCCTGGACATTGTTATTGTATTAAATATAATAATTTTTATATATATTATATTTATGATATATGTATGATGGTGGTCCCTACGTGGGACCCACCTCTGCCTTTTTAAAGCAACAAAGCTGCACGTACAGTAGCTATATAGCTGCTCTATTGACGTCAGCATGGTCCGTGGGACCTGCGGCGCGTGTGGATGTAATCCTCACCGTCTAGATATGTGGACCCCACGGCTAGCCGCTGTACAACATCAGCAAGTTTCGCAGGCCCCACCTTTGATGTATATTTTGTATCCCACGTCGTCCATCTGATGGTGGGACGCACTCCGGATGTATGTGTTTCGTCCTTATAGTGTGGGCCCCATTGATGTATGTATTTTAGCTACATCGTCCACTATTTGGACGATGGGGCCCACCATGATGCACACGTTGTATTCATACCATCCAAACATTTTGAGATATCATTTTATGGCATGAGTGCAAGGATGAGTCAGATCTAAAGTTCAAGTGGACCCCACCATTTAAATAGTGGACGGTGACATCCACCGTTCAACCTTCTTAAGGGTCATAGTAGTTTCCAATCAAGCCGATGTTTGGTTTTCACTTCATTTATCTCTATGATTACTTATGAATGGGTCGGATCTCAAAAAAATAAATACATAAGGGTGGGCCCGATTTGATATACATGAGGCCTATCGGTGCAGCCTATTTGATATACATGAAGCCCATTGGTGCGGCCCATGTGATGTGGCCCACTTAACATATGAGGCCTATTTTGATGTATTCGAGGCCCATGAGCGAGGCTCATTATGATGTATTCAAGGCCCAAGGGCAAGGCCCATTGTATTGTATTCGAGTTCCATGGGCATGGCCCATTGTGATTCGTTTGAGGCCCATATGTGAGGCCCTTGAGTGAGGCCCATGGTGAGGTATATTAGGCCCTTGTGTGGGGCCATGGGCCCACTATACGTATGGCCCTATATGAACCACCCCTTGGGAGCGATGTTGGTTAAATGTCTACATTGATAGGCAATGATGGTTGAATATCTATATTGTGACCTTCCCTTAGGCCTTGTTAGGACCATTCTCATCATTCTCTTAGTGGGTTAACCCTAATCAGTGGGCCCTATTCACCATAAATGGATGATTTCGCGTTATTGGGTTTGATATAACCATGGCCGAGGACCGATCTTTATATTATGGTTGATCGGCTGTTCGTCTATGGACACCACCTTATTTATATGCTGATTATCGGGGTCGATTATCGCTGCTGATTATCGAGGCCGATGTCGATTATATATACCAATTATCGGTGCCAGTTATCAATACCTATTATGAGTATGTGACAACATAGCATCATGATACATGCCCATATGTATCATTTGCATGCCTATAATGACATGAGTGATTGATCATAGCACATGCCATTGGGCAGATTGTTATAGGACTCCCTGGTAAGCGGAGTTACCCACATAAGCGCATGGTATGTGCATATTTACTGTATGACTAGATTGTGTGATTCATACATCTCACATTGTGTGACATGTACACTATACACCCTAGCGATATCAATGACGTACCCTCCACAGGCATATCGTGGTTGACAGGATTGGATATCAAAAATTTTATTCTACATGGGGTGCTATAGATGTCCTTGGGTGAAAGTCCTTAAACCCTTATGGTACTAGGAGGTGGCTCTAATGTCTAGACCGAGTGGATACATGAGCACTGAGTGTTAAATACCAAGAGGCCATGCTTTCCACTCTGTCATGGCGGGTTGGAAGGGGGTGCGACCTTACCTGCCCGAGTGGAGGAGGCAAAGCTAGGATGAGTTTGACCTGCTAGAGGAATGGGTCCGTTATTGACGAGTCGGGCCTGATATTGATAGGCAGATGGTGAGGTCTCTTCCACTCACCATGTTGTGCACGATGGGGTGACAGTCTAGTTTGGAGTGTACTAGACCCCAGTGATATTCTAAAGTTGAGTTGTATTGATATATGGACTTAGATGAGGATTGATATGCTTGAGTTGCATCTCTCATTGCATGGTCTTGGTATGGCTGACATTATTCATGGATTCATCTGCATATTCCACATTACTTTGATTTTACATAATTGTATTACTATATTGCACACACACTTTCACCACCCTCTAAGCTTTTCGTAAGCTTATGCATGACTATTGCATGCAGTGATGTTGGATCATAGCAACGCTGAGGTAGGAGCACATAGCAGATCATCTTGGAGCTTTTGTTTATCATCATTGTATTTCCCTTTATATGCACTGTACTTATAAGTTTTTTGTCATAGTGGAAATGTGATGGAGTTTTTGGTTGTTGTTTGTGGGTTATACCTTTGGTTATGCTTGTTACAAATCGAATCGGTGATTGAAAATCCTCCTTTTAGGATCCTAGGATTGGAACCTGGTAAATGGGTGTCAGGAGCCGAGAATGGGGTATTATGGAAGCTGTTGGCGTCGGATTCGATGATCGAGAATTTTGTGTGCCCAGTTTCTAAGTTTGGGGCATGACACATACTCTCATGTTCTTGCTCAAGGTGGGAAGAAATCATCACCGTGTATGTCTCATCTTGACCTAAAAAGACATATTTCAAATCAGAGGGCAAAGGTTTTAGGTTAAGCTTTAGTGGCTTAAGGTTAGACGGTAGAGGCACTTCTTCAGTTTGGGGCAATTCTTCAAATTGTGGCTTCCATCGGTTAACTTTAAGTATCAGCATAGTATCAAGTATGGCAACCATCTCTCTAATCATGTCATCATCAAAATCATAGGAGTGGGCCAGGAACGTCTCTAGAGGCTCAGAGGAAAAGGTCAAAGGCTTTCTATCTTCCACGAAAGAGTCAATCATGTTAATGTCATAGAAATCGTCATCATCCTCTAACCGTCTGCCCATGTTGAAAAAGATGTTTAACTCCAATGTCATATTTCCTAAGGACATACTCACGACACTATTCTTGCAATTGATGATTACATTTGAAGTGACAAGGAATGGGGGACTAAGAATGATGGGAATCTGAGTGCTCATGTTACTGATGGGTTCGGTATCCAGGACGATAAAATCTATATGGTAGTAGAATTTGTCAACCTGGACCAACACATCCTCAATAATCCCTCTCGGTACATGAACAGAGTGATGAGAAAGTTGTAGTGTGGTTAAGTTGAGTTTTAATTCACCCAAACCTAACTGTTTGTAGACTACCAGGATCTTTGAATATCTGTGGCACATTTTACTTTAAGATGGCACTCACTTTCTTAGTTAAGAAGACTTTATTTTGAATATTTTTTCGTCTTTTGGTCGTACACAAGTCTTTCAGAAATTTGGCATATGAGGGTATTTATTTTACGACATCAAGTAGAGAAATATTGACATTCACTTGTTTCAACACCTCTAGAATGTCTTAAGATTTATAGAGAGGTTTTGGTGCAACCAACCGTTAGGGAAATGGAGCAACCGGCTTCCCTTGAGGTTTTGATTCTAATTATTGTGGGGCATGGCTATATCCATCCTTCTTGTCCTCTTCGGTTCCTTAAGATTTTCAGCCCTAACTAGAATGGTTTTGTCAATGGTCTTCATACTCCTAAGAGTGGTGATAGATTTAGCTTGCTCCATCTGATTTGAACAGCTTGGGTTGCTAACTTCATATTATGGTTTTAAATTGGGAAGAGGTTGAGCTGGAAGGCTCCCCTTATTTTCAATCGCACTTTTAGTATCAAGTCCTTGTATGGCCTTTGTGAGGTCTTAAAAGGCTTGTAACATACCCTAATTGAAAGGCTCTTACTTTTGAAGATGTTTTAGAACCGGATCCTCTTGAGGTTTCTCTTAATGTGGAATTTGATTGAAGAAACCTTGAGGGGTAACAATTTGTCTATTCCTCCAACTGAAGTTTGGATGATTTCTCCAACTAGGATTGAATGTATTAGAGGTAGGTCCATTGAAAGGTCTTTGATAATTGTTCACGGCATTGGATTGCTCATTCAACACCTCTTGAAAGGCAAGTATTGTTGGACAATTTTCAGTTGTGTGAATGTTGCGAGCACAAATGCCGCAAATAGTTTCCTTAGCCTTATCATTCTTTAATTCCATGGCCTTGAGTTTTCTTGTGAGATTAGTCACTTTAGTAGTAATATCATCATCTTCTTTTAGGAGATACATTCAACCCCTCTCCTTTGATTGATCAGCGTAGACATGATGCTTGGTTTAGGGGAGATGTATCATGATTGTATGTTTTCAGCAAGCTTATCAAAGTAGTCTCACACCTCATTAACACATTTATTCATAAACTCCCCATTACACATCGTCTGGACTAATTGACACATGGAAGATGTCATTTCATCATAGAAAAAGTTCATGATGCGCCACATTTCAAAACCATGTTGTGGGCATGAACTAACAAGATCTTTAAACCACTCCCAACATTGGAAGAATGTTTCATCTTCCCTTTGGGCGAAGTTCATGATCGACTTTCTAAGGGTGTTCGTCTTATGGTATGGAAAAAATTTCTTTATGAACTCCCTTGTCATGTCATTCTATCTACCAATAGATTGAGGACGTAGTCAATCTAACCACGTCTTAGCTTTCTCTTTCAAAGAAAAGGGAAAGAGTTTCAGCCTGACCGTGTCATCAGACACATTAGGAAAGTATAAAGTGGCTATGATCTCATTAAACTCTTTCAAATGTAAATATAGATTTTTCAACTCAAACTCATTAAATTTTGAAAGGAGTTGGTTCACCCCTGGCTTGATATCCATGTGTCCCATGTTTTCTAAAAAAATCATGCATGAGGGCATGCTCACCCCCGCCGGTTGTAAATAATCTTGTAAAGTATGAGGTGGGGGTGCTTGATGCACCTTATTCTCATCCTGGACTTCCCCAACCCTAGTTTGAGTTAGTCCTTCGGTTTGATTAGCCAGTTGATTTATAGCCATAACCTCAATTAACTCTGGGGATCTCGAGTGGTGTCTAGTCCTGCTATGGATAGTTAACCCCTCAACCAATCCTCCTTCAGTCAAGAAACGTTGAATGTTGCCACTAACCCACTTGGGCATGAAACACTCGTATCCCTCAATCTTAAATTCTAACCAAAATCTAAAGAAGAAAAGAAAGAGAAATCTAGAAATAAAGAGAAATAAGAGTTGGTAAGAGGTTACCAAATTAGAAGTTCCTAAATTAAGATCCTGCAAAACAAAACAAAACAAGTCAGTTTCTAAAATTAGAAAGTCTAAAATTAAAAAGTTCCTAAAAAATATATATATAAAGTAAAGTAGTTTTAAAAAAAAAAAGAAAATAGAAAGTTTCTAAAAAAAAATTAAGAAAGTTCTAAACCTAAATTAGAAAGTTAGTTTCTAACAATAAAAGGGATCCTAAAAATAGAAAGTTTCTAAAAATAGAAAAATAGAAAGATTAGAAAGAGATTACCAATTTAAAAAGCTTATATCAGGGTCCTACAAAACAGGAAAGTTAGGTTAGTTTCTAGAAATCAAATAGAAAAGCCTAAACCTATAATTAAAAACTAGAAAACCCTAATTTTAACCTAATTCTAAAACTAACTAATCTCAGAAAAATGTAACCGACGATCCTAGGCAACGATGCCAAAAACTTGATCACCACCCCAAGTATAGGGTTGCGATGTAGTAATAATCTTGGTAAGACCAAGGTCGAATCCACAGGGACTAAACCTTATACGTAATCTGAAAGTAGCTAGAGCTAGAACTAGAACAAGATTTAATCTAAATTAGAGAATTGTAGGAGCATAATGATAAATTATTAACTAAAACTTGTAAAATTCAAAGGTGAGAAACTAGGGTTTCTAAGGATCCACTTGTAGAGATTGGGGGGATCTATGCTTAATTCACGAACGTAACTGGGTTTAAAGTCTCATCTTCCTCCTGTTGGAAGATATATTATTAAAAACCAAATCTGAACTTCCTTTGATCCAGTTTTCAAGAGATGAGAGGTATAAGAATTAGAATTAATTCCATCACAAAACCATACCCATGAGACAAAACAAACAATAGAATTTAATCAATCCACATCCAATCTGAGAGAGTTATGAAAATCAAAGAGTTGATGATTCTGATCAGAAAGCAAATCTTCCCCGGAAATGATAGCATACCTTAAATATAAACAAAGAGCTACTTTTCCATGCAAATGGACTACAAATTACCATACACGTGCACCTATCTGTAAGTGTTATGATTTCATATCCCATTAGTTGTCAAATTTTGTGGTGCCAAAACCTATTTCTATGTCTTGTATATCTTGTGTTTTATGTTTGAAGACTAGTCATTGCAATCAAGACATATCAAGACATCACATTTCAAGACAAGATCTTAAAAGAAGAAAGTTTTCAAGTCTTGGATGAAGAAATCAAGAATAGAAGTTTTCAAGGTTGCATGTTCAAGGTTTGATCAAGTTCAAGTTTACTAGAAGACTTTGTCAAGACAAGATCAAGCTTATGAAGGCCTACTACAAGTGTTGAATATTCACAAGCTTCTCTTAAGGGTCATCTGAGTGTTAAGACTTTCAAGTCCATCTCACTTTTAAGATTTGTTTGACCTTAGATTGACCTGAGGATGGGCTTTAATGTAGGTTATTCCAGATATATAACTCATATATTTTTAAATGCTTGTTTGGAGTGTTCAAAGACCAGTCCTAGGGACTTCAAGACCAGTCCTAGCTTTGCTACAACCAGTCTTAGGTTTTTCAGGACCAGTCCTAGGTAGTTGAAGATTTTCGAATCTTTCTAGCTATCCTACGACCAGTCCTGGACATCCTACGACTAGTCCTGTAAGTTCTATGACTCATCCTTCGACCGGTCGTAGCCCTACGACTCAAACTCCAGCAACCATTTTTGGGGTCCTACGACCGGTCGTAGACCACCCTCGACCGGTCGTGGAACTGAAAATCAAATCCCGTAGAAATCTTTTGAAAATCTTTGGAGCTATGACCAGTCCTAGGATCCTAAGACCAGTTGTAGACGGGATTTTTCAGTCTATAAATTGAGCACGAACTTCAGAGTTTTAGCACTTCAAATCAATTCTATTCAAGCATTCTTTAGGCTATTCTCTGAGATAAGTTTGTGTTTATTTTAAGCTGCTTTGTGCTTATTTAATATTCATTTTGCTAACTTATTCTTATGTGATTTTGATCTACATTCCAATCTTATTAGAAAAGGGGAATTTCTGATATTCCTTCTTCTGGATTCAAAATCAAATAGATCTAGCCCGTTTGATCTAAAATCAATTAGACTTAGAACCATTCTTAAAGTGAGTATTGGACTTTGAACGTCGAATCGAACTTCTACTCGGATTGGTTCTACCAGGCTTCATCAAAAGGTGATTCAGGTATTTTACATATTTTGTAATTTACTTTCTCTGGTTTTTGTTTGAGATTCACCAGAAAAATCTCATTGTATTGGTTATCTGAGGAGAGCTAGAAAACTCAGATTGTGGGGTTTTTGGATTGTGTAAGCCCGAGATCAAAGGCACAATTGTGAAGGTTTTAGGTGAACCTGTGAAACCTATTTTGATAGTGCATGCTAATATCCCATGTGAGGATATTAGGAGTGAAGTAGCAATCTGTGTGGCTGTTAGATAAGAGTTGGTGTACACACAGGAGAACCACTATATATCGTTGTGTTGTGGATGTGCTTTATTCTTTCATTCTTTTATTCATTCTGTTTTGTGGATGAATGTTGTAATCACTTCAAGCAAGTGTGGATGAATATTGTAATAACTTAGGATTTATTTTTCGCAAGTTATTTTGATTTCATTGCTTATTATTCCTCTTTGGTTTGTGATACAAGGACGTTCTAGAAATAAGGTTGTCCTACCTTAAACCTCTGGTTTTTGGTGTAAGGTTGTCCTTAGAACTGATAAAGTATCAATCTCTTTATTTTAGGCTATTGTGATTGTTTTATATTCAGCATTGTGCTTTAAATCTTTTATTATTCCGTTGTTATTAGTTTTATTTGGCATTTCCCTATTCACCCCCCCTCTAGGGCATATAGCTAGGCCCTTTCACTATCATTGCATGCAAACAAACACAGTTACCTCATTTTAAAAAATTAAAACCGTGCATTTTACCTCTTCAGAGCAAATCTTCCCTTGGAAGGATAGAATATCTTAAATATAAACGAAGAGCTACTTTTCCTTGCCGATGGACTATGAATTACCATACACACGCATCTATCGTTACATGCAAACAAACACAGATACTGTTGGCGTGAGTTGTCAAATCAATCAATGAGTTGTTAATTAAGAGAAAATAAAAAAGATTATGTTCATGATTGTACAATATCTCTGTATAGGCAAGAATAGGGTTGTTAATCTCCTTATATATTTGTACAATATCTCTGTAAAAAAAAAGTAGAAAAAAGAATACAATAATAGAAAATATGACATGGTATTAAAGCTACTCGATTTTTGCGCTTGGTTCACGTCTAACCCTAGTTCATAGCTTCCTTCCGCTGTCGCCTTCATATATGGGAGACACTAAAACCCCGACGAAGTCTGATGACTCTTCCATCGACCGTAATACGCTCCTCTCTAAAATATTCACCACAAAAATGGTCAAAGCTCTATCCAAAGCTCAGGCCCCAACCGTGCTTTTTGAACCTACGATTGTCCCGATCGACATCAAGTTGGATGGTTCCAACTATGCTTTATGGTCCCAAGTTATTGAGATGTATATCTCCACCAAAGACAAGTTGGGCTACATCAATGGCAAGTTACCTCCACCATCTCCGACTGATCTGTCCTTCTGCAAATGGCGTACTGACAACACCATTATCAAAGGATGGATGATTAACTCCATGGATCCAGCATTAATTGGCAATTTCATTCGATTTTCCGTGGCCAAAATGGTTTGGAATTCAGTTGCTACCACCTATTTTGATGGTAACGATACCTCTCAAGTCTATGATCTCCGGTGCCGCGTCTCACATCTTAGCCAAGCAGGTGGCTCCTTGAAAAAATAGTACACTGATTTGTAAGGACTCTAGCGTGAGATTGATTTTTGATGTCCCAATCCGATGGAGTGCCCCGTCAATATTAAACGTTATAATAATCTTCTCCAAGAAGATCGAGTCTATGTATTCTTAGATGGTCTTGATGACAGGTTGGACAATATTCGCAGCAACGTGTTGCAGATGCACCCGTTTC
The DNA here is from genome assembly GCA_037074715.1 of Magnolia kwangsiensis. Classification (NCBI taxonomy): domain Eukaryota; kingdom Viridiplantae; phylum Streptophyta; class Magnoliopsida; order Magnoliales; family Magnoliaceae; genus Magnolia; species Magnolia kwangsiensis. The sequence continues at coordinate 45,459,880 of CM073583.1, forward strand.
CCACCGTGGAGCATGCATATGCCCATGTCCGTAGGGAGGCTCTTCGTCAAGTGGTGATGAACGCTGGCGATCACAAACCACCTCCAGGGGCGGTGCTTGCTTTAAAAGGCCTAAAGCTTAGCCTGTTTGGATCAGCTTCTTTGGGAAACCTTCCTCTAAAGCTCGTACCTTATCCAACGGTCTCAAATGCTCTTATTGTGGAAAAACGAAGCATACACGTGAAAATTACTTCCAGTTGCATGGGTACTCTGATTGGTGGCACGAGCTTCAAGCTAGAAAAAAAAGGAGACAGTACGGCCGAAGGCGTGGGAAAGGCTACTGTGACAGTAGCCAAACCTTATCTCTCTCTCATCCCCCCCAATGCCCCTCCTAAATCGGATTTCTCTACTACGGATCCAGGTAACCTCTGTCATTCCTTGCTTAGTCGTCGCCACGATGTGGATAGTAGTGATTGGCTCCTCGACTCTGGGGCCATGGATCATATGACGTTTGATCCCACGGATTTCTCCCATCACTCACCTCCAAGGCACACCAGTATTGTGAATGCTAATGAAGTGACCTATCACCCTCTCTTCATTTACCCAACACTTTGCTTGTTCCCTCTTTATCTCACAAACTATTATCTATTAGCCAAGTTATTACAAATCAAAATTGTGTGGTGTTAAGGTTTTTTTATTTTTATCTTATTCAGGATATTCTCACTAAGGAGATAATTGGGCGTAGTATTAAGAGGGAGGGATTATACTACATGGAAGATTTCAGTTTGGCTCGTGCGCATCACGTGTCTTCTACACATGGTTCCAAGACTCGATAGATTTGGTTGTGGCATCGTCATTTGGGACATCCGTCATTTGGGTACTTACGGCATTTATTTCCTAATTTATTCTCTAATGTGGAGACTTCTGAATTTCACTGTGATATTCACATTTTAGCTAAAAGTCATCGTGATATTTATCCATTAAGTATGAATAAAGGTGATACACCTTTTGCTTTAATTCATTTTGATGTATGGGGACCCTCTCCTTTATCTATTATATCTGGTGTACAGTGGTTTGTGATATTTGTTAATGATTACACCTGGATGACTTGGTTATATTTGATGAGACATAAAGATGAAGTATTTAGTATCTTTCAGTCATTTCATGTTATGGTTCAGACCTAGCTTTCTGCTCAGATTCAGATTTTCCACTCTGACAATGGTGGTGAGTATTCTAATCACCACTTTCATTCCTATTTTTAACAACATGGTCTTATTCACGAGACCTCATGTCCTCAAACCCCTCAACAAAATGGAGTCGCTAAATGGAAGAATCGACATATTCTTGAGACTTCCCGAGTTCTCCTTCTAGGAGCTCATGTCCCCACATGAAATTGGTCCAATGCTATTACCACTATCATACATTTAATTAACCATCTTCCTTCCAAAATATTGACTTTTAAGACCTCATTACAATCTCTGTCAGCCTTAATCTCTCTACCTACGACCCTAATGCTCCCTCCTTACATATTTGGGTGTGTGGCGTATGTGCACCTCCCTAAGAACCAGCACACTAAACTTGACCCATGTGCCCTTCGGTGCCTCTTCTTGGGCTATGCTACACATCAAAAAGGCTACCGCTATATGATCCTGCTACCAAGTGTACCTATGTGACTACGGATGTCACCTTTCGGGAATTCGAACCGTTCTATCCTTCTTCAGCATCCACTTCTTCTCTTCAAGCGGAGACACTAGATGAAGAATTGAATTGGCTAAGTTTTGACTGGCTTAAAGATCGAAATGAAACACCAATAATTGGTAAGAAATTAACAAATACATCTTCAGGGCCTGACATATCCTCTAAATCTAAAGGACCTTTGGCAACTGAGCTCACATCATCAGGAGAAGAACCTGAATCCTTCCATCTCTCGGTGCCTTCAGACCCATCTCCTGAGAATATTCCTGAGGTAGGTAATTTCACTACACCATCATTTATGAATAACATAGATACGTTTGTTGGGTATACCTTACCTCTCAGGCATAACCATGGCAAACCACCAAACGAATACTCTCCAGACATTGAGGAAAGAAGGACGAGGTATCCAATTGCTAACTGTCTCCACTAAAAAGCTACCTAAACCTCTCAAGACATTCTCACATGCACGAGCTGTCTGCATATCATATTCCCACTACAGTTCAGGAAGTTTTAGCTAATCCCAAGTGGACGCAAGCAATTGAGGAAGAAATGGGAGCACTACTAAAGAATTAAACATGGACCTTGGTTCCATTATCCAAAGTAAAAAATAGTCGGGTGTAAATGGGTCTTCTCTGTTAAACACAAGGTAAATGGATCTATAGAACGATACAAGGCAAGGCTAATCTTAAAGGGATACACTCAGACATATGGCGTAGATTATCAAGAAAATTTTTCGTCGGTAGCCAAGTTAAATATAGTCAAGGTCCTATTATCATTCGCAACTAACTTGGACTAGTCATTGCACCAGTTTGATGTATGAACGCATTTCTCCATGGTGACCTTGAAGAGGAAGTCTACACGGATACTCTTCCATGCTACACGACATCTTCAAAAGCTAAAGTTGTGTGTAAATTACAACGAGCACTGTATGGATTAAAACAATAACCTCGAGCATGGTTTAGGAGGTTTAGTCTGGCAATGAAGAAGTATGGCTTCCACTAAAGTAATTTAGATCATACATTATTTTTAAAGCACCAACAGAGCAAGTTAACAGCTTTAATTGTATATGTCAATGATATATATGATCACCATAGGGGATGATAAGGAGGAAATCTCTACGCTTCAGAAACAATTGGGCACCAAGTTTGAGATAAAAAATCTAGGAGGACTCAAATATTTCCTGGGACTAGAGGTTACTAGATCAATGCGAGGTATATTTCTTTCTCAGCGAAAATATATATTTGACTTACTATGTGAAGTTGGAATGTTGGACTGTTGGAATGTTGGATTGTAAGCCAGCAAACACTTTAATCATTCAGAAGCACAAGCTCGGAGAATATCCATGCTAAATGCCAACGGATAAAGGAAGGTACCAGAGATTAGTTGGTAAACTTATTTACCTCTCCCATACCCATCCAGATATTACCTACGCAGTAAGTGTAATAAGTCAATACATGCATCAACCTAGTAAGGATCATATGGAGGCGGTGATCCGGATTTTACGATACACAAAATCTTCACCGAGAAAAGGGCTTATGTTTTTGAAAAATAACCATCTTAGAGTTAATGGTTATATAGATGTAGATTGGGCGGGGAATACCACAGATAGAAGATCCACCTCAGGATATTTCATGTTTGTTAGAGGGAATCTTGTTACATGGAGAAGTAAGAAGCAAAAAGTTATGACATTATTAAGTGCTGAAGCAGAATTCTGTTGAATGGCTAAAGGACATTGTGAACTCCTGTGGCTCAAAAGACTTCTAACTGAAATTGGGTTTGTTCCTACATCCGAGATGGACCTCTTTTGTGATAACAAGGTAGCGCTATCGCCATTGTTCACAATCCGATCTATCATGATTGTACCAAACACGTGGAGGTTACACTACAAGAAATATGGAATTTCGTAGGTAAAAGTCATCTTTACCTACGAAACGTTTTGTAGGTAAAGGGTGTTTTGAATATTTTAAAAACTAAAAAATTGAAAAGTTTACTTTTACCTACAAAATTGTATTTCGTAGGTAAATTTCATCTTTACCTATGAAAATCTTCGTAGGTAAAGGGTGTTTTAAATTTTTGAAAAAACCAAAAATTGAAAAGTTTACTTTTGCATACAATATATAATTTCATAGGTAAAAGTCATCTTTACCTATGAAAAGTTTCGTAGGTACAGGGTGTTTTGAATTTTTGAAAAACTAAAAAATTGAAAAGCTTACTTTTACCTACAACATATAATTTCGTAGGTAAAAGCTATCTTTACCGACCAAACTTTTCATAGGTAAAGGGTGTTTTGAATTTTTGAAAAAACTAAAAATCAAAAATTTTACTTTCACCTACCATAGGTTTCGTAGGTAAAAAAGACACGACTATTTTCATAGGTAAAAAATGTGTACTTTTGCCTACGAAATATTTTGTAGGTAAAAATATAATATTTAACTAGATGAGACTTCTACTTACGAAAGTTTTTGTAGCCAAAAAATGTGTATGAGACTTTTACCTACGCAATGGTTCGTAGGTAAAAATATAATCTTTAACTTAAATTTCAAACGTAGTTGAGACTTTTACCTACAAAAATGTTCGTAGGTAAAAAACGTGTATGAGACTTTAAGCTACGAAATGGTTCGTAGGTAAAAATATAATATTTAACTCAAATTTCAAATGTAGTTGAGACTTTTGCCTATGAAATTTTTTGTAAGTAAAAAACGTGTATGAGACTTTTACCTACGAAATGTTTCGTAGGTAAAAAACGTGGATGAAACTTTTACCTACAAAATATTTCATAGGTAAAAGTCTCTTCTTTTTTTGTCAAAATTCTTGATATACACCTGTTACAATATAGTTCATCATATTCTTCCTGATATACACCTGTTATATAATATATTTCATCATATTGACATTCACATCCATCTAAACCCAAACTACGTAAATCCATCTAAACATAAACTAACTTCATCCAAACATAAACTACATCCATTCAAACGCAAACAATCTTATCCACATTACATTCAACCACGCATAAACACATATAAGTTTAACATCATAAATAAAATACAAAAAATTATTCATAGCCTTAGGGAGTTGAGAATAGGTTAAGGTTTAGGTTTAGGAAATCAGGTTCGGGTTCGGGATCGGGTTTAGGTTAGGGAGTTGAGATTAGGATTAGGTGTATGTTTAGGTTTAGGGATTTGAGAATACATTTAGGTTTTAGGTTTAGGTTTAGGTTTTAGGTTTAGGTTTTAGGTTATAGCTTTAGGGAATTGAGAATAGGTTAAGGTTTAGGTTTAGGAAGTCGGGTTCGAGTTTGGGATCGGGTTTAAGTTTGGGTTTTCAAGTTTAGGTTTAGGTTTAGGTTAGGGAGTTGAGATTAGGATTAGGTGTAGGTTTAGGTTTAGGGATTTGAGAACACATTTAGGTTTTAGGTTTTGGTTTAGGTTTTAGGTTTAGGCTATACGTTATAGCTTTAGGGAAATGAGAATAGGTTAAGGTTTACGTTTAGGAAATCGGGTTCGGGATCGGGTTTAGGTTTGAGTTTTCAAGTTTAGGTTTAGGTTTAGGTTAGGGAGTTGAGAATAGGATTAGGTGTAGGTTTAGGTTTAAGGATTTGACAAAACATTTAGGTTTTAGGTTTAGGTTTAGGTTTTAGGTTTTAGGTTAAGGTTTAGGTTATAGGTTTATGTTAGGGTTAAGGTTAGGTTATAGGTTATAAGTTTAGGTTATAGTTTATAGGTTATAGGTTTAAGATTTATGTCATAGGTTTTAGTTTAGGTTAAGGTTATTGTTTTAGGTCTAGGTTTAGGTTATAGGTTTAGGTTAAGGTTTAGGTTAAGGTTTAATTTTAGGTTATAAGTTATAGCTTTAGGGAATTGAGAATATGTTAAGGTTTAGGTTTAGGAAATCGGGTTCAGGTTCGGGATCGGGTTTAGGTTTGGGTTTTCAAGTTTAAGTTTAGGTTTTGGTTAGGGAGTTGAGATTAGGATTAGGTGTAGGTTTAGGTTTAGGGATTTGAGAATACATTTATGTTTTAGGTTTAGGTTATAGGTTATAGCTTTAGGGAATTGAGAATAGGTTAAGGTTTAGGTTTAGGAAGTTGGGTTCTGGTTCAGGATCGAATTTAAGCTTGGGTTTTCAAGTTTAGGTTTAGGTTTAGGTTAGGGAGTTGAGATTAGGATTCGGTGTAGGTTTAGGTTTAGGGATTTGAGAATACATTTAGGTTTTAGGTTTAGGTTTAGGTTTTAGTTTATAGGTTTAGGTTTAGAATTTAGGTTTAGGTTATAGGTTATGAGTTTAGGTTATAGGTTATAAGTTATAGGTTAAGGTTTAGGTTATAGGTTATGGTTAAGGTTTAGGTTTAGGTTATAGATTATAGGTTATAGGTTATATAGCTTTAGGGAATGGAGAATAGGTTAAGGTTTAGGTTTAGGAAATCCAGTTCAGGTTCGGGTTAGGTTTAGGTTTTTAAGTTTAGGTTTAGGCTAAGGAGTTGAGATTAGGATTAGGTGTAGGTTTAGGTTTAGGAATTTGAAAATACATTTAGTTTCTAGGTTTAGGTTTAGGTTTTAGTTTAGTGATTTAAGTTATAGGTTTAAGTTTAGATTATAGGTTATAGGTTATAGGTTATATAGTTTTTAGGAATTAAGAATAGGTTAAGGTTTAGGTTTAGGAAATCGAGTTTGGGTTCGAGTTTAGGTTTGGGTTTTCAAGTTTAAGTTTAGGTTAAGGAGTTGAGATTAGGATTAGGTGTAGGTTTAGGTTCAGGGATTTGAGAACACATTTAGGTTTTAGGTTTAGGTTAAGATTATAGGTTTAGGTTTAGGTTATAGCTTTAAGGAATTGATAATAGGTTAAGGTTTAGGTTTAGAAAATCGGGTTCGGGTTTGGGATCGGGTTTAGGTTTGGGTTTTCAAGTTTATGTTTAAGTTTAGGTTGGAGAGTTGAGATTATTATTATGTGTAGGTTTAAGTTTAGGGATTTGAGAATACATTTAGGTTTTAGGTTTAAGTTTAGGTTTTAGTTTATAGGTTTAGGTTATAAGGGTAGGTTATAGGTTTAGGTTTAGGTTTAGGTTAGGTTATAGGTTACGGTTTCGGGAATTGAGAATAGGTTAAGGTTTAGGTTTAGGAAATCGAGTTTGGGTTTAGGTTTGGATTTAGGTTTTGGTTTTCAAGTTTAGGTTTAGGTTAAGGAGTTGAGATTATGATTAGGTGTAGGTTTAGGTTTAGGGATTGAGAATACATTTAAGTTTTAGGTTTAGGTTTTGGTTATAGGTTTAGGTTTAGGTTATAGGTTATAGCTTTAGGAAATTGAGAAGAGGATCAGGTTTAGGTTTAGAAATTTGGCTTCAGGTTCGAGATCGGGTTTGGTTTTGGGTTTTCAAGTTTAGGTTTAGGTTTAGGTTAGGGAGTTGAGATTAGGATTAGGTATAGGTTTAGGTTTAGGGATTTGAGAATACATTTTGGGTTTTAGGTTATAGGTTATAGGTTATAGGTTAAGGTTTAGGTTTTAGGTTTTAGGTTATAGGTTATAAGTTTAGGTTATAGGTTATAGGTTAAGGTTTAGGTTTAGGTTTAGGTTATAGGTTATAGATTTTTGGATTTGAGAATAGGTTTAGGTTATAAGTATAAGTTTAGGTTAATGTTGTAGGTTATAGGTTTAGGTTATAAGTTTAGGTTTAGGTTTAGGGATTTGAGAATACATTTAGGTTTTAGTGTTAGGTTTAGGTTTTACATTTAGGTTAAGGTTACAGATTTAGGTTATAAGTTTAGGTTATGGTTATAAGTGTAGGTTATAGGTTTAGGAAATCGGGTTCGGGTTCGGGTTCGAGTTTAGGTTTGGGTTTTCAAGTTTAGGTTTAAGTTAAGAAGTTGATATTAGGATTAGGTGTAGGTTTTGGGTTTAGGGATTTGAGAATACATTTACATTTTAGGTTTAGGTTTAGGTTATAGGTTATAGCTATAGGGAATTGAGAATAAGTTAAGGTTTAGGTTTAGGAAATCGGGTTCGGGTTCAGGATTGGGTTTAGGTTTGGATTTTCAAGTTTACGTTTAGGTTAAGGAGTTGAGATTAGGATTAGGTGTAGGTTTAGGTTTAGGGATTTGAGAATACATTTAGTTTTAGGTTTATGTTTAGGTTATAGGTTTAGGTTAAGGTTATAGGTTTAGGTTTAGGTTTAGGTTATAGGTTATAGATATAGGGAATTGTGAATAGGTTAAGGTTTAGGTTTTGGAAATCAGGTTCGGGTTCCGGTTTATTTTTATGTTAAGGAGTTGAGATTAGGATTAGGTGTAGGTTTAGGTTATAAGTTTAGGTTATAGGTTTAGGGATTTGAGAATAGGTTTAGGTTATAGGTTCTGATTATAGGTTTAAGGATTTGAGAATAGGTTTAGGTATTCTCTAGTATTATCTATTACATACTAGTAACATATAACCAATATTGGAGCACCATACCATAAGCTACAAGAATTTCATATCCCTCTAAACAAGGTATCCTCCATTGATAACATATATATATATATATATATATATATTATAAGTTCTTTATTTTCATTTACATTCACAACTACATTCATCATCCATCCAAGAAAATTGAAACAAGTACTATCACTCTATAACTAACAGTTGAAAAGGAAAATCATACAAAAATAAGAAAGAAAATAAATAACTAAAGATTATCTCAATCACAAAGGAAGAAGGGCTTTGCCTCGATCCGAAATCTGCATCATCATTCAACTCAACAAACCTTTTAATTCCATCATCTTCCCTAGCTATAGACTTCTCAACATTGGATCTCCTCATCAGTCTATTTGCCTCTGAAGTAGCCTTCTCTACCAAATCTCTATTTGTAACCTGATCCCATGTTAAGGCTATCACGAACAGAGGCACACCAGTAAAACCAATAGACTGCAAAACAGAATAAGGAGAAGGAAAAAAAGGGAGATGGTTCATCGATCTAGACTATTTTACTGACGGCCCCTGCCATTAATGGGTTTGTTTAAAAATCTTTAACATCACTGCACTTTCTTCTAGGTCATTGTTGTATTTTCTCCAATATTTTTTTTTTGTTTAGGCCACTTATTCAACAACTAGGATCTTCCAACCCATTCCATGACAGGGCTCATCAGTCAATGATGTAATTGATGGGTTTATTTAAAAATCTTCCAAATCGATCACTACCCTTTCTTCTAGGTCATTGTTGTATTTTCTCCATTTTTTTAAATGTTTAGGCCACTAATTCAACAACTAGGATCTTCCAACCCATTCCATGACAGGGCTCATCAATCAATGATGCAATGGGCCAAGATGGATCATCTATGACTTCTAAACCACAACCATCATAAAGTAGCTCACTCGATCATCATTCATGATCACCTTAATCCAAGTGGTTGATTTCGAATTCCAACTAGGACTTTCAACCCATTCCACTCTATCAAAGGCCAAACCTTCAGTTAGCCCTTTAAGGTTTAACGTTTGTTGGCTGGATAAAATTTATTCTTTGGTGGTTTAATGCCTTTACTTATTTCATTAGCTCCTTGGATTTTGGACCATTGTACATGAGATTGTGTCTTGTTGATTGCTTGTCAAAGAAAAAAAAAAGTTATTTTTATCAATTGACTTAAATGGTTGATTATTTGGGTATATGTAAATGTGAGGTGCTGTCATAAGTGCTAAACCACTAATATGATGAAGTTACTCTTTCCAAACCACTTTATAGTACCTGAGAATAGTCCAAATTCTAAGTCCTAAAAGAAAATCCTCAAAATGATGAATAAATAGTTTCTCATACTCAAAGGTCGCAACAAAAGAAGATAGTTATGCTGTTGGACTAACAACATACCAATGTTTATATAAAACATTGAAAGAGATGTGAAAAGAATATATATATGTATACATGTAGTTTCATAATGTCTTTTTATTAATACCCCAGAAACATTCTTTTCCAGAACATTACCTGTTTAAAGAAGCCATATACCAATGCAACTGTCCAAAGAGTATTCTTGAAGTTATTTCGAATTCCATGCGTTAAAAATATAAATACACATATTTGTTTCAGGAATTTCATCAAACACCTGACATGTTTGTTGCTCACTCAAATTTTATCAAACAAAGAAACACAAGGAAAAGGATAACTAAGCTAAGGCCGAATGTTACCAAGGTAGGAAGGTTCGAAGGCTTCCCTGATTACTTGTTTTGGAGATATTCTGCTAGAGGATGGACTCTTGCGAGATGCCATATTCTCTCTAGGAAATTATGCCACATCAGCAGGGCCATCAACAAACCAAACACTCTTTCTACTAAACATTTGTGTGCTTGCAAAGAAGAAAATAGAAAAAGCAATGACAGATGGAAGGATTCTAGAATAAAAATAGCAAGAAGAGGAATAAACAGCGAGGAAAATAAGGGATTACGAGAGAAGCTCACCTATTTGAGATGAATCTGCACGGCGTTTAGAAATCCCTCAGCAAGAAGAGGAAATTCTTCAAGGAATCAGAGCTCAGGCGAGGAAGCTTGCGTTGTTTGGAAATCTCATCTAAATTTTGAAAGAGAAGTGTTGTGCATTTGAAAATCCCTCATCTAAAATGAGAGGATACTTTCAAATCTGATAATTGTGTGTTTACCATCATTTATAACACACACCATATTAACAACCGTACATATAAGGACCCATTTACTGAATGGTTAAGATATTTTTATATAAGAAAATGTACATATTACCCATCTACAACTAGACTCATTATTTGGTTGTTGTGGATAATTGTCACACCCCAAACTCAAAAAATGACTCACAAAATTCCTGATTGTCGAATCTGACGTTGATAACCTCCGTAGTATCCCATTCTCAGCTTCCAGCACCCATACCCCAGGTTCCGATCCTGGGATCCTATAAAGAGGATTTTTTTAACATCGATTTGATTCGTACCATAAGCATAACCTACGAACAATAACCACAAGCATACCATCACAAAATCCACTATGATTAAAACTTTTAGTACAATGCGTATGAAAGGGAAATACAATATAATGAAAGTAACAGAACTCCAGAAGCTCAGCTGCACACTCCAATTATGGCAAAGCTATGGCTACATCCTTGCGTCACCTGCATGCATCAATCGTGCGTAAGCTTATAGAAAGCTTAAAGGGTGGTGTAAGTGTGTGCGCAATATGAGCGTGCTCAGAATGCAAGGTCAGAGTAATGCAGAATCATGTTGATGAGTACATGCATGCAAGCAGCCATACCAAGGCTATACGATGTAAGATGTAAATGTTATCGGCTATATCAAGACCATGCGATACATGATGCAACTCAAGCATACTAATCCTCATTTAAATCCACATACAACTCATCAAATATCAGTACAGTTCTCATTCTGGATAATCACTGGGATTTAGTACACTTCAAATGGCACTGCCACTCTCCCAGACGCACAGTCCAAGTGAGAGTAAGAAATCTCACTATCCACCTGGCCAATAGTCTACCAATACCTACTCGACATGTCGATAGCAGATCCATTCACGAGCTGGTCAAACTCAGCCTAGTAATGCCCCCTACCCTCGGGCGAGTAAGGCCATACCCCTTTCCAACCAACCATGATATAGTGGGAGACACGACCTCTTGGTATTCAGCCCTCGTGCACTCATATATTCACTCGGTCTCAACGTTGGAGTCATCCTCTAGTACCATCAGTTTTAAGAATTTTCACCCAAGGACATCTATGGTGCCCCGATGCTTAGTAACAATATTTTCGGTGTCCGATCCTGCCATCCATGATGTGCCTGTCACTAGCCAAAATAGTGAAAAAAGGATGGCTGAAAACTGTCTCAAAAGGCTAAAAAGGACGGTCAAGAACCGTCGCAACGGCCGTCAAATTTTGACGTGTCGTATTTTTTAAAGGACGGCCATAAACCGTCTCTAAAGAAGGACGGTCATAGACCGTCTATAATGGTAGATATTATTGGACTTATATGAAGTTTAAAAGGATGGTCTATGACCGTCCGTAAAAAGGATGACCCATGACCATCAATAAAAAGGATGGTTATAGTCCATCTCGTATGACCTGAAAAAGGACGGTCATGAATCATCTCTTATGAGTCTGAAAAGGACGGTCATGGACCGTCTCTTATGAACCTGAAAAGGACAGTCATGAACCATCCTTTTCAGCCGTCTCATATTTTGTAAGTGTTATGATTTCATATCCCTTTGGTTGTCAAATTTTGTAGTGTCAAAACCTATATCTATGTCTTGTACATCTTGTGTTTTATGATTGAAGACTATTCATTACAATCAAGTCATCGCTTTTCAAGACAAGATCTTAAATGAAGAAAGTTCTCAAGACATGGATAAAGAATTCAAGTATTGAAGTCTTTAAGTTTGTATGTTCAAAATTTGATCAAGTTGAAGTTTAGTAGAAGACTTTGTCAAGTTAAAATCAAGCTCAAGAAGGCCTACTACAAGATTTGTATATTCTCAAGCTTCTCTTAAGGGTCATCTGAGTGTACAGACTTTCAATGTCCATCTCACTTTTAAGGTTTGTTTGACCTTAGATTGACCTTAGGTTGGGCTTTACAGTAGGTCATTCTGGATACATAACTCATATACTTTATTATGCTTGTTTGGAGTGTTCTAAGACCAGTCCTAGGGACTTCAAGACCAGTCCTAGCTTTGTTACGACCAGTCTTAAGTTTTTTAGGACCAGTCCTAGGTAGTTGAAGATTTTTGGATCTTCTTGGCTGTCCTATGACCAATCCTGGACATCCTACGACCAGTCCTGTGAGTTCTATGACTCATCTTTCGACCGGTCGTAGCCCTACGACTCAAACTCCAGCAACCATTTTTGGGGTCCTACGACCGGTCGTAGGTGTCTCACGATGAGTTGTAGGTGGCCCACGACCGGTCATACACCACCCAGGACCGGTCGTGGAACAGAAAATCTTATCCCGCGAAAATCTTTCGAAAATCTTTGGAGCTACGACCAGTCCTAGGTTCTTAAGACCAGTCGTAGACGGGATTTTTTAGGCTATAAATAGAGCACGAACTTCAGAGCTTTAGTACTTCAAATCAATTCTATTCAAGCATTCTTTAGGCTATACTCTGATATAAGTTTGTGTTTATTTTAAACTGCTTTGTGCTTATTTAATATTACTTTGCTAGCTTATTCTTATTTGATTTTGATATACATTCCAATCTTATTAGAAAAGGGGAATTTTTGATATTCCTTCTTCTTGGATTCAAAATCAAATAGATCTAGCCCGTTTAATTTAAAATCAATTATACTTAGAACCATTCTTAAAGTGAGTATTGGACTTTGAATGTCGAATCGAACTTCTACTCCGATTGGTTCTACCGAGCTTCTTCGAAAGGTGATTCAGGTATTTTACATGTTTTGTAATTTACTTTCTCTGGTTTTTATTTGAGATTCGCCAGAAAAATCTCATTATATTGGTTATCTGATGAGAGCCATAAAACTCAGATTGTGGGGTTTTTGGATTGTGTAAGCCCGAGATCAAAGACACAATTGTGAAGGTTTTAGGTGAACCTGTGAAACCTATTTTGATAGTGCATGCTAATATCCCCTATGTGAGGATATTAGGAGTGGAGTAGCAATCTGTGTGGCTGTTGGATAAGAGTTGGTGTACACACAGGCGAACCACTATATATCGTTGTGTTGTGGATGTATTTTACTCTTTCATTCTTTTATTCATTCTGTTTTGTGGAGAGTGTTTGTGGATGAATGTTGTAATCACTTCAAGCAAGTGTGGATGAATGTTGTAATAACTTAGGATTTATTTTCTGCAAGTTATTTTGATTTTCTTGCTTATTATTCCTCATTGATTTGTGATACAAAGGACGTTCTAGAAATAAGGTTGCCCTGCCTTAAACCTCTGGTTTTTGGTGTGAGGTTGTCCTTAGAACTGATAAAGTATCAATCTCTTTATTTTAGGCTATTTTGATTGTTTTATATTCAGCATTGTGCTTTATATCTTTTATTATTCCGCTGTTATAAGTTTTATTTGGCATTGCCCTATTCAACTCCCCCTCTAGGGCATATAGCTAGGCCTTTTCAAGTGGTATCAGAGACTAATAGCTCGTGCTTATTGTTTATTTATTGGATTTATTTTCTGAGCTAACGATCTAAGTTATATTAAGATGTCAAATTTTGAAAGCCTATCAGTCACTAGGCCACCACCTTTTAATGGCACAAACTATGCTTATTGGAAAGCCAGGATGAGGATCTTCCTTAAATCCTTGGATGAAAGTGTGTGGATGGCCACAGTGAATGAATGGAATCCTCCTATCACTGAAGTTGCTAATAACAATGGTTCAAAAACTATGAAAGTAACGGCTTATTCTCTTTGGACCACACTTCAGAAAAGTGAAAGTAGTGCCAATGCTAAAGCACTAAATGCAATTACTTACGCATTATCACCAGATGAATTCAAAAGAATCATCTCTTGTGAAAATGCAAAACAAGCATGGGATGTATTAGAAATGACACACGAGGGTACATCTATTGTTAAGAAATCTAAAGTCCAACTCCTCACAACTAAATTTGAAGAAATTCATATGGAGGAGAATGAGATGTTTATGGACTTCTACACTAGATTGAATGACATTGTGAACTCTATGTCGGGTCTTGGTGATAGAATCCCAGAAAGTAAAGTGTGCACAAAGATACTGCGTTCACTTCCTGAACGATTCAATTCTAAAGTGATCGGGATTCAGGAACTTCATGATACGGATACCATGAGGGTTGAGGAACTAGTTGGTTCACTTTAAACCTATGAGTTATCCTTTAAGGCTCCTAAAGGAAAATCAATTGCTCTCAAATCATCTAAAAATGTTTCACAAGAGAGTACTTCGGATTCAGAAAATACCGAAGATGATATGGCGCTTTTAGCAAAAAGGTTTTACAAAATTTTCAAAAACAAGAAAAAGGTTGATTTTCAAAAATCAAATGATAAGAGACGATCTAAATCTAGAACTCAAAAATCCTTGAAAGATAGTCAATGTTACAACTGTCAAGAGTACGGGCACTTAGCTAACAAATGTCCTAAAAAGGACAAATCCAAAAAGAAAATCATCATGGCTACTTGGGATGAATCGTCTGATTCTGAATCCTCTTCTAAATCAGAAGATTCTGAAACCGAGTCGGGCGATGATGTTAAAGCCCTTATGACTCTAGCCAAGATCACCTATTCAGATCATGATGATATATCTAGTGAAGAAAATCTGAATAGTGATTGCGATAATGAAGATGATCTTCAAGATGCTTATAATGCCCTTTATAAAGAGAGTTGTAAAATTGCAGTTAAGCTTAAATTACAAAAAGAAAAATTTTTTAAGCTTAAGGAAGATTATGAGTCTCTTGTTTTAGAAAAGTCTCATATTTCCTATTCTTTTGAAAAAACCAAATGTGATTTAGATTTCAAAAACTCCCAAATTGAAGATTTGAAATCTGAAAAAGAAAGACTCAAAAATGAGGTAGCCTCTCTTCTGAGTTTGAAAGAGACATGCAGATATGCCCAAGGTGATCCAAAATTGGAAAATTTATTATCCGGATCAAGAAAATGTGGCGATCGATCCGGGTTGGGTTATCAAGGAGAGTCTTCGACCTCAAAAGAAAAGAATACCTATCAAGGTTTTTCCAAAAATTCTAGCTCCTAAACAAAAGAACATTGCTCCTAAATTTGTTAAAAGAGAGTCTTCGACCTCAAAAGAAAAGAATACCTATCAAGGTTTTTCCAAAAATTCTAGGTCTTTCCAAAAATCTAAAGGTGGCCATGTCAACTTTAATTTTCAAAACCGAAATCCATTGGCTGAAAAAATAATTGATCTACTCAAGGAGCTATTAAAGTCTAACTCTATGGGTCACTCCTGTAACAACAGATAGAAAAAGACCATCTATGCTCCTAAACCCAAAACAGTTCTGAAATGGGTTCTTAAAGTCGCCTGCTTGGTTGCCCACACTGCTTTCAAAGCTATAATCCATTCAAAGTGGTACCTAGATAGTGGTTGCTCCAGGCATATGACAGGTGACAAATCTTTATTCACTGATCTTAAAGATATGACTGACGGGTCAGTCACATTTGGTGATGGAAGCAATTACAAGATTATTGGCCAAGGTACGGTTCAGCTTTATAACCTTTCCTTATTTAAGAATGTTTTATATGTTGAGGGTTTAAAACACAACCTATTAAGCATTTCTTAGATATGCGATAACAACCATAATGTGAAGTTTTCTAATCAAGGTTGTGAGATACTTGATAAAAGGGATTCTGTTATATTAACTGGTCGCAGAACTTCTGAAAACTGCTACATCATTAGTGATGCAAACTCATCTACTCAATCATGTTACATGGTCCGTACCGATGAGACTGAATTATGGCATAAACGCCTTGGACATGTACACTATCGGAACTTATTTAGATTGAGAAAAAGAGAACTAATTAGAGGTCTACATAAATTATAAAAAGTAGACAAAATATGGGGTGAATGTCAGTTGGGCAAACAGATTAGGAGCTTTCACAAGAAAGTGAACTCCAATACCACATCTAGACCACTCGAGCTTCTCCACATGGATCTTATTGGACCAACTAGATCGGAGAGTCGAGGAGGTAAAAAATACATCTTGGTTATCGTAGATGACTATACCAGATTCACTTGGGTATCGTTCTTAAAAGACAAAACTAAAACCCTGGATTAAGTGAAAAAGGTCAACAAACGAATCCAAAATGAGAAAGGTTCTCTTGTTAGTAAGATCCGTAGTGATCATGGATCCGAATTCGAAAACAGTAGTTTTGAGAAATTCTGTAGCGATCAGGGAATATCACATGAATTCTCTGTGCCCAAAACACCACAACAAAATGGTATCGTTGAAAGAAAAAATAGAGTGCTTCAAAATATGTCTAATGTTATGTTGAATAGCATGAAGCTCTCTAGAAATCTTTGGGCTGAAGCAGTTAATACCGCATGTTATATTATTAATCGGGTTTATACCAGTAAATCTGATAATAAGACTGCTTATGAATTATGGTTTGAAAAGAAACCTACTGTCAAATACTTTCGGGTTTTCGACAGCAAGTGTTATATTTTGCGTGATCAAGAAAATTTGAGAAATTTTGATACGAAGAGTGATGAAGGTATTTTTCTCAGTTATTCTTTAAACAGTCGAGCTTATAGGGTTCTAAATAAAAGAATAGGTGTGATATAAGAGTCCATCAATGTGGTCATTGATGATCATTTGAATACACTAGCTCCGAGTTCAGATGATGAGGAAGCTCTTATTATCAACAATCAAGATACCTCATCAAGTCAAAAAGAATCTGAACCAAGGACTGTTAAAGATCATCCAACCAATCAAATACTTAGAAACCCTCTCACTGGAGTTCGTACCCACAAATAACTTGAGAACATATGTAATTATGTTTATTTTACATCCCAAATTGAACCGATCAATGTGAAAGAGGCACTATCTGACGAAAATTGGATAGTTGCTATGCAGGATGAACTTAATCAATTTATTCGTAATGATGTCTGGTATCTTGTTCCTAGACCTAAAGATAAACACATTATTGGAACAAAATGGATCTTTAAAAATAAGTCTGATGAGCTTGGAAATATTATACGAAACAAGGCTAGACTGGTTGTACAAGGGTACACTCAGATTAAAGGTATCGATTATGACGAAACCTTTGCTCCACTCACTCGCCTTGAGTCAATTAGACTTTTTATTTCCATCGCATGCTTTAGAAAATTTAAAATATATCAGATGGATGTAAAGAGTGCTTTTTTGAATGGCGATTTACATGAAGAAGTGTATGTTGAATAACCTTCAGGGTTTGAAGACCCAAAGTTATCTGACCATGTATTTCGTCTCAAAAAGGCTCTCTATGGTCTAAAACAAGCACCCAGAGTATGGTATGAAAAATTGACTAAATTCTTACTTAGTCATAGCTTTCAAGTAGGAAGTGTCGATAAGACGCTTTTTGTTAAGAAGAATAACAATGATATTTTGATGGTTCAAATATATGTTGATGATATTATTTATGGATCTACTTGCTATAACATGTCTATTGAGTTTGTAGAGTTAATGAAATCAAGGTTCGAAATGAGCATGGTTGGCGAACTTAACTATTTCCTTGGGTTGCAAGTAAAACAACAACCTGATGGAATTTTCATTTTCCAGACCAAATATGCTTCAAATTTAGTTAAAAGTTTAGATTTGAGAATGGTAAGAACTTTGATACTCCTATGAGTACAACATTAAGACTCTCAAAAGACTCTACAAGTAAAGATATAGATCCTAAACTATATTGCAGTATGATTGGTAGTTTGTTGTATCTTACTGCAAGTAGACCTGATATCGCATTTAGTGTTGAAATTTGTGCAAGATATCAGTCTAATCCTAAGGAATCACATCTTACTGCTGTTAAATGGATTATTAGATATGTCGTAAGTTCTATAAATTTGGGTCTATGGTACACTTTTGATACTAGTGTTCAATTAGCTAGGTACTCAGATGTTGATTGGGCCGGTAATATTGATGATAGAAAATCAACCAGTGGTGGTTGTTTTTACATTGGAAATTGGTTAGTCTCTTGGTTCAGCAAGAAGCAAAGTTCAATATCGCTCTCCACTGCTGAGGCTGAGTATATTGCAGCTGGATATGCATGTACTCAACTAGTTTGGATGAAACGCATGCTTAGCGATTATGGAATTAATCAAGATTCAATGATCTTACATTATGATAATTCCAGTGCTATAAACATTTCCAAAAATCTAATCCAACATTCACGTACTAAGCATATTGACATTAGGTATCATTACATACGTGAGTTGGTTGAAGAAAAAGTTATTTCTTTGGAATATTTATCAACTGAAAATCAACTTGCTGATATATTTACTAAACCGCTCGACAAAAGCAGGTTTAATAAACTGAAATTTGATCTTGGTATGTGCATTTTACATTATTATTACTTGCATGTATCATAGTGTACTATATTTAGTATTATTTATGTTTAAATTTCAATTTTTACATTAAAAATTATTTTTCATGAATGTACACGACCAGTCGTGGTACGACCGGTCGTGCACAGCACTCGAACGGTCGTGGAGCTCATAAGCATGTTATAATTTGGGGAAAATCCCCTTCTTCTTCATTTTCACTCCCACCTACGATGAGTCGTGGCTCGACCAGTCATAGGATTTCCTATTTTTCTTCAAGGTAAGTCCTATTTCATCATTTTCCTTGAAGATTCTTGCTCTCTATGCTTTGATTTGTTCATAGTATAGCTTGATTTCATCTCTTCTTGGGATTTTCAAGGGTTTCCTCTCTATTTGCTGATCTAGAGAAAATCCATCTTTCATTTGTGCATCTTGCTTACTCTTTGAATATCTTTTTGAATATGGATAATAGAGGGAAAAAGAAAACATCCCGTGGTCTATCTTCATCCAGATCTGCACCGATAACTAAACGGAACCTTCGATCACCCGAAGATGATTCTCAAGATGTAAGAGATTTACATGTCCGTAACATTATCGTTGAGCATACCGCTGATCTCAATCACATTGCTCCATATGGTGTTATTCTTCTCCTTGAATCTATAGGCTGGACTAACATTTTACTTTGGGGTGGATCTGCATACCAGTCCATTGCTCAATCGATGGTTACATGCATCTTTGATTTTTCTCTTGATAATTTAATTGATATTAGAGAAGGAAAATTTGAAGTAGACCATCATTTGATGTCAGGTATTATGGATATACCTGTTAATGATGAAGGTATACCGATTCATACTTTATATGACAAACCATCTGAATCGAAAAAATGTATGTTAACACGAGATTTATGCAAAATTGATGTGCAATGGACACATAAAGCGAATGCGCTCCCTGCAAAGTATCTGTTACCTAGTTATAGAGTGTTACATCGTTTCTTCATTTCAAATGTATATCCTTAGTCCGGTAATAAAACTGAGTTGACTTCTTTCATGGTTCGTGTGTTACATTTTATTGCTTCTGATGCCAAGGTCTGTCTTCCCTCTTTGATTTGTCATTCTATTATTCAGTTTCGCCTCTATCCAGGTCATAGTGATATTCCGTTTGGTTATCTTATGACTGTTTTAGCCACTCACATGCTTGTCGATAAACCTGTTAATGAGGTACCAATTTCTCATCTTATTTTCAACAATTTCAATCTTAATAAGATGAAATTGGATCTGCTCCCTGGCCAAGTTGATGAAGGTGGAGTTGGTGGTGTTGGTGGTGATGCTGGAAACGAAGGGGAAGCCGGCGATCTTCCACAACAAGATGTTAATATGGATGACTTATTTGATGATATAGAAACTGATTCACCTAATGATCCAGATTATGATCCATCTGGTTTTGATTCACGCCTTCGTGCATTGGAAGAAAAGGTTGATAATATGAATATAGCCCATGATATGCGATTTAAGTACATGCGAAAATATCTTCATCGCACTAATAAGGGGTTATACCAGATTGATCTGACTATCCCTGCTCCCTCCTCTGGATTAGATTAGGTAAATTATCTTCTGGATAGTATCACATTATCTTTTTATTTTGGATATGTATTATGGATTATGGTTTGATAACATTGTCTTTTGGATATTGTATTTTGGATTATGGATTATGACTTAATGCTTCAGGATTATATTATGTCCTTTCATATCTCTTTCTCATTACCTGTTTATTCCTCTTCCTATTGTGCCTTTCCCTTATCATTTTGTGACAAAAAGGGGGAGTAGTAAGCTAAAGCTAAAAGGGGAGTAGTATGGTAAGGGGGAGTAAATTTTTTTGAATTGATTGATTGAGAAGGATATGTGGATTGAAGTCTTGAGGTTTTTATGTTGTGTACTGATTATATGAGCAATACTCGTATTACTCAGGGGGAGTAGAGTATTTTGTGATTTCATGGCTCATGATTCCTTATTATCTTTTATGCTATGTGTTTTGTCACAAATTTGACAAAGGGGGAGATTGTAAGTGCTATGATTTCATATCCCTTTAGTTGTCAAATTTTGTGGTGTCAAAACCTATATCTATGTCTTGTACATCTTGTGTTTTATGATTGAAGACTATTCATTGCAATCAAGTCATCGCATTTCAAGGAAAGATCTTAAATGAAGAAAGTTCTCAAGACATGGATGAAGAATTCAAGTATTGAAGTCTTCAAGTTTTTATGTTCAAGATTCGATCAAGTTCAAGTTTAGTAGAAGACTTTGTCTAGTCAAGATCAAGCTCAAAAAGGCCTACTACAAGATTTGTATATTCTCAAGCTTCTCTTAAGGGTCATCTGAGTGTATAGACTTTTAATATCCATCTCACTTTTAAGGTTTGTTTGACCTTAGATTGACCTTAGGTTGGGCTTTACAGTAGGTCATTCTGGATACATAACTCATATACTTTATTATGCTTGTTTGGAGTGTTCTAAGACCAGTCCTAGGGACTTCAAGACCAGTCCTAGCTTTGTTACGACCAGTCTTAAGTTTTTCAGGACCAGTCTTAGGTAGTTGAAGATTTTTGGATCTTTCTGGCTGTCCTACGACCAGTCCTGGACATCCTACGACCAGTCCTGTGAGTTCTACGACTCATTCTTCGACCGGTCGTAGCCCTACGACTCAAACTACAGCAACCATTTTTGGGGTCCTACGACCGGTCGTAGTTGTCTCACGACTAGTCGTAGGTGGTCCACGACCGGTCGTACACTGCCCAGGACCAGTCGTGGAACAGAAAATCTTATCCCGCGGAAATCTTTCGAAAATCTTTGGAGCTACGACCAGTCCTAGGTTCCTAAGACCAGTCATAGACGGGATTTTTTAGGCTATAAATAAATCACGAACTTCAGAGCTTTAGTACTTCAAATCAATTCTATTCAAGCATTCTTTAGGCTATACTCTGAGATAAGTTTGTGTTTATTTTAAGCTTCTTTGTGCTTATTTAATATTCCTTTTGCTAGCTTATTCTTATTTGATTCTGATCTACATGCCAATCTTATTAGAAAAGGAGAATTTCTGATATTCCATCTTCTTGGATTCAAAATCAAATAGATCTAGCCCGTTTGATTTAAAATCAATTAGACTTAGAACCATTCTTAAAGTGAGTATTGGACTTTGAACGTCGAATCGAACTTCTACTCCGATTGGTTCTACCGGGCTTCTTCGAAAGGTGATTCAGGTATTTTATATGTTTTGTAATTTACCTTCTCTGATTTTTATTTGAGATTCGTCAGAAAAATCTCATTGTATTGGTTATCTGAGGAGAGCCAGAAAACTTAGATTGTGGGGTTTTTGGATTGTGTAAGCCCGAGATCAAAGACACAATTGTGAAGGTTTTAGGTGAACCTGTGAAACCTATTTTGATAGTGCATGCTAATATCCCCTGTGTGAGGATATTAGGAGTGGGGTAGCAATCTGTGTGGCTGTTGGATAAGAGTTGGTGGACACACAGGCGAACCACTATATATCGTTGTGTTGTGGATGTGTTTTACTCTTTCATTCTTTTATTCATTCTGTTTTGTGGAGAGTGTTTGTGGATGAATGTTGTAATCACTCAAGCAAGTGTGGATGAATGTTGTAATAACTTAGGATTTATTTTCTGCAAGTTATTTTGATTTTCTTGCTTATTATTCCTCATTGATTTGTGATACGAAGGACGTTCTAGAAATAAGGTTGTCCTACCTTAAACCTCGGGTTTTTGGTGTAAGGTTGTCCTTAGAACTGATAAAGTATCAATCTCTTTATTTTAGGCTATCATGATTGTTTTATATTAATCATTATGCTTTATATCTTTTATTATTCCGCTCTTATAAGTTTTATTTGGCATTGCCCTATTCACCCCCCCTCTAGGACATATAGCTAGGACCTTTCATATTTGCATGTACACCTATTCATATCATATTCTTCCTGATATACACCCGTTATATACACCTGTTACAACATCGTTTTCTTCCTTATATACACCTGTTATATAATATATTTCATCATATTACATTCACATCCATCTAAACCCAAACTACGTGAATCTATCCAAATAAAAACTACATTCATCCAAACATAAACTACATTCATTCAAACATAAACAATATACACTTGTTACAATATCATATTCTTCCTAATATACACCTGTTATATACACCTGTTACAACATCGTATTCTTCCTGATGTACACCTGTTATATAATATATTTCATCATATTTACATTCACATCCATCTAAACCTAAACTACATAAATCCATCCAAACATAAACTACATTCATCCAAACATAAACTACATCCATCCAAACACAAACAATCTTATCAACATTACATTCATCCATGCATAAATACACTCACACCAACCCTTCAAAACTCCAAATCATGAGCCAAAATACCAAACAGTTTCTCATCCAACAAAAACCAAGACTAAATCATAATATTTATACTCTATAAAGACTCCCGAGGTGAAGAATTACCTATAAAATATGATGCGATGAGGCTTCTGTCCCGTTGCTTGCCTGAATGCAATCAGTTGTTCTCTGCCAAATACCATAGATATTCTTTAAACACTAAATTCAAACACTTGCACCAAAGATCATATAAAAACAGAGGAGAAAAATACTTACCGGATCATCCCTTTGTTCATTGAACCTCTCTGAGGATCCTGCACAACTTGAAAAAGATCTCTTATCAGCTCCTGCCAATGCAGCTGTGCCGAGAACAACTTTAAAAGAGGTAAAAAAAGAAACACGTCAGACATTCAAAGTTCAACAACTTCAAAGAATCACAAACCTTGACATTAATTTTTAAGCCAACATTTTCGAGATACTGTTTATTAACTCTGGATGCCTGTCTCGGTTGGCAACACTACGACACTATGTCCAACTCCATTTCGTAAACACGTTTTATCTTTCCTGCAAAATCAAAAAACAAAATGCTTTAGTTGATTCATTCCATCTCTCTAGGATTTAGGGTCTTATATGCACTCACCATATGAACCACTCATGTCAAGTAAAATGATAATAAGCAATTGGAGATGTTTCTTCTTATCTCCACTTTGTAGGTTTGCAGTGGCTTATTTGTGTACATCCATTAGAGCCATCTCAATCCTATTAGGGCAATCGATTTTAGGTTTAGGTTTAAGTTATAGGTTTAGGTTATAAGTGCAGGCTATAGGTTTAGGTTTAGGTTAGGTTATAGGTTAAGGTTTAGGGAATTGAGAATAGGTAAAGGTTTAGGTTTAGAAAATCAGGTTCGGGTTCGGGATCAGGTTTAGATTTGGGTTTTCAAGTTTAGGTTTAGGTTTAGGTTTAGGTTAGGGAGTTGAGATTAGGATTAGGTGTAGGTCTAGGTTTATGGATTTGAGAATACATATAGGTTATAGGTTTAGGTTTAGGTTTAAGTTTTAGGTTTAGGTTAAGGTTAGGTAAGAGGTTATAAGTTTAAGTTATAGGTTATAGGTTTTGGTTTAGGTTTATGTTTAGGTTTAGGTTATAGGTTTAGGTTAAGCTTTAGGTTTAGGTAATAGGTTATAGTATATAGGTTATAGCTTTAGGGAATTGAGAATAGGATAAGGTTAAGGTTTAGGTTTAGGAAATCGGGTTCAGGTTCGGGTTCGGGATCGGGTTTAGGTTTGGGTTTTCAAGTTTAGGTTCAAGTTTAGGTTAGGGAGTTGAGATTAGGATTAGGTGTAGGTTTAGGTTTAAGGATTTGAGAATACATTTTGATTTTAGGTTTAAGTTTAGGTTTTAGGCTTAGGTTTAGGTTATAGGTATAGGTTATAAGTGCAGGTTATAGGTTTAGGTTTAGGTTATGTTATAGGTTAAGGTTTAGGGAATTGAGAATAGGTTAAGGTTTAGGTTTAAGAAATTGGGTTCGGGTTTGGGAACGGGTTTAGGTTTGGGTTTTCAAGTTTAGGTTTAGGTTTAGGCTAGGGAGTTGAGATTAGGATTAGGTGTAGGTATAGGTTTAGGGATTTGAAAATACATTTAGGTTTTAGGTTTAGGAAATTTGGTTCGGATTTGAGAACGGGTTTTAGGTTTAGGTTTTCAAGTTTATGTTTAGGTTTAGGTTAGGGAGTTGAGATTAAGATTAGGTGTAGGTTTAGGTTTGGAGATTTGAGAATACATTTAGGTTTTAGGTCATAGGTTTTGGTTTAGGTTAAGGTTATAGGTTTAGGTTAAGGTTTAGGTTTAGGTTATAAGCTATAGGTTTAGAAAATTGAGAATAGGTTAAGGTTTAGGTTTAAAAAATTGGGTTCAGGTTCGGCATCGGGTTTAGTTTTGTGTTTTCAAGTTTAGGTTTGAAAGAGCGGTGAAGATCGCTTGAGTTGAAGTAGGAATATGCCAATATATCCTAGAGGGGGGGTGAATAGGACTTTTTAAAGTTTTTACGAATTATTAAAAATCCTTATCAAACTAATCCTATCACAGAGTACAAATTAGGATTACTCAAAATTAACTCTACTGGCTTCCAAGCCTGGTAGAGGATCCAATCACAAACTATTTAAAAGACAAACAATTTATAAATAAGATTGTGAAGGATATGACAGTGTGTGTGTATAAGATGTGATTTCAAATGATCAGATATAAAGGCATATAAGGGAATCACATAAATGAAAGACAATTCCAATCTCAAACACAGTCATTTTATAATGGTTCGATTACTTGTCTACTCCACTCCCGGCTTTCACACTCAACCCTTGAGTGACCAAATTTCACTAAGGAGGTTTTTCATGGTTCACCTCAAACCTAAGGTTTTAAATCAGGTTCACCTTTAACCTTTACATGGAGGTTTCTACTCGGTTCACCTCTAACCCTAGAGTTTTGCTGGCACACTCCTAACTAGATGTTTATGCCCACACAGAGCAAGGGTCCACATAATGCACCCGGATATTTATGCTCTCCACAGAGCAAGGGTCTACACAACACACCCCGTACGTACACTCCCGTCGGAGGTCTCCTTTGAGGACTTCAAAGGGTGAGCAACACTTAAGACCCAATCATAGAAAGGAATGATCACAAGTCTCCTCTGGACTCTAAGTACTTACAGATAAGTTGATGAGTCCCTTTTTGCACAATGTCAAAGATCTCCTCCTTGATGTTAAAGGGTCTTCAGCTCCCTTGATCCGTAACACAAAAGATATACCTATACTAGGCTTTAGGTCGTGTCAAGGTAATGATGGAATTCTACTCTCTAAAGATTTTCCTATTAGGAAGATAAAGTGGTTCCAATTATCTATGTATTCAAGGTGTCCCAGCTTAATCATTTGCCATTAAAGTAGTAGTTAAAGGATCCTTGAAAGCGAAAGTTCATTCCCCAATCCACTCTATTGAATATCAATGATGAGGGTGGATTGGAGGATGAACTCCCTAAGAGAAAGGGCTTAAGGTAAATGATATGAAGTTTAAAACACTCAAAAACACTCTCTTCTTTCTCTACCAGTAATAAAGACTAACCTCTCTATATATAGGCAAAAGGTTCCAATGGATATAAAACGGTCACATTTATGACAGAGTTCGATATCATCGAGAAAGAGTCGATATGATCGAGCGTATACTATTAATTGTATCGACTGACCTCTCGTTGATACAAACTCAAATGTCATTTACACTTTTGAAAGCCTTTTTCCAACTGGTCGATGGGATCAAGACACACATCGATGTTATCAGATTTTGAACTCCAATTCCATCGATAGAGGCATCGATCTATCGACAGGTGAAAACAAGAGAGACAAGCCTTGAAGGATTTAAGGTTTTAAATATATGACCGGGAAACAGCCGTTGTCATCGAAATTTGAATGTCGATGATATCGAGGGCTTGTCGATCGAATCGATAAATCGTATAGATTTACCTATAAGCTTGCTGGACGGTTTGTGTCCGGTCTCGATCCAATCGACCAGGTTTTGATATGATCGACATATGAATATCGATTTCTCGACTGGCACCCCAATCAATAATTAAAACATTCTTAAATTTATACTGGAAGAAACATGCACCCACTATCGATATGATCAACTGACTTCCGATATGATCGGTATTTGAGTTCAGATTGAATTGGACAGTCATTGATATATCGAAGCTCATAGAGTTTTTATTAGAAAAACACGGGCGTCAGAAAACTGTCTGTCAATATTATCGATCCGCTTTCGATAGAATAGATATTCGAATATCAATGATATCGACTGAACAGTCGATATATCGATAAATCGTCCAGATAAATGTTTGATTGTTGGACGCTTTTTGTCCTCACTCGATCATATGCCTTTTCAAATTCTAAAAGGTCGTCGATTGTATCGATACTTGTTCGATGTAATCAGAAAGTCATATTCAAGGTAAAGGATTTTCTGGTTTCAAAATTTAGATGATTTTTCAAGCATACTCCTAGAGTTTCTAAGAAACAATGATATTCTTAGCAAAATAATATTATATATATATATATATATATATATATACACAAAATCAAAAGACATTTGAAGGTTTGTATACAAAAAGGAGGTCTGGAACCTCAGGTATTTAATTTGGAGCTTATCAAAACTGCATCATTTCGACAAATGTTTCGATGCATAATCTGGACATGTTCCTTTACTCTTAATGCTCCTCTCTATCATTCCTTCCTTCTCTTTTAATAATGTAGCAGTGGTTGTTTGTACGACGACCCTTAATTACTGATTTTCCTGATCGATCAAGGATCTCACATTCTTCTTTGTTGAATTTTACCACATGCCCATTATCACAGATCTGAGATATGCTTAGGAGATTATGTGCTAAACCTTTTATGAAAAAAGCATTCTCATTTGTAAGCAGATCGAATCCTTCTATGATTCCTTGTCCAATTACTTCAGCAGTGGTTCCATCTCCGTAGGTGACTATCCCTTTATGAAGATCCTTATAGTTTGAATGGAGGGAATTATCACCTGTGACATGTCTTGAGCAACCACTGTCCAGGTACCATTTAGCCACATAACCTGATAAATGATCTGAATGAGTAACAAGGCAATTTGTCTTTTCCTTAATCACCCACTTTGTAACAAGAGTTTTACTCGTGGTAGATTTGTTCTTCTTATCTGATTTGTCCACATGACTTAACTGCTCCTTCATCCTGTCAACTATCTCAAGTGGTGATGATTGTATACTTCTTTTGTTTAGCTCATAAACTGACTCCTCATTTTTGTAATGAGCTGGGATAGGTTTGGTGTTACTACTGGATGCAACAGATTTTTCAAATGGTTCTGCATTATATTTAGTTTTTGTTCTAGCCTTTCCATAACCTAATCTCTTTTTGTCCTCTCCATATTTTCTCATTCCTAACAGTTTTTCTAATTTCTCACCACTCTGGAAAAATTTACAGTTTATTTTGATAATTTTTTTAGATTCTTCTAGATCATTTTAAAGTGTATAATTTTTATCCCGAAGAATCAAGTTTTTCTGATTTAGTTCTTTGACTTGTTTCTTAAATTTCTTTGACTCAGATTTTAAGGAAATGTTAGCTCTTTTAAGTCTATCATTATCTGAGTGACATTGCTGCAAATCAATAATTAGATGAGTATTAATATTTAAAGCTTTATCCAGATCTAATTTCAGCAATTCCATTTTGTTTTCAGATATACCAAGTCGTTTAAACACTTTAATGCTATGGATATAGAGTTGATTATAAGCATCTTGCAGTTTATCCTTTTCAACTCCTTCCTCTTCTTCCTCAGACTCAACTTCCTCATTGTCAGATGGAAATGATTCAGTGGCTTGCTATTCTTCATTTCTTTCAGATTCCATGGGAATGATTGGAGATGTGGAAGCCATAAGAATTTTTAAGGATTTTTAGCCACCATCAGTCTCTGAGTCACAAGTTTCTGAGTTTGACTCTTCTGTATCATCCCATGTGGCGGCCATTGCCTTGCCCTTGGTTTTTTTGTTTAGACATTTGGTAGATAGGTGTCCATACTCATGATAGGCATAGCATTGTGGTTCTTTAGTTCTTTTCCCAAAATTTCCTTTAGGAGGTTTGTCATCCACCTTTCTACCTCTAGAGGGGCAGCCGCGATTCCTTTGAAAAAATCTTCTGAATCTTTGTGCCAGCAGAGTCACTTCCTCATCTTCATCTTCTTTTTCACTCTCATTGTCCTCATGTTTTATTTTCTTAGAGGTTTTTAGGACAGTGTTTTTGGATTTTGGGGGTTTTGAGAAGTGTAGTTTAAAAGTTTGTAGGGAACTTACTAGTTCTTCTACTTTCATCTCATCAATATTCCTACACTCCTCAATTGTTGTCATCTTAGGATTGAACTGTTCCGGTAGGGATCTTAAGATTTTCCTGCATATTTTAGATACCGGAACCTTCTCTCCCAATCCACCCATGGAGTTATAAATGATATTCAATTTGGTGAAAAACTCCATAAATGTCTCATGCTCTTCCATCCTGAGATTTTTCGAACTGTGAAGTTCAAAGTTGTAGTTTAGATCTCTTCACAGTGCTTGTGCCTTCATGAATTGTTTTCAATAAGTCTCATGCTTCTTTATAGGTCTCACACATACTTATCTAATTAAAAATATCTTGGGACACGGCACAATAGATGACGTTAATTGCTTTTACTTCAGCATTTCGCTGTTCTTTGTCAAACGTCGTCCACTTTTCATTAGGTTTGGGTTTAGTGATTGTGGTTTCATTTTCAAGTACAATTTGTTCAGATGGTACCACATATCCTTTTTCAACTACATCCCAAACTTCATGATCCAAAGATCTCAGGAAGTAATGCATTCTAGCCTTCCAGTAAGCATAATTTGTACCATCAAATACGGGAGGTCTAGTGATAGATGAGCCCTCTCCTTTAGCTATATTTCAACTTCAGGCAAGATCACTCTCTAGGCGGTGAAGCCCTTAAAGAGAGACCCACTCTGATACCAATTGAAATAGCGGTGAAGACCGCTTGAGTTGAAGTAGGAATATGCCAATATATCCTAAAGGGGGGGTGAATAGGACTTTTTAAAGTTTTTACAAATTATTAAAAATTCTTATCACACTAATCCTATCATAGAGTACAGATTAGGATTACTCAAAATTAACTCTACTGGCTTTCAAGTCTGGTAGAGGATCCAATCACAAACAATTTATAGATAAGATTGTGATGGATATGACTCTGTGTGTGTGTGTGTGTGTGTGTGTGTGTGTGTATAAGATGTGATTTCAGATGATCAGATATAAAGGCATATAAGGGAATCACATAAATGAAAGACAATTCTAATCTTAAACACAGTCATTTTATAGTGGTTCGACTACTTGTCTACTCCACTCCCATCTTCCACACTCAGCCCTTGAGTGACCAGATTTCACTAAGGAGGTTTTCCATAGTTCACCTCAAACCTAAGGTTTTAAATCAAGTTCACCTTCAACCTTTACACGGAGGTTTCTACTCGGTTCACCTCTAACCCTGTAGTTTTGATGGCGCACTCCTAACCAGATGTTTATGCTCACACAGAGAAAGGGTCCACACAACGTACCCAGATGTTTATGTTCTCCACAGAACAAGGGTCCACACAACGCACCCCGCACGTACACTCCCGTCGGAGGCCTCCTTTGAGGACTTCAAAGGGTGAGCAACACTTAAGACTCAATCCTAGAAAGGAATGATCACAAGTGTCCTCTAGACTCTAAGTACTTATAGATAAGTTGAGTCCATTTTTGTGCAATATCGAAGAACTCCTCCTTGATGTTGAAGGGTCTTCAGCTCCCTTGATCCGCAACACAAAAGATATACCTATACTAGGCTTTAGGTCGAGTCAAGGTAATGATGGAATTCCACTCTCTAAAGATTTTCCTATTAGGAAGATAGAGTGGTTCCAATCATCTATGCATTCAAGGTATCCCAGCTAAATGATTTGCCATTAAGGTAGTAACTAAAGGATCCTTGAATGCGGAAGTTCATTCCCCAATCCACTCTATTGAATATCAATGATGAGGGTGGATTGGAGGATGAACTCCCTAAGAGAAAGGGCTTAAGGTAAATGATATGAAGTTTAAAACACTCAAAAGCACTCTCTTCTTTCTCTACTAGCAATAAAGACTAACCTCTCTATATATAGGCAAAAGGTTCCAATGGATATAAAATGATCACATTTATGACAGAGTTCGATATCATCGAGAAAGAGTCGATATGATCGAGCGTATACTCTCGATTGTATCGACTGACCTCTCATTGATACAAACTCAAATGTCATTTACGCTTTTGAAAACCTTTTTCCAACTGGTCGATGGGATCAAGACACACATCGATGTTATCGGATTTTGAACTCCGATTCCATCGATAAAGGCATCGATCTATCGACAGGTGAAAACAAGAGAGACAAGCCTTGAAGGATTTAAGGTTTTAAATTTATGATCGGGAAACAGTCAATGTCATCAGAATTTGAATGTCGATGATATCGAGGACTTGTCGATCGAATCGATAAATCGTATAGATTTACCTATAAGCTTGCTGGACGGTTTGTTTCCGGTCTCGATCCAATCGACCAGGTCTCGATATGATCGACATATGAATATCGATTTCTCGACTAGCACCCCAATCAACGATTAAAACATCCTGAAATTTATGCTGAAAGAAACATGCGCCCACTATCAATATGATCGACTGACTTCCGATATGATCGGTATTTGAGTTCAGATTGAATCGGACAGTCATCAATATATTGAAGCTCATAGTAGTTTTTATTAGAAAAATAGGGGCGCCAAAAAACTGTCTGTCAATATTATCGATCCACTTTCAATAGGATCAATATTCGAATATCGATGATATCGACTGAACAGTCGATATATCGATAAATCGTCCAGATAAATGTTTGATTGCTGGACGCTTTTTGTCCTCACTCGATTGTATCAATTGAGATGCTGAGGACATCGATAGAGCAGGTCGATCATATCAAAAAGGGAATCGATATAATCGACAGGGTAAGAAAAACTTGAAGATTTTCCTGTTTGGTAAAAAGTTTTCTTATACAAAAATCCTAAGATGTTCTACACAGTTTTAAGGGTTTTAATCACCTAGTGTTTTTAGGAATGGGATGTGAGGCTATGATTTACCTATGACGAGCTTTCACACATCCAGTTGAGGCAGAAACTTGAGTTGATCTTCCTGTTAGGCGCTGTTATTTGACTGATTCAACTTACATTGTAATTGACAAACCAAGGCACTAGTAGGTGCACTTTCAAGGTTTAGGTTTAGGTTAAGGAGTTGAGATTAGGATTAGGTGTAGGTTTAGGTTTAGGGAGTTGAGAATTCATTTAGGTTTAGGTTTTAGGTTATAGGTTAAGGTTTAGGTTTTAGGTTTAGGTTATAGGTTATAAGTTAAGGTTTTAGGTCATAGGTTTTGGTTTAGGTCAAGTTTATAGGTTTAGGTTTAGGTTTAGGTTTAGGTTTAGGTTATAAGCTATAGGTTTAGAGAATTGAGAATAGGTTAAGGTTAAGGTTTAGGTTTAGGTTATAAGCTATAGGTTTAGGGAATTGAGAATAAGTTAAGGTTTAGGTTTAAAAAATCGGGTTCGGGTTCGGGATCGAGTTTAGGTTTTGGTTTTCAAGTTTAAGTTTATGTTTAGGTTAGGGAGTTGAAATTAGGATTAGGTGTAGGTTTAGGTTTAGGGATTTAAGAATACATTTAGGTTTTAGGTTTAAGTTTAGGTTATAGGTTAAGGTTTAGGTTATAGGTTATAAGTTTAGGTTATAGGTTATAGGTTAAGGTTTTAGGTCATAGCTTTTGGTTTAGGTTAAGGTTATAGGTTTAGGTTTAGGTTTAGGTTAAGGTTAAGGTTTAGGTTTAGGTTATAAGCTATAGGTTTAGGGAATTGAGAATAGGTAAAGGTTTAGGTTTAAGAAATCGGATTCGGGTTCGGGATCGGGTTTAGGTTTAGGTTTTCAAGTTTAGGTTTAGGTTTAGGTTTAAGTTAGGGAGTTGAGATTTGGATTAGGTGTAGGTTTAGGTTTAGAGATTTGAGAATACATTTTGGTTTTAGGTTTAGGTTTAGGGTATAAGCTAGGTTTAGGGAATTGAGAAAAGGTTAAAGGTTTAGGTTTAGGAAATCGGGTTCGGGTTTGGGATCGGGTTAAGGTTTGGGTTTTCAAGTTTAGGTTTAGTTTTAGGTTAGGGAGTTGAGATTAGGATTAAGTGTTGGTTTAGGTTTAGGGATTTGAGAATACGTTTAGGTTTTAGGTTTTAGGTTAAGGTTTAGGTTTTAAGTTATAAGTTAAGGTTAGGTTATAGGTTATAAGTTAAGGTTTTAGGTCATAGGTTTTGGTTTCGGTTAAGGTGATAGGTTTAGGTTTATGTTATAATGTAACACCCCGAAAATCGGGGGTCAGGTAGAAACCCAACTCCCGAGTTCCAAAATGTTATTTATGCAACATAGATAATGTTAGATGCATGTTTCTGTAAAAAGGCATTAAACAAGATTGGGATTAATCCAAAACATCATTTCATACTCTAGAGACCGTTAAATTAGAAAGCGAAAGACCGTGATAGTATGTATAACTTATATAAACTGTTGTATGTCTCCAGAGTGTGAACATGTTACCAGGTTAAATATGTACATGTATACTCCAAAAATGATCAAAAGAATATACATGAGTGCTCCAATACTATAAAATGAAAAGTATCAAGGCATCTAATCAACCTCCCTGAAATCCCATCGATCAGAACACGCATAAAGGAGGGATTCTCCTCATCATCATCAAGTCCGGCTTCGCTTCACAAGCAGCGTCATCATCTGCAACTAAAATAGGGACTGGTGGGTGTCCAGAAACACCATCCCATAACGTGGGAGTGAGTGATCAACTCAGTGGAATAATAGAGCAGAGATTAGCATGTTATCAAATCAATCACACGTTAATAGTAAAGCAATAATCAAACATTTCTAAATACTGTTGTTAATGCAATATGACATGACATGATGGATGCCCTCACCAACGATCTCCCTCATACGGCACCATCTTACGCCCACGGTATGCTTTCTTCCCACAGTGCTCCACATCTTCTAGGCACATGCAATGTAATGTAGATATGATTACCAAGTTATTATTAGTCCTTTTCATATAGCAATATTGAAAAACTAAGGTACCTTGCTTATATCAATCCCAACACAGATCCTATCTAGGGTCGTCACTCCTAACAATCTCATACGATGTTATATTTATAGGTCACTGCAAGGGCTGCCAAGGCTGTTGCTCACACTCGTTGCACCTCTCCCCCATCACCTTATCAATACAGGCCTAATTATCCTTAAGACTGCATCAGGACTTGTCGCCCCCATGCGGTGTCAGGATAAACTCAAGGTCACTACAAACGGCTCGTCACCTGATTAGTGTAGGCCGACAGTAAGAATATAGTGTCCCATACCACCATAATCTGCTCAGAGTAGGGTGCTCACTGGTCACTACGGGGAGGTTTGTGGCCCCAACGTAGGCCGACAGCTCGACCACGGTGTCCCATACCACCATGCCCAGCTCATGAGTCTTTATAGATCAAGGTACCATGGTTGACAGGGTTTCCAATGGTAAGTTCAGTACCCTAGGTTCAAGCAGTTATGACACATACATGGTGAATATATAATGGCCAGTTGGGTTACTTGACGGGCTCGACTAGTACGAGTGCATCTCAAGCTGAGCGACATGAAGTGCATGAAACGCTTCGTGTGGCCTAACCACTGCCGCCAACCCAAGACACGACTCGCGTTCATCGACGCGTCCTTCGTGGCAAATAGAAGCCAACCACGAATTCAATCCAATACCGACTGCCTGGACTAACGTATAGCCCCAAGCATTTATAAACAACATCAATGATCATGTGAGTGTGACATAATTGAAATACAAACAACCAAATCATATTCACAACATGTGATAGCATATAACGTAAGCAAATCATCCAACACCTGCATTTCATATATAGTGAAATTAATACGTATAGCCAACATGTAGAAAATCATATACAACATCATATGGATTGAGAATTCATTCTCAAAACTAATCTACAATACCATTTACTCAATACATACTAATACAAACATTTATACGAACACTTAGTCTACACACTTTCGTCTACATAGCGTATGTCGACCCAAAGTGCGCATTAGGGTGAATCTCTTCGCCAAACAGATTATACACGCATACATAATATCATAATATGATGAATTTACATGTCAAGCATTTCAGAAAAATACGGACGTATACAGTATTTTCTATAAATGCCTAAAATACCCTAAATCTCATATTTACCGTACGTTTACGAAACGAAAAACGGACAGCATATTGTACATGTCAAACGGCGTCTCCGTCGATAATCTACTATTAAACGACAGTGAAAGCTTTGAAATCAGTCAATCAAAGCGTCTAAGATCCGCACCTTTTGCCCTAAACGTGTATCGTTTCGAACGGAACGTCAATGCTTCATCAACGGCGATCTGGCATCCTAATGCACAAGATACATAAGCTACATCGTTAATGAATCGAAGAAAACCCCAAAACAGTAAATAGTTAGGGTTTTTCTTACCTAAGAGTGCGCTGGAATCACCAGAAGAGCGATGCAGGCAGGTGGATGTAGCACGAGGAGCAGCAGGGAAGACTCCCAGAAGAAAGCTCCAACTTCTCCCTCACTTTCTCTCTCTTTTCTCTCTTCTCTCTCCAAATTCGTATGGAATGAAAGAGCAAGGGTTTAAACCCTTTTTATAAGCCCAAACATGACCAAAATAGACTTGGGGCCAAGGTATACTTATTTTGTAACCAAAGAGGGCTTGTTCTGATCCAACGGAGCATTTTTGGAGGTCATGTGACTGAATGTGGTCGGACTTAAGCTCCCTGACATTGGATCTAGGTCAGGCAGAGTTTTCAGTCCGATCAAATTTCCAAATCGACCATGGCAGACCAGTTTCAGTTCAACGGTTATGGGAACTCGATCGGAGCTACAAGTACTATGACATATAAGGGAAATTTTTCCTGATCCGAGGGTAAAATTTGATTGAATTCTGACGGTCAGAACGCTTAGAAAAAGCGCAAAAGCGAACATGCCAGATTTCATAGATTATATTTATTTCTCACACTCTTCACTCTGGACCCAAGGAAATCGTCATGGGACATCATCTGGACTTGATTTTTGAGGTGATTGTCAAGTCCAACTAGGCGGTCATATTCGTCTAAGTTTGGGGTAATCGGACTTCCGACGTGCTGTCCAGAGCCGATACAAAGTTTCAAGGTGCTCCAGAGAGCAATCGGGAATAAAGTTTGATCCCAAGCTTTACGGTATTATAGCGTCACCTATCCTCTATGTTTTGGTTCTAGCGGATCGTATTGAAAGTGTTTGGTGCGAATTTCACAGGTCGTCTAGTGCAGCGCTAGGTGATTCTCTTTAGATTTCTAAAGGAAGTAGCCTATAATGATCTCTGTTTGAGATGAAATTTAGAGGGTGGAGTGAGGGTGTTTGGAAACGAAAGAAGGAAGAGTTTGGAGGGGTGATTTTTACCAAAAATTGGACGTTTGGAGCAAAAGGAGAGCTTGGAGGGTCACTTTGTGAAGGAAGTACTTGATTGGGGTATTTTTAACGAACGTCCCACATACCAAGGGGCTACCCTAGCCCCCAAACACCTCCAGCCCAAAGCTCCGGCCCAGACGATGAATTTGACCAGGGATGCATCACAGAATCGGCAATGTCATCGCCAACGAAGTTACAAGATGGTAACTCTGGTCATGTGGGTTGGGTTCCCCCTACCCCCAGGGTCCTAAAAAAGTATGGGGCGCACCTTGGTTCATTGTGGTTTGGCCTAGAGAGGCCCAAAACTTTATTTTGGGTGTTCCGGGGCCAGTCTGTAAAAAAGAATAAACTTATACATCATGTAACATATGATTTTGGGGTAGGAGAAGCTAATCTATCCAACTAACCTATCTTTTACAAAATATTTCAAATTTGGAATGGCCAAAAGGCTAATTTTCATGTATTTTTACTATTCATTGTAAAATTTTATCTAAGTATGATTTTTTATCATTTTCACATTAAGATTAATTCCTAACATGAAAATACTGAGAAATAATTGAAGAATGGGGTGGTGAGAGGAAAGATTTTGAAGGAATTGAGTGAAACTGGATTTTTAAGCCCTGAGATCGAGTGTAAGGGTTGTGGTTGCCCCACAACCTAAGGATTTACATTTTAGGTTTTGGAATTCTCCTAGGATCATCTCAAACCCGCCTACTAACAACCTACTGGCTACTAAGGTCACCTCACACGACCAGAGATGCATTATGGACTCGATCGAAACGAACGAGTTGAGTAGACTTCGCCTATTGGCGAAACTGAAGTCCTACGTGTGTTTCTAGATCCTGGATTTTAGGGTAACATAGAATCAATGATTCTACAAGTTTTGTGTCTTGCAGAACGTATTTAAAGCGATCAGGGACAATTTCACAGCTACTCTATCGTAGTGCTATCTAACTTACACTTAATTTCTAAAGGAATTAATCCTAAGTGATTTCTTTGGCTCTGGAATTGGGTTCTGAGAGGTTACCAAGGTGTTATGGTTGACCCATTGCCTAAGGACGTCTAATCCCAGGTTGGCAAAAATTTGGGGTGTTACATATAAGTTATAGGTTCAGGGAATTGAGAATAGGTTAAGGTTTAGGTTTAGGAAATCGGGTTCGGGTTTGAGATCGGGTTTAGGTTTGGGTTTTCAAGTTTAGGTTTAGGTTAGGGAGTTGAGATTAGGATTAGGTGTAGGTTTAGGTTTAGGAATTTGAGAATACGTTAAGGTTTAGGTTTAGGAAATCGGGTTTGGGTTCGAGATCGGGTTTATGTTTAGGTTTCAGGTTTAGGTTTAGGTTATAGGTTATAAGTGTAGGTTTAGGTTTAGGTTTTAGGTTTGGGTTATAGGTTTAGGTTTAGGTTAAGGTTTAGGTTATAGGTTTTGGGATTTGAGAATAGGTATAGGTTTTATGTTTAGGTTTAGGTTTAGGTTAAGTTATAGGTTAAGGTTTAGGGAATTGAGTTTAGGTTATAGGTTTAGGTTTGGTTTAGGTTAGAGGTTAAGGTTTAGGTTTAGGTTAAGATTTAGGTTTAGGTTTAGGTTATAGGTTTTGGGATTTGAGAATAGGTTTAGGTTAAGGTTATAAGTTTAGGTTCAGGTTATAGGTTTAGGGATTTGAGTTTAGGGTTAAGTTATAGGTTTAGGTTTAGCTTTAGGTTTCAGGTTTAGGAATAGGCTTAGGTTATATGTTTAGGTTAAGGTTTAGGAATTCGGGTTCGGGTTCGGGTTTGGATTCGGGTTTAGGTTATAGGTTTTGGGATTTGAGAATAGTTTTAGGTTATAAGTATAGGTTTAGGTTAGGTTATGGGTTAAGGTTTAAGGATTTGAGTATAGTTTTAAGTTATAAGTAAGGTTTTACGTTTAGGTATAGGCTTAAGTTATAGGTTATAGGTTATATGTTTAGGTTAAGGTTTAAGAATTCAGGTTCGGGTTCGGGTTTGGATTCGGGTTTAGGTTATAGGTTTTGGGATTTGAGAATAGTTTTAGGTTATAAGTATAGGTTTAGGTTAGGTTATAGGTTAAGGTTTAAGGATTTGAGTATAGTTTTAGGTTATAAGTAAGGTTGTACGTTTAGGTATAGGCTTAAGTTATAGGTTATAGGTTATATGTTTAGGTTAAGGTTTAGGAATTCGGGTTCAGGTTCGGGTTTGGATTCGGGTTTAGGTTATAGGTTTTGGGATTTGAGAATAGTTTTAGGTTATAAGTATAGGTTTAGGTTAGGTTATAGGTTAAGGTTTAAGGATTTGAGACTAGTTTTAGGTTATAAGTAAGGTTTTAGGTTTAGGTATAAGCTTAAGTTATAGGTTATAGGATATATGTTTAGGTTAAGGTTTAGGAATTTAGGTTCGGGTTCAGGTTTGGGTTCGGGTTTAGGTTATAGGTTTTGGTTTTGGTTAAGGTTTAGGTTTAGGTTATAGGTTTTGGGATTTGAGAATGGGTTCGAGTTTAGGTTATAGGTTTTGATTTTGGTTTAGGTTATAGGTTTTGGTTTTGGTTATAGGTTATAGGTTTAGGTTTAGGTTACAGGTTTTGGGATTTGAGAATAGGTTTAGGTTAAGGTCATAAGTTTAGGTTTAGGAAATCGAGATCGGGTTCGAATTAGGGTTTAGTTTTGGGTTTTCAAGTTTAGGTTTAGGTTTAGGTTAGGGAGTTGAGATTAGGATTAGGTGTAGGTTTAGGTTTAGGGATTTGAGAATACATTAAGGTTTAGGTATAGGAAATTGGATTCGGGTTTGAGATCGGGTTTACATTTGGGCTTTAGGTTTAGGCTAAGCATTTAGGGATTCAGATTCGGGTTCGGGATTTAGGTTTGGGTTTTCAAGTTTAGGTCTAGGTTTAGGCTAGGGAGTTGAGATTAGGATTAGGTGCAGTTTAAGTTTATGGATTTGAGAATACGTTAAGGTTTAGGTATAGGAAATTAGGTTCAGGTTCAAGATTGGGTTTACGTTTGGGTTTTAGGTTTAGGCTAAGGGTTTAGGAATTTAGATTTGGGTTCGAGATCGGGTTTGGGTTTAGGTTTAGGTTTAAGTTTTACTTTTAGGTTAAGGTTACAGGTTTAGGTTATAAGTTTAGGTTTAGGTTATAGTGTAGGTTATAGGTTTAGGTTTAGGTTAGGTTATAGGTTATGGTTTAGGGAATTGAGAATAGGTTAAGGTTTAGGTTTAGGAAATCGGGTTCGGGTTCGGGTTTGTGTACGGATTTATGTTTGGGTTTTCAAGTTTAGGTTTAGGTTAAGGAGTAGATTAGGATTAGGTGTAGGTTTAGGTTTAGGGATTCTCTAGTATTATCTACTATTGAACCTAGTATTATCTACTACATACTAGTAACATACAACCAATATTGGGGCACCATACCATAAGCTACAAGAATTTCATGTCCCCCTAAATAAGGTATCCTCCATTGATAACATATATATATATATATATATATATATATATATATATATATATATATATATATATATATATAATAAGTTTTTTATTTTCATTTACATTCCCAAATACATTCATCATCCATTCAAGAAAATTGAAACAAGTACTGTCAATCTATGACTAACAGTTGAAAAGGAAAATCATGCATCTTATCTTACCGACCGCCTTATGTTTCTTTTCACCTTTGTAACTCTCATATTTGTTACAGCTGCTAGTTCACCATCAGTAGTCTTCCTAACCAAATCTTTGTGCAGTCCTTCCATTTGAAGCAGTGGCTGAAGTTACAAAAAGTAGGACTAATTAGTCTTTCCATGTTTTGAAAAAAATCAAATTCTTTATTTTTGGCTGCAAGTCTACTTATAATTATCATTGGCTCTTAATCTATTTA
This sequence comes from Magnolia kwangsiensis, assembly GCA_037074715.1. Classification (NCBI taxonomy): domain Eukaryota; kingdom Viridiplantae; phylum Streptophyta; class Magnoliopsida; order Magnoliales; family Magnoliaceae; genus Magnolia; species Magnolia kwangsiensis. The sequence goes on from CM073583.1 coordinate 45,499,897, forward strand.
TAATAAAAATCTTAAATATCACTTGATAGTAGATGAGTTTTTATTAAAATAAAACCATTCATAACGTTATTCCTATAGGGATGAAACACTCACCAAACTGTCGAATCTTACTTTGATAATTTTTTTCTAGTTTCAAAAATAAGTTAAGAAGCTAAGTTTTAAGTTTCATCTCATTCTAATATATGATTTAGAAATTAAAATTCTAGGAGTGATATGCTTTTAATATAAAATGATTTTGGAAATTTACAGCTTTTCATATAAATAATAACACTAAAGCTTAGGTTCAGTAAGGAATGGACCATTTGGGCCTATCCTTTATGAAACCTAGGGTACTTTTATGCTGGAATGAAAAAATACATGATATTTCCATAAATAAATTAAAAAATAATAAAAGAGAAGGAACAGGTAAGTTCATGATACATATTTTGGGTTATTGTGCGTGCCCCATATTGCCATCACATAATGTTTTTCTTTATTACCGGTACATTTGATTGAATCATCCATTCTTTCATACAACTAGAGACAAGACATGGTACAGAAATCACACCAACCAATTGAACATAAGCTTCCAATCGCATGAAAAATAGACATTTAAGATTGAGTGGATAAATGAAATAGATCCAACAAAAAATTTAAACAATCTATCAGACAGATCCCACTTTTCATTGTTTATGATTCCAAAGCAGCACTCTAGTTTGATCCAACCGATTTCCATTTTGCCCATTTTAATTGACTAAACTAGCATTTGCTGCTAGTTTGCTACACTATTGCACTCACATCAATTACCTTTTTGGTGTAAGTTTGTTTTAGTTGTGACAATTCAATTTCAGCTTTATTCTAAATCATCATCTCTTTTCTTGGAAGGGAAGTACAAATTTAGAGGCCATCCAAATCATTAAGAAAGTTAGAGGATACTTGAAGGATTCATTTTTTGACGAAGTACATTCCCTTAGTTTTTAAAGTTTGTGTTGTGTACTACTTTGCAGTGACCTATGAACTAGTCTGTATCATCTTTTGGATGTTTGCGATGATAGTTTTTGGAGAACAGGATGGGTATATACTAGATTACAACATCAAATGACATTTATTTACAATGGTTTGTTTCAATACATGGATTGTTTGTTCTAGCACTTTTTGTAATATGAGAGTTGCATATAAGTTCTCTCGGTTTGTATAAGGATATGCATACTATCCTCAGGATCTCAGTTTACATGTGGGGCCTAATGTTCCAAACAGTTTATCTATGTGACCCACTATGGATGGACCATGTCCTAAACCCCTCTAGATTGGACAATCTTGGTTATCTAATCTTTAGCTTTCATTTCTGTTGAGTATTGATAGTTCCAGAATCTCTTTTCAGATTTGTCTATTTGCTGGTCACCAATTAAAAAGCTAGGATTGTCCAAATGGAGATGTTTTGGGCACTTTCTATCCATGGTGGGGGCAAACCTTCGATACAATTGTGATATTTATTTATTTATTTCCACAATTTTTCTTTTCTTTTATCTATGATGTGGAAACATGAGGTATCTCCAAGCTTTGAAGTATTGTAAAAAACCGGTCTGATATATGTGCCGGGATTGTCCATGAATGATACAGCTATATCAGCCCATACCGAGCTGAAATGGCCTGATAAAGGATGATAAGAGGTGATGCTACTCGGTATCAGTGGTGAACAATACAATATGGCAAAATTGATTTTTTTAATTTGTCTATAACTCAATTTACGTTCTGCTTGTAGGTTTCCTAGGTTGGAATCCCAACTACTTCTACGTGGCTTCCAACAGATGTTTATCAAGGTATCCTCATTTATTATTAAAAGTTGTATTTCTTTCCTTTCAAATCTACCAAGGGAACAAAATAACCACCTCTCAAAGATTGGTAATTATTTCCCATTTGACCAAGCCATCCAAATTTGGTATTTCTGTTTTCCTTCCAAATCTACCAAGGGAATGAAATAACCACCTCTCAAAGTTATATTTCTTTCCTTCCAAATCTATAAAGGTATTTATATTTTCTTCAAGATGTCACTGGAACAATACATTCTTTCCTTGAAAAAAAATTTGGTATGTCTTTCTTACATCAGTCTATCCATTCTTTGGTCTTCATTGTTGGCTGTGTTTGTGGTTAAAGTAGTGGAATGACATCCCATAGCAGATACTTTGTTAAATCTCAACATTTTAAAACTTGGATATATTGCATACCATTGATTATAGAGACTACTGATTAGAAGGATTTAAATTATGCATGCAAAACTTGAGGTTTCTAGCCACCAAACCAGATTCCTATTTTTAATAGGTTGTAAGGTTTAAAACCAAAATTGGCATGGTGCAAATAAATGTGGAATTATAAGGTTTTAAAATACCATATTGGATACTATACAAATGAATGCTGGATTGTAAGGTTTAAACAAATTCAGCATCATGCAAATCAGTGCTCAAATCAGTAAGAACTCATGCCCATTTGAGAAAATGAAATGGGAACTTCTAATTACACATTTTGATGGAAATAGGACCTTCAAGAATTGATTTGGGTTACCATTTGGCAGTTTCTACTCTAGAGATCAAGTTGTGGAAATTGTGCAAATGACTCCCTGCATTGACAAGCAAAATTTTAAATCTAGTGGCATGGTTGCAAATACTATTGAATCCAAAGCTCAATTTCCAACCCTCACAAATGGTGAGTTTTACATTCCTGAAATCACCTTCCATAATTACTAGAATAGGGAAATTCTTTGAGAAAAGCCTCGGAAGTTTTCCAAAGATTCCTCGACTCCATGTCATTGGTGGCTGTTGGAAACTAAAAAATGTGGTTGTTGTTGTTGGACTGATTTTTGAGACCCAAAAGGTTATTCGTTGGACATGGCATCCTAAAAAATGATGATGTACAGAGATCTAAACAACTCAGATAACAATGATGATGTACAAAGATCCAAACAACTCAGATAACAATGATGATGTATAGAGATCCAAGCAACCAAGTCTAAACATGCACAACTGCATTTATTATGGAAGAAAAAAAATGAGACCTGTTTTGTTCTCATTTCATGAAAAAAATCTAAAAAGAAAAGAGAAAAGAAAGAAAGAAAAAGGATTCTATTCAAAATAACAAAAAAAAAAAATCAAAAGAAATACAATTTCATCCCAAATCCCAAACAGATGCCCATATCTATAAAATAATAATAATAATAATAATAATAATAATAATAATAATAATAATAAACAAAAATGTTGGATAGCAAAAAAAATAAAAAAAATCAGAGAATCTTAAGAGTACATACAATATTGTGTTCATAAATGATGGTGGTGGATGGCTTTTAGGCATTGGGGTTGAGGGGGCAGCGATAACCGTGGTCGAATTCGATGCTCCTGCAGCTGAAATCGTTTGTCCGGCTGTGGATCTGGAACTTGGGGCAGTGGCTAGAGATGGGTTTCATCACCAATGGAGGTTGGGGAATGCAGTTATCAGAAATGGTGGAGAGGTTGTTAAGCTCACAGACGAAGATGGGTTTGGGATTTTGGAGCTGCAATTGGAGAAGACAGGGGTTTGCAAGATGTTTAGGGGTTGATGTCATGGGGAAGACGGGGTTTGCAGTGTGTTGGGGAGAGGGTTTCCTGGTCTGGGCTGCTACTAATGAAGAAGAATGGGGGGAGCGGGAGATAGGGCATGCAAGGAAAAATAAAAATCGCCCCTCTTTTTTTTCGTAGATGGGGGGAAATGGATCGGCTACTCACCCTGCCACTAGCCAATGGCTAGTGGTCGGTGCTCTGTGGGCCCCACCATGATGTGTGTGTTTCATCCATGCTGTCCACCCATTCTTCCAGATAATTTTATGGTATGATCCAAAAAATTAGTTGTATCCAAATCTCAAGTGGACCGCAGAGTGTTAATTGAACTCCCACCGTTAAAAACTTTTTAGGGGCCACAAAAGTTTTAGATCAAGATGATATATATTTTTTCCCTTCATCCAAGTCTGTATGACCTAATAAATAGGTTAGATGTCAAATAACCATTACAGTGGGCCCTAGGAGATTTTTAATGGTAGAAATCCAATCATAATTGTTTTCCCATGGTGTGGTCCACCAGGGATTTAGATCTAAGTTTTGGGATTAAGCCCTAAATTTATCTTTCAAAATGGATGGACAACATGGATAAAATCAAGTTTGAGTGGACCTCACCACAGAAAACAGTGAGGATTGTATGCCTACCATTAAAAACTTCTTTGGGCCATGGAAGTTTTCGATCACTATCCCACTCTTTTCTATGGTGGGGTCCACACAAACTTTGGATATGCCCCATCAATTAGATGTACCATTCCATGGTGGGCAATGGGCTTAAAAATAAAGTCAATCCAAAACTTGGGTGGGCCACACCACATACTATAGTTGAGATGGGTTATCCTCCCATTAAAACATTCATAATCATATATTGGGCCCACCTAGATGTGATTCATAGATCCAACCAATTCATTATGTGTGTCCCACTTAGATGAGGGGTAAAACCAAGTTTCGGATGCATCCAAAACTCATGTGGGCCCCACCAAGTGCTTTTATATTTTGTAGGATGTCTTCACATAGTTTTAGATGGTATGACCCACCTAAGTTTTGTATGTAGATGAGTTTTGAGATATCTCATAACCTAAAGCGGGGGACACATCAAATGCACGATGTTGATGTTCGACACACATCATGATGGGGCCCATAAAAATTATTTACATCAATTCTTGGGTTCTCACGAGGTCAATAAGTTGGGTCACAATTTTGACCAAAATATTTGCCCATTTTACATGTCTAGTCCATTCACTCTATTTTACTAATCAATACCCTCAATTGGACTAGTTACTCGCCCCGATCAGGCAACATATGAGAAAGATATTAGGCATACAGGATTGATCAACAATTTGAGTGAAAATTGATTTAAACATCTGAAGTTATTTAGTCTTCAATTTGGATTGATTAAAATTGTCAAAAAATAGTTAAAGGTTCAATTAGTAGATGTGCCTAATAATTTAGTAAAAAATGTTATTTTTTTCACAGATAAATCTCAATTTCCATTTAAAAATCACATTTTTTTTTCAAAATGTATATTTTCTTACTCTTAATTTTTCTTTCAAAACTTTTAACAACATATCATATGTATTATCAAATATTTTAAAAAAAATTATAAATTATAAATTGTTATTGTCAAAATCTTTAAAAATTTATCAAATTTTATTTTTTTATCAAAAAATTCAAAATGTCGATTTTTGCTGACAATTTATGTATTCCATCAGTAAAAAATACCTTTACTGATGAATATTGTCATTGGTAATAAAATTTTATCAAATTTTACTTTATTTTTATCAAAAACTCATGTGGGCCCACCAAGTGCTTTTATATTTTTTAGTATGTCTTCAGATAGTTTTGGATGGTATGACTCACTTGAGTTTTGTATACAGATGATTTTTGAGATATCCCATAACTTAAAGGGACACATTAGATGCACAGTGTTGATATTAGACACACATCATGATGGGGCCCACAAAACTTGCTAACATCAATTCCTAAGTTCTCACAAGGTCAGTAAGTTGGGTCACAATTTTGACTAGAATATTTGGTCCATTTTACATGTCTAGTCCATTCAGTCTATTTTATTGATCAATACTCTTAATTTGACTAGTTACTTGCCTCAATCAAGCTACATATGAGAAAGATGTTGGGCAAACAAGATAGATCAACAATTTCAATGAAATTTGATTTAAACATCTAAGTTATTTACTCTTCAATTTGAACTAATTAGATTGTCTAAAAATGATTAAAGGTTAAATTAGTGGATGTGCCTAATAATTTAGTAATTTTATTTTTTGTCTCATGCCATAAGATAATCTTTAAAAATAGATGAACGACATGGATTAAACACCTACATCATGGTGCAGCCCACACAGCACCAACCACCAGCCATTGGATGGTGTAGGGGGAGGAGCCGATCTATTCCCCTTATTTGTGGTGTGCTCCATTTAATCTTTGGATATGATTCATTTTTTTGGATAATTCTATAAAACGATCTCGAAAAATGGATGAATGGTGTGGGTTTATCCCAAATTTTTAGTAAATTCAAAACTCAAGTGGACCATGCTACACAAAACAGTGTGGAATAATGATTTCCACCGTTGATACCTTCCTTAGGCCCACAGTAATGTTTATTTGTCATCTAACATGTTCATAATATCAAAAAGATATGAATGAAAGGAAAACACAAACATCAACCTAAATGTAGGCCACACCACATAATATAAGGGAGAGGGGTTTCCTTAAAACATTTATAATCATATATTGGGCCTGCCTAAATGTAATTCACATATCCAACCCACTCATTATGTGTGTCTCACTTGGTTGAGGGGTTAGACCAAGTTTCAACCGCATCCAAAACTCATGTGGGCCCCACCAAGTGCTTTTATATTTTTGTAGGATGTCTTCAATTAGTTTTAGATGGTATGGCCCACTTGAGTTTCGTTTACCGATGATTTTTGAGATATCTCATAACCTAAAGGGGACACATCAAATCCATGGTGTTGATGTTCGACACACATCATGATGAGGCCCACAAAACTTACTAACATCAGTTCTTAGGTTCTCATGAGGTTAATAAGCTGGGTCACAATTTTGACCAGAATATTTGACCCATTTTACATGTCTAGTCCATTCACTCTATTTTACTGACCATTACCCTCAATTTGACTAGTTACTCGCCCCGATCATGCTACATCTGAGAAAGATATTGGGCAGACAAAATTGATTAACAATTTGAGTAAATTTTGATTTAAACATCTGAAGTTATTTACTCTTCAATCTAGACTGATCAGATTGTCCAAAAACAATTAAAGGTTCAATTAGTGGATATGCATAATAATTTAGTAATTTTATTTTTCACAGATAAATTTCAATTTCCTTTTAAAAATAATATTTTTTTTTCAATATGTATATTTTTTCTCTTTTAACAAAATATCATTTTTATTAAAAAATATTTCAAAAAATATTTAAAATACAAATTCTGAACTATGAATTTACAATTTATTTACTTGTAGCGATGAAAAAAAATTTTGTCGCTAAAAGTTTCGTCACTAAAAACCCTCTTTCTTGTAGTGCAAGTTTCATACACATCCAAAACTCATGTGGGCCCCACCAATTAAATGCTTTTATATGTTTTAGGGATGTCTTCACATAGTTTTAGATGTTATGGCCCACCTGAGTTTCGTATACAACTTATTTTTAGACTTAAAGGGGACATCAAATGCATGTTGTTGATGTTCTACATATATCATGGTGGGGCACACACAGATTAACCTCATGGGAAGTTCCCATGAGGTGACCTTATAATACCATTTCACTATTTAGGTAACTCCTTCATGGGTGTTACTCTAACCGTGTAGGTCCACCTTGATATATTTTATGTATATCGACACAGTCCATATATTTTTCCATCATATTTTAGGATGTGATTTCAAATCATAAGAAATCAATAATCTCAGGCGGGTCATGCCAATCAAAACAATGATGAATAACTATTAAAAACCTTTTGAAGGTCACAAAAGTTTTGGATCAATTTGATCTTTATGGTTTACCTTCATCTAGATCTTCTTTACATTATCAACAAGTTAGATTGCAAATAAACATTACTAAAACCTTATGATGGGCTCTTTATAATTTTTAATGGCGAGGTACTATATTATCATTCTTTCCAGTGATGTGGTCCACTTAAGATTTAAATCTACAAAAATTTTTATACCTAGCCCAAAAATGGGTTGGAGAACCATAGGGGCGACAAGGATATACAATACATCATCAAAATCTCACTTTTGTTATCTAACTTTTCAATTTTTCTTGTCAAAATACAAAATTTAGTTTTCTTTTTTAAAAAATATTTTTTTTTACAATTTGTCAATTTTTTTACAATTTTGTTTAATTTTTAAAATATCAATTTTTTAAATCTCACTTTTGTTATATAACATTTTAAGTTTTCTTGTCAAAATACAAAATCTAGTTTTCTTTTTTAAAAAATATATTTTTTTACAATTTGTCAATTTTTTCACAATTTTGTTTAATTTTTTAAATTTTCTTTTTTAAAATATCATTTTTTAAATCTCACTTTTGTTATATAACTTTTTAATTTTTCTTATCAAAATACAAAATCTAGTTTTCTTTTTTAAAATATATGTTTTTTTTACAATTTGTCAATTTTTTCACAATTTTGTTTAATTTTTTAAATTGTCTTTTTCAAAATATCATTTTTTAAATCTTACTTTTGTTATAAAACTTTTTAATTTTTCTTGTCAAAATACAAAATCTAGTTTTCTTTATATATATATATATATATATATATATATATATATATATATATATATATATATATATATATATATATATTGTACAATTTGTCAATTTTTTCACAATTTTGTCTAATTTTATAAATTTTCTTTTACAAAATATCATTTTTTATCAAAAAAAAAAAATTTCAAAATTATCAACATTATTCAAAGTTCTTAATTTTTTTCAAAATATAGATTTTTATAAAATTACATTTTTTTTTTTCAAAATCTAAATTTTTTTCTTAAACATTGTTAATTATTTTCTAAGCTGTTTAACTTTTTTTTTTTTTAATTCATAATTTTTTTTGTTCTTAATTTTTGACCTAAGCATTAAAGATGGTTTAGGACCGTCTCTAATACAGACGGTCTTCGACAGTCTCAAATGACCACTATAAGACGGTCTTTGACAGTCTCAAATGGAGACTACTAAGGACCGTCCCTAATACAGACTATTTTTTACGGTCTCAGTTAACCACTAAAAGACGGCCGATGACCGTCTCTAATTGAGACGGTCTTTGACAGTCTCAAATTACCAATAAAAGACGGCCAATGACTGTCTTTAATACGGACGGTCTTTGACCGTCTCAAATGACCACATATGAGACGGTCTTTGACAGTCTCAAATGGAGACAACTAAGGACCGTCCCTAATATAGACTATTTTTGATAGTCTCAAATTACAGGAAAAGATGGCCAATGACCGTCTCTAATTGAGACGGTCTTTGACAGTCTCAGATTACCAGTAAGAGACGGCCAATGACCGTCTCTAATACAGACGGTCTTTGACCGTCTCAAATGGCTGCATATAAGACGATCAGAGACCGTCTCTTATTCCAGACGATTAATGGTCGTCTTTTATCTGTAGTTAATGACGGTTTTGGAATGTCTTAAATGATTTGTGGACGTTCAAATTTTTAAGACAATATTAAGGATGGTCAAGGGCCGACTAAAATTTTAGACATGGTTTATGGCCGTCTCTAAAGCGTCTTTAAACCAAGCAATTTTAGAGACGGTCCAGAACCGTCTCTAAATCTATCATTTTTTTCCATTTTTCACATAGTGTGGAGGTCATAGCCTTGATGTCGCTAGGGCGTATAGTAATCATGTCATACAAATGTGAAGTGCATGAATCATACTATCAGTTATTCAACAGTCCTAAACATACCGCACGCTCATGAAGGGCAACTCCGCCTATCAGGGGACTCATAAACAATCTGTACTATGGCATATGCAATGACCAATCACATCTCATAACAAAGATGATGCGTATGGGCATGTATCATGATTCTATGCTGCCAAAATCTCATAATTGGCCACGGTAGCTGGTATCGGCAATCGGTACCGATAATCGGTATCAATAATCAACCTCAGTACGAGGCAGGGTCCATAGATAGACGGTCGATGATGGACCAATTAAAATCAATGGGGCCCAAGTGTTTGGGTTAACCCACTAGTGAATGATGAGGGGCCTAACAAGGCCTAAGGGAAGGTCACAATGTGGACATTTGTTGAGGCATAAAAAATATTCCATGCCCGGGGGTATTTCAGTAAATTCCATGTCCGGGGTATTTCGGTAAATTCCATGTCCGGGGGTATTTTGGTAATTTTCATGCCCGGGGTATTTCGGTAATTTCCATGTCCAGGGGTATTTCGATAATTTCCATGTCCGGAGGTATTTCGGTATTTTCCATGTCCGGGGTATTTTGATAATTTCCATGTCCAGGGATAGTTTAGGTATTTTGGTTAAAATCCAGCTCCAGGGATAGTTTAGGTATTTTGGTAAAAAGCCATTGGAAAGGGTAGTTTGGTAAAAAAAGGGTGTAAGGTGTCATTTTAATGGAGATAGGTTGTACACCACCATTTAAGAGAGAGCTTGGTGGACACCATGGTTTAAGAAAAGAAGAGGTCCCTATGTGAAGGGATGGATGGTGGTGATCACCACTATGTAAGAGTGATAGGGCCTATAAATACCCCTCCCCTGCTTCATTTGGAGGGGTTGGATCAGGTTGGATCATTTGATGAGCCAGGAAATGAGAGAGAAGGAGGCAAGAGAGGGAGAGCATTGTGCGCACCCTGTTGTGCAGTGGGAGTGTTGTGCGGCGCACAACACATCCTCCGCACAACGAATCCCGCACAATGGATCCTGTACAATGGATCCCGCACAATGGATCTAGCATAATGGATCCCGCATAATGGATACATGGCATGTTCGCATGTGTAAGAGAGCTATAAATACCCCATGACCTCTCTAAAGGGGTCATTAGTACCAAATTCAGGAGAAGACAAGAGAGAGGAAGAGTTCTCACCCATTATGCGGAACAGCTGTTGTGCGGCGCACAACACCATCAACTCACAACGGCGTCAGCACATAACGGGCATCAGCTCGCAACGGCCAGCACGTAACAGCTCCAGCGCGCAACAGTTTCCTCACAACGGCCAGCGCACAATAGTTTCCACGTAACAACACCAGTGCGCAACTGCAGAAGGATTGTTGTGCAACACGCACAACGGAAGAAAAGCATTGTGTGACCTACACAACGAAAGGAAAGTGTTGTGTGACCCACACAACGGAAGGAAAGCGTTGTATGACCCGTACAACGGAAGGAAAGCCTTGTGCGACCCACGCAACGGAATGAAAGTCATTGTATGGCCCGCACAACCCCATCTCATTGAAGACTGGTTGATCATATCAACATTCCTCCTAAGTACTAGGAGATGACTGAAACAAGCATCGGAATGCTATCAAAATTTCTGTTAAACTATTTTCTCTTTAATTGCATTGCATTAATTATACTTTGTTTTCAGAATCAAGGGAATCAGAGGATGTAAATGAACTCAGATAAATATGATCAATGTTCTCTCATTGAATTCTTTATTATCATTGAATAAATCCCCAAATCAAACGCATTTGTTTTCTTGTCAAAACAAAATGGCGACTCTGCTGGGGAATTATTATTCAACGATAACCTAGCAAACATTTAGAGAATATTTATCACTTTTTGGCGTCTGTATAGATGCCAAAATGGCGACTCTCAACGGGAACATCCTCCCCTTCATCTCTGAAAATAATGTATGATTTTATTTAATAAACTAACTAACACTCTGTTCTGAAAGACATATATCACAGCGATCTTTCTTCCGACCAATGTAGTTGTCCACTTCACATCCAATAGACTTCCACCAAAAAGTGTCAGAGACAATCAAATCAGTTTTGATCAAAGACAAATAATGCCAGAATGATGACAGTTTCTGAAGAGAGCTAGCTTCTTATACGAGAACGATTCAAACATCAGTTAGTCAGCACATGTCTAGGGAAGAGGAACAAGTCTTCTCTTTGCTTGTAAGACAAGTTCTCATTCGGAGAACAAGCTGCCTTGGTCTGGCAATTTTTTCACAGCATCCTTGTGAATATGATGGTAGAGTTCCTTCAATGGCTTTCTTCCTCTATTTCACTTGATGAGCATCAAGATATGTCGAAATACTTGTGCAAGATAGTCCTGGATGAAAATCTTCTTCAAAACGTCATATTCACCTGGATGGAAAGGAAAAATACTGCCAATGTCATTAAAAGTTTTGAAGATGATCCTTAACTGCAGTGCTGTGTGGATCCCGCACGTGGCCAGTTAATAGATCAAAAAGAGAAAGGTGGTGCGCTTGTGAATCTTCCAAGACTGGAAAAAGGAAACATTTGGAGTCATCAGTTGATTCAATTATAGCACAACCAATGGATGAAATATTGTGATGGAATAATGCTATAAAAAGAGAGTTGAATGATATAGCTGACTAGGCAAGGAAGATACAACTTTCAGGAGATTTCTCTAATCTATCAACTTTTACTAAGAGGTAACAATTTATTGCCAAAGTATGCATCTTCCACATCATGGCTGAGGATACGGTTATATTCCTAGCAGTAGATGGGGAATTATCGTTTAGTCAGGAGCATGCTGAAGAAGAAAGCCAATTCGACAGTTTTAGATGCTTGATCGAAAGCATTCAGAGTGCTGGAGCTAATTCAAATTTAGCTGATTCTTATGTAAAGTTGTGCTTACATGTTGACCAAATAATGGGCATCATACAGAAGCACTTCTACGGCAAGGAAGTTGAGGTTCTTCCTCTTGCTTGTAAGCACTTCAGTCCTACAAAACAGTGAGAGCTTCTGTATGAAAGCTTGTGTGTGATGCCACTGAAATTGGTAGAACGCATCTTGCATGGCTGGTAGAATCACTTAGTGAAGAAGAAGCGAGGTTTTTTCTTCAAAATATGAACTTAGCAGCTCCAGCGTCTAATGCCGCACTAGTTACACTTTTCTCTGGCTAGGCAGGCATGAGTCGTGCCGGGGATGTTTCCAAATCAGGAAGGTTCATACGTTTATCTTCAAGTGCAATCAATGACTGTCCGGTAAAGAAACTGAATGAAATTGAAGTAGGTATCAATCGGCCATTATGTGCATGTGCTTCTCAATTGTACACACATGAAGAGACATCATTTCTCGATTGTACAACAAAAGGCCAGTCAAACATGGAAACTTCTCAGGGTAATGTTCAAAGCAGTTTCTGTTTCACCGGTAGTGCAATAAGACAATGAAGAACAGATGATAGTGTGGTGGTGCACGAAAATATATGAAGTTTCCATCATACATTGCTTTTGAGAGATGAGAGGATATTGGAGATAAGAAAGAAAGAAGAATGAAGTAAAGAGTAGGAACTCATGTGTTTGTGATGGCTCGCACAAGCTATGACCGGTTGTATGGGGCCGTGTAAATGGTATAGGATGTCGCACACATCTGCACAGCATCAAACTGACAAGTGTGTTGAGACCTTTGCGCCGACTCACGTAAACCATGATCGATTTTGTAGATCCACGCAAAAGGTATAGGGTATTGCACGTACAAGGACAATGATGATTCGATCAAGCTAGTGACGATAGCTGAGATTTGATGAAAGGTTCGATCAAATGAAAAATGAAGGGTTCGATCTGCCGGTTTATCCTCCTTGACGACATCAGCAATGCAGTTTTCACTTTCTCATTTATATCAGTACATTCGAAGTATGTAGAAAATAGAAATTTCGCTAACAAAGTGTTCATCATCCTTCACCAAAAGTACATGTTACTAAAGACGTTACTCTTCCAACATCGACTACCGTGAACAACAGTAAACCTTGAAAGAAAGCCTTCAGATGAGAGGTTAGTTCGACTGAATCAGGTATTGCTCACCGACAAGTAAATGGATCAATTAATGAATTACTGAATTCATCGGTCAATAGAGAACTCTGGGGGCATTGTCACAATTTACCAAAGTAGAAGAGTAAGTTAAATTTATAATTTTTTAAAAAAAGGGGAGTCAAAACAAAGCTGCTCAACTCTCATATGAATCAGTTATTTGAAAGTCTTAAGAGAGTAGCAGCGGATACTACCGAAGAAAGAAAAGCAAAGAGAAGGATCGTCAAAAAGTAAAATTTTGAATTTTCCTATATACAGAAAATGAGTAATTTTACAAATAAGAAAGTAGAGAAAGAGTATGGACAATTCAAGGACTGAGGGAAACATACAGTTGAAGAAGATGATATACTGCTAATGAGGAATCAATCACTAGCTGAAGAGGCAATCAAACTACCATGGTTGCGGTATTCAAAAGAAATGAAGCAAAGAAGAAAAGAATATTCTACAAGAGATGATTGACAATAGTAAAATTGTCATGAAAGAAGACATATGAAATAAAGGAGAAATTAATGACATATGAACCCGATGGAAAATAGTCACTCGACGGAAGAATTACAGCGTTTGACCAAGAAGAATTACAGCGTATTGACCAAGAAGTATCATGACGTTTTGATCCAGAAGATTCACAGCACAATTATTCAGGGGGAAAGTTAAGCAGAGTCTCAGAATGCCAGCAAAATCTCAGAATGTCAAAATCTCAGAATCCCAAATGAGGTAATCGTTGATTTCCCGGGATGATAGTTGTTTATGATAATTGGCTATATCCATTTTTGCAAGTTAAAGTTGGGGAAAAAGAAAGCATTGATGATTGTTATTAAGCATTGACGATTGTTACCAACAATTCGAGGAGCAAAAAGATTGCAAAAGACAAAGTGATGTACTCTCCCTTACGTAAATGAATAAAAGCACAAATTTTCAATTGTCTTCGAATCTCAGAAGAAATTCAGAAGATACAATTAAGAAAAAAGAAAAGTGAATGGCTTAAAGAACAAATTGCAGAAGACGATTGATAAGGTGACATTGATAAGGTGTACGACGAGTACATAGGCCTGGTTAGTTCGAGACTGGGAGCAAAGCTAATCTTGAAAAAAAAAGTATGAGATGGTACAGTGTCTGTATATTTGTTAAAGGTCGCAACATCGAGATTTTGATTACGAAGATTCCCATAGCAATGCTTCCTAATCAAAAGGGGGCAAGACAGGTGAGTAAAGCTGTGAAATATATTTCTCACCATAGAATGTATTTCTTTTATATATGAATAAAATGCAGGCTTTCAAGCACATCAAGTCATCGCCAAATGAAAAGCGTTGATGATCGCCAAATGCAAGTGTTGATGATCGCTACCAAGTGTTTATGATCGTTGCCAAGCGTGGATGATCGCAGCCAAGCATTGATGATCACTGTCAAGCATTCACGATTGTCACAAACGCCGAAGATTATCGCCAAAATCGGCAAGTGTCGATGATATTGCCAAATTCACCAAACGCCGATGATTATTGCCCCGATTGGTAACTATCGCTGTCGTCATCAATCGCTTATCAAAATTGCTATCATCACCAAGCTTATAAACTATTGTAAATATAACATGAAGATTCTCAGAACATATCAGTAGCGGTGAAATATCAATTATTGATTCTCATAACATATCAGCAGCGGTGAAATATCAATTATTGATTCTCAGAACATATCAGTAGCCGGTGAAATATCAGCTATGGATTCACCATTCATGACAATGAAATAAGTAGTGGAATAAACCTACATGGTTAACCACACAAATCTTACGACAGCGATGGCAGATAATCATTTAAGGCAGCTTAGCCAAGCCTATATGGCCAACTATGCTTAAGACCTATCATTTACAAAGCCCAAAATTGGCGGTAAACTATCTTGCTCTATGAGCCTAGTGTCAAGTCCAGTTCAGTCAAATTTGGTCGTCTAGTTCAGTCAAGTCTGGTCGAGTTAAGTTCAATAACGTCCAGTCAAGTCAGGTCATGTCCAGTTAAAAGTACACTAGTTCCACTGCTCAAAAGCATAAACTAAGTTTAGCATTCAAATTGCTGCAGATATATATTAGATATGTTCTCAAATATACAATTGCCTGATGAAATTTTGAATATTGAGTAAACAACATACAAAAATGCATTTCTCTTGAATCAGGTTCAAATTATCTACTCTAAAGCTCAAGCCTTCAAGATATTGGCAATTATCTACTTTAAAGTTTCAGCCTTCAAGATATTGGCGATTATCTACTCAAAAGCTCAAGTCTCTAAGGTCAATTAATATATTGACAAGAGCTGTGAGGTCTTTTCATCTCTCGCCTTCTTAATGAATAGAGACATATTATTGCACAATGTTCTCAAAAGGGGGCAGAGAATAAACTAATAAAGAATTATCATTCTCTCCCGGACAATATAAGGATTCGGATATATTCTTTAGAGTCGTTAAAAGAGCAGTAAAGATTATCCATTCTTCAGGAGTATCAGAAGGCTTCACTTCGGAAATATTATCTTCTGAAGAAATCTTTATGTGAGATTGATTTGGAAAGGGGGCAGGATTTAATGTCTTCAAAGTAAACCATGCCTTGGTCTTTCTAATAACTTCTTATGCAAGGTGGAGGAATTTATATGCTGAGTATTATGAATAATCATACGCAAGACTCCAAGTATCGGATCTGATGGAGACAAAAAGCAAATGAAATCATCATTAAATTAGCAGAGATCCAAGAAAAAGTCTATGAAGAAATACTGAGGAGCACAAACTAGAGAAGATTCAGTGGTTGAACCTTTGGAGCTAAAGATGAAATCTACAAGCGTGCAATATAAAGAACATAAAGAATACAATGCGAAGCACGATGACAAGTGCCAAGATTGATTAAATCATATTGCGAAAATCACACTCAGCCTAAAAAGAGAAGAAACTGTCAATCTATTTCAAAAATTATCAATACTGCATAAAGTTAAATTAAAAAATATATATAATGAATTGAGATACTAATTCTGATTAATTTGGCAGGAAAGATCATCATTTGAAAGCTTGGATTATGCAGATCATGAATAAAGGAAACAATTGAAAGAGGTGTTGCAGCAGGAGCAGCATTAAAGAACAACCCCAGATAAAGAGTTGAAGGAAAGAATCACTGGAGTTGATCAAAGAGACCGTTACAGCAGCAATGGTGTTGAAAGATAGTTCTCTGATCAAATCGCTCAAAGACGAAGTCGTCACAGCTGTTGCAGAGACATGCTTCAATGAAAAGAGAATTTTATCCTCTCTAGTGAAACATTTGCTTGACACTGCTGGCTGGGGGCATTCCAGTCTTCCGTTCGAGCGCCATCATTGAAGCCTTTCGTTCAAACGCTATCATTCAAGTCTTCCATTCGAGCGCCATCATTCAAGTCTTCTGTTCGAATGCAATCATTCAAGCCTTTCATTCAAATGTGATCATCCAGTCATCCTTCAGTTGCAATTCATTCAAGTTCTTCAGTCTTCTGAGCAAATGTGATCATTCAATCTTCTGGTCAAGTATGATCATCCAGTCTTCCATGCAACCATGATCATTCAGCCATCCTTCAGTTGCAGTTCATTCAAGTTTTTCAGGCGAAGGAAGATCAATCCTCCATTTGATTTTAGGAAACAATCAAAGAAGGATCGAGGGGGCATCTGTTGAGGCATAAAAATATTCCATGCCCGGGGGTATTTCGATAAATTCCATGTCTGGGGATATTTCAGTAAATTCCATGTCCGGGGGTATTTCGGTAATTTTCATGCCCGGGGAATTTTGGTAATATCCATGTCCAGGGGTATTTCGGTAATTTTCATGTCCGGGGTATTTTGGTAATTTCCATGTCCAGGGGTAGTTTAGGTATTTTGGTTAAAATCCAGCTCTAGGAATAGTTTAGGTATTTTGGTAAAAAGCCATTGGAAAGGGTAGTTTGGTAAAAAAAAAGGGGTGCAAGGTGTCATTTTAATGGAGATAGGTTGTACACCACCATTTAAGAGAGAGCTTAGTGGACACCATGGTTTAAGAAAAGAAGAGGTCCCTATGTGAAGGGATGGATGGTGGTGATCACCACTATGTAAGAGTGATAGGGCCTATAAATACCCCTCCCCTGCTTCATTTGGAGGGGTTGGATCAGGTTGGATCATTTGATGAGCCAGGAAATGAGAGAGAAGGAGGCAAGAGAGGGAGAGCATTGTCCGCACCCTGTTGTGCGCTGGGAGTGTTGTGCGGTGCACAACACATCCTCCGCACAACGGATCCATGGATCCCGCACAATGGATACATGGCATGTTCGCACGTGTGAGAGAGCTATAAATACCCCATGACCTCTCTAATGGGGTCATTAGTACTAGATTCAGGATAAGAGAAAGAAGAGAAGCAGACTTTGGAGAGAGAGGAAGAGTTCGCACCCATTATGCGGAAAGCTGTTGTGCGGCTCACAACACCATCAGCGCACAACGGCGTTTCATTCAAGTCTTCTATTCAAACACAATCATTCAAGCCTTTCATTTAAATGTGATCATCCAGTCATCCTTCAGTTGCAGTTCATTCAAGTTCTTCAGTCTTCCGATCAAACGCGATAATTCAATCTTCTGGTCAAGTATGATCATTCAATCTTCCATGCAAGCATGATCATTCAGTCATCCTTCAGTTGCAGTTCATTCAAGTTCTTCAGGCGGAGGAAGATCAATCCTCCATTTGATTTTAGGAAACAATCAAAGAAGGATCGAGGGGGCATCTATTGAGGCATAAAAATATTCCATGCCCGGGGATATTTCAGTAAATTTCATGTCAGGGGGTATTTCGGTAAATTCCATGTCCGGGGGTATTTCGATAATTTCCATGCTCGGGGTATTTCGGTAATTTTCATGTCCGGGGGTATTTCGATAATTTTCATGTCCTGGGGTATTTCGATATTTTCCATGTCCGGGGTATTTTGGTAATTTTCATGTTCAGGGATAGTTAGGTATTTTGGTTAAAATTCAACTCCAGGGATAGTTTAGGTATTTTGGTAAAAAGCCATTGGAAAGGGTAGTTTGGTAAAAAAGGGGTGCAAGGTGTCATTTTAATGGAGATAGGTTGTACACCACCATTTAAGAGAGATCTTGGTGGACACCATTGTTTAAGAAAAGAAGAGGTCCCTATGTGAAGGGATAGATAGTGGTGATCACCACTATGTAAGAGTGATATGGCCTATAAATACCCCTCCCCTACTTCATTTGGAGGGGTTGGATCAGGTTGGATCATTTGGTGAGCCAGGAAATGAGAGAGAAGGAGGTAAGAGAGGGAGAGCATTGTGTGCACCCTGTTGTGCGCTGGGAGTGTTGTGCGGCGCACAACACATCGTCCGCACAACGGATCCCGCATAACGGATCCCGCACAATGGATCCGTCACAATGGATCCCGCACAATGGATCTGACACAATGGATCCTGCACAATGGATAGATGGCATGTTCGCACGTGTGAGAGAGCTATAAATACCCCATGACCTCTCTAAAGGGGTCATTAATACCAGATTCAGGAGAAGAGAAAGGAGAGAAGTAGACTTTGAAGAGAGAGGAAGAGTTCGCACCCATTGTGCGGAACAGCTGTTGTGAAGTGCAACACACCATCAGCGCACAACGGCGTCTACGCGCAATGGCCAACGCGTAATAGTTTCCGCACAATGGCGTCAGCGCACAACAGCACCAGTGCGTAACATTTTCTGCACAATGGCCAGCGCACAACGGCCAGCGCTCAACAGTTCCAGCGAGCAACAGTTTCCACTCAACAGCACCAGCGCGCAACTGCAGAAGGATTGTTGTGCGACCTGCACAACGGAAGGAAGCGTTGTGTGACCTACATAACGGAAGGAAAGCGTTGTGTGACCCGCACAATGGAAGGAAAGCGTTGTATGACCCGCACAACGGAAGGAAAACGTTGTACAACCCGCACAAAGGAAAGAAAGCCGTTGTACGGCCCGGACAACTCCCGCACAACCCCATCTCATTGAAGACTAGTTGATCAGATCAACATTCCTCCTAAGTACTAGGAGATGACTGAAACAAGCGTCGGAATGCTGCCGAAATTTTTATTGAACTATTTTCTCTTTAATTGCATTGCATTAATTATACTTTATTTTCAGAATCAAGGGAATCAGAGGATGTAAATGAACTCAGATAAATATGATCAATGTTCTCTCATTGAATTCTTTATTATCATTGAATAAATCCTCAAATAACGCATTTGTTTCCTTGTCGAAACAATGTCTAACCATCATTGCCCATCAGTGTGGACCTTTAACCAACATTGCTCTCAAGGAATAACACTTATAGGGCCAATTAGGTAGGGGTCCATGGCCTAGCACAAGGACCTAATATACATCATCATGGCCTCAGTTACATCCAATGGGTCGAATCAATTAAATGGGCCGATCAAATGGGCTGATATAGATGGGCTGAATCAACTGGGCTGATAAAATGGGCCGAATCAAATGGGCCATTCATCCATTGCAAAGATCGTCATAGAGCACATATGTATAAAAAGAAATAAAATGAATTATATCCAAAGGATCATCTGGACTATACCACACTTAATAGTGGTAATAATGATTTTTCACCATTAAAATTAAGAGGGCCCACCATAGCATCTATTTCCATTAAGGCTGCTCATGAGGTCACAAAGACATGGATTTAGAGACACTAAATAAATATTATATTGGTTTAAAACTTCTCTAATCCCAAAAGGGGTTTCAATGGTGGGAATTCAATCCACCGCTTTCTGTAGTGTGGTCCACCTGATAATTGGATCAGGCTTATTTTTTAGTCTCAAGCCTTTGGATTAGCTCACCAAATGGATGGATGATTTGGATGAACCCTGTACATTAGTGAGGGGTCCACGAGCGCGGCCCACCATGGTGAGCATAATAATGGGTGGACGGTTTGGATGGGATACACCCATCCGCGATGGGTCCCACCGTATAAGGACGCAACTGACGGTACCACAACTGCTATATAACAGTTGTAGATACGCTGGTCAGCCAACCAACAATAAAGGTGGGTCCCACGTGGGTATGCCATCCCACCTCCCTCTCTCTAATAATATATTATGTTATATTATATAATATTAAATGATATATTATATATATGTTGGTTTTTTTCCTCAGAAAAGCTCGTCAGATGGATAGACGGCTGGGATATAGTCACCAGCACTATGGAAGGTGGGTCCCACGGCTGCTGATGCAGCAGGTGAAGTACATATATCTCGATGGGCTCCACCCATGAAAAATGGATGGATAGAATGGCTTACATCACGGTGGACCACCTGAAGAATGGATGGACAGCATGGCTTACATATAGGTGGGCCACCCTAAGAATGGATGGATGGAATGACTATCACTCTAGCTGCACCGTCAGCAATTGGACGGTGCAAATATATACATTATGGTGCGATCCACGTAGTGGCCCACTACAACATGTAATATATAATATAATATTATATCTATTAAATAATATACATTATATACATGTACAGGGGCAGGAGGTGCCTATATTCACCATCTAGATTCATCTGGGCGGTGCAGTCAACATATTAAAGGTGGGTCCCATGTGGAGCCTACCTCCAGTACATATATATAATAATATATTATATAATATTTTATATTATATATATTCATCATATATATGTATACTGTTGAGGGTTAAATATTACATATTAGACCCCAGTTATTTCATGGATTTATGAAAATGAAACTGCTTAATGGATTATTTTAATCCTGTTTTTGTTGCAGGGTGTAATTAGGAGCGTTGACTGAAAAAGAGTATTAAAAATATTGATTTGATGCCCCAGAGGCACCAGAGCAAGGGATGGACTCCATAAGACTGAGATCAATGAATCTACATGCCAGGGATCTGAGGAAATCAGGCCGTTCACATTAAAGATGGCCCGAAATTGGTCCAGAATGCAAGATTACAGGGTTCCCTCCCTCTGATTGACTTGAAACTTCATACACGTGATGAGGGCCATAAATTAACCGTACAGGTCAAATTTCAGCCATTGGATCCATGTGGAAGTGGCCCAATAAAGAGATCAGAGGATATTAGCCATTAAAGCACATATTGGCAATCTATAAGCAATCAAGACTCAAAATTAGGCGTTAGAAAGAGCGTGAAAAATAACAACTCCTGGTGAAATTTTGTCTCATTTAAACGGTGCAATCAAAAGATATGGATGGCAGAAGTTATAACAAATGAGAATGGCAAATTTGTAAATAGATGACTATGCATGGCATCACATGAAACCAATTATGTTTTTAACGGTGAATATCATACGCATAGCAGTTGGCCGTGTGGCCCACCCTGAAGTCAAATCTACTTCAAACTTGGGACCATGGGCTATCATGATATGATGAAAACAGTGAAGGGAGCAGATTTTTTGAGAAAACACCATAGTGGGCCCCACCTATTTTTTGTACAAAACATCCAAATAGTGTGAAAAAAAAACGTTCAATTACGGACGTGCGTTACATTGAGTTTTAACTGTGGGCCACCATCATGGTCCATATGATGAATCTGAACCATTCATTAGAATCCCACGGCCCATTGTACCATCACCTAGGTGACGAAATTTCAAGGTACAGCGGAGAATGATTTTTAACCTTCCAAATGTACGATGAACGGTGGAGCAAAAGATTATGTGGGCCACACCAAAATCTATCTCAAACCAGCCATTTCTTATTGGTTTTTTGACGTGATTGTAATGGATGGGGTGGATTGCATCAAAAACATCACTGTGGAGCCTACCAAACATGTCAGTGCAGCTCCTGTGTTAATCTTACGCACGTCCGTGAAGACGGCCACTATGGGTCGTTCTGTGATCAAGGGCACGGTCGGATTCATGATCCGGACCGTCCAAATTCTTCAATAGGAGGCCACTAACCTCACCATGAAGTTAGAATGGATCGGATGGAGGGGTTCCTTCACCAAATCGCTTCTAAACGCGACTACCTTCCTGTTGCTGTGCACTCTGTTGCGAAACAGGGTCGATCCGATTCCAGCCACCGACTCCACGTTCTCCACCATCTTTACCTCTATAAAAGGAGGAGAAAAAGAGAGAGAAAGGAATCCTTGGACGTGGGATCTTGGTGTGGGCAGCCGTGGAGGCGAATTTTGAAGCAGGTTTCGAGTTCTTTTCTCCCTTTTTCTTTATTTCTTTCCTTTCATGTTTTTCCTGGTTTTAGCATGATCGGGCCTATGGAAGGCTAAACCTCTTAGCTAGGGCTAAGAGGTGAATCTTGTTACGTGATGGGAACTTTTTGCTTGTGTTTTGTTTAGACTGAATGAATGTTGATGTTAGTTTAATTAATGGCATATTTTTAGTCTTTAATGGTCTGTTGTGACTGAAATTACAATGAGTCTACAATGGCTTTGATCATGTCCTTTTTTCTTTATGTTTATGACGTCAGGAAGCCCTGTTGTTCACCATAGTCGCCTGGGTATGGTTGGATGTCGGTACCCTTCCTAACCTTCATACCTGTGATTGGTTGGTAATTAGTTTAATTCTGTTGTTTGCCATAGTCTCCTGGGCATGGTTTGGTGATGGAATCTATTCTAATTCATATACCTTTCATCTCTTAAAAACTATATCAACGACAGTTCAGTTAATTTCCATAATTCTTGAAGCAGGCGCAAGATCTCTCTGATCTCTATAAGTGGATCCTCTGAATCCCTAGTTTCTCATCTCTGATTTTTCTTAAGTTTTAAATTAATCATTTCCACCATTATTCCTTCAATTCTGTTTGACTTAGATTACATCTTACTCTAGTTCTAGTTCTATTTAGTTTCAGATAACGTACAAGTATCAGTCCCTTGGGATTCGACCTCGGTCTTACCGAGTTTATTACTACATCACAACCCTGCACTTGGGGAGTGAACCAGTTTTTGGCGCCGTAGCCGGGGACTGACGGTTGCGTTTCTGAAATTAATTGGTTTTAGAATTAGATTAAGATTAAGATTGTACTAACTTTAGTTTTAGACTTTTCTTTTTATTTGATCTTCAGAACTAACTTTCCTGTTTTGTAGGGTTGTTGGTAGACTTTCTAATTTGGTAATCTCTTCCTAGTTTTTCTCTTATTCTATTTTTGAAAAAAAAAAATTAATTCTAGGATTCCTCTTATTTTTAGAATCTAACTTACTTTCTGATTATAGGTTTAGAACATTCTTTTAGAAACTAACCTAATTTATTTTATTTTTCAGGTTTTAACTTAGGAATCTCTAATCGAGTAACTTCTTTCTAACTTCTCCTCTTAATTTTTGTATTGCTGTTCAAATTTTTCTTTTATTTTAGATTCAGAATTAAGGTTTCACCATGTATCTGAATGAGTGGGCACGTCCGTATGTTGAGATAGCTTATGAAAAACAGCCTATGCCTCAAAATTTTTCTGAAAATATCTTCGAGAACCAATCGAAATATGATGCTCCATCGATTAAGAAGTCTTTCGGTGATTATCTACAGGAGAATAATTGCATTCCACGAGTTAAGAAAACAGTATGTGATTATTGGAATGATGACGCATATCAACTCCCGATAGATGACCTGTATGATTTTGATAAGTGGAAATAGAAATATTTCAAAGTTGAGTCATTAAAACATCACGGTAATAACCCCTGTGAATCCGCCACTTGTGAATATCCACCAGAAACGATCCAAGAGGAATTATCTCCTAGTTATACAGACTATATTGCTGGCATGAGGAAATTAGTAGAAGCGCTTGAATCACGCCTTGATAGGCTAATGGAGGCTAGGTCATCTCAGCCCCAACCCAATCTAGAAATACAATGCAAGGAAAGTGATCCACATTCACTTTTGAAAGAATTTAAAATTTGGAATGAGGAGTTGGATTCCGTTAATGAGCATGTGGTTCAATTTCTCGAGGAGTTGATCTCGATGACTGTTCGAAAGAATGGTGAAGATACATGGGTGTCTTTTAAATACATTGATGATGACACACCTTCCTTACATGACACACATGATTTTAATGATGAGGAGGTTAGTTTATTCGAACCTCAACCCATGCTAAGTGTAGAATGTGAGGAAAGTGATCCCATCCCAAATGTGCACTGCACTGGACTAGAATATGATTGCAATCCTGAATGTGCAGCCATAGTCCCCCTGGAATCCATCTCAAGTTTGGTCCAGGTTAATGATCAAGACGTACATGAAGTGGTAAGTCATAATGAGCCACTCCCCTCACCTGACATGTTTGATTCAAAGGTGGAGGATGAGCCCCTTACAACTGACCCTTTTAACTCTTGTGAAACATATTTGGACCACTTCTCTGAATCGAATGATGATGTGATTCAGGAGACGAACGAGCCACCTGATACAACTCTGAAATTTGAAACCACCTAGTTGAGGCCACCATCTGAACTATCAAGTTTTGACGATTCAATGCCTCTTCTGAGTAGTGTCAATGAACAGAGTTCGCCTATCAATACTTCGTCGACTGACCCGCAATTTATCTGTGTAGGGTGAGAGCAAGAGAGCATACCTCCATTTACTTTCAAGGACGATGGATTCGTTGCACAGATCATCATAAGCCACAATAAGTCTCACTCAGCTGAACTTCCTAACTCTTGGGATTGCTTGGCATACTTTGTAGTTTCAAACGATCCCGTGTTAAGAGACAAAGCGGATGCCCTGCAAGACAACATCCTGTTAGTCATCACTGACCGAGAGAACCCTTATTCTGAAACCCTCTCTTCCCCTGATCCTAAACTTCTACCAATAAAGGAAGAGGAGCTGAAAATTGAACCAAAGTTTGGAGCTTTGGAATATATTGAGACTACATCACTTCTCTAAAAGTTTTCTAAACTTTATTTAATTGTAGTCTCTGATTCACCATATGATACTAACGTTGAAACTTCTTCTGTCATAGGTGAATCGTATATATTACGGATACCTCAAGCAATTCAATGGAAGATTTCTTATGAGGTACATAAGTTTCTTTAGAAAGTCATACTCCAGGGCGCCCAAGCCTATTACAAAAAAGGCTTTTGGATGATCCTGTTGAGGACCTTACGGAGAAACTTATCAAGATATTGGCCGGAAGGGGAACCTTGCGGCGTGATCAATTCAATGTTTCTGGGTAACATTACTGTAAACCCTCATGAGACTACAACTCGTCCACTAGGGGTAACCTAGGGGTTTAAAGGCTTGTTGCATACTCTAAATGCAATCGAGAGCACCTGCAAAAGTGGTATAGGTAGGATTTTATTTTTGTTATTTTTATTAGTTTTCACTCTCGTACTAACCTGCTCTCTCCCAGCGATCTCTTGAAAAATCTCTCTCGATTCGTTATTCAGGTACTATCCTCCCATCACTTCTCATTTACTTTCGTTGTCCTATGTGCATTGCATGCTCATATATCTTTTACATTGAGGACAATGTAGATTTTAGGTTGGGGGTGGGAGATTAGGTAACTCAATCAGTATTTTCTTGGTCTTGAGCAAAAATTGTGAAAATTTTTAAAATTTTTTGGGATTTCTTGTAATTCGAAGTGATCTTGATGGATATCCTTTATTTAGAATTTCACGACACGTGATGTTGG
The DNA here is from genome assembly GCA_037074715.1 of Magnolia kwangsiensis. Classification (NCBI taxonomy): domain Eukaryota; kingdom Viridiplantae; phylum Streptophyta; class Magnoliopsida; order Magnoliales; family Magnoliaceae; genus Magnolia; species Magnolia kwangsiensis. Next base: position 45,526,045 of record CM073583.1, read on the forward strand.
TAATTTATGAATCTTAGATTCAGTGTCTGTTAAATTTCATGGTTAAGTTGAATTGTTAATCCAGAATTAGAGGTTGTAAACATTGATTGAATCATGATTTCACATGTCACATCTTGCTTCCACATTAAGATTTCATTTTGATATTGAAGGGTTAACTTGGTAATCATTAAGCATAAAAGGAACTAACCTGGAACATTTGCCTGACAGGATCGATATGAAAAAAAAAAAAAGCTCAGATACCTTTGGAAAAAGTTGGGAGAATAATCTTCATCATAGGTTTGCTCCCTATAGGTGTGGAGTTAATTCCCCATGAATGATATGTGAAAAAGATCTGGGTATACGGTTTCTACCATAGGTTTTCTCCCTATAGGTAAGAACTCGATTCCTTTCCTTAGAGTTACTTTAAAGGAATTAAAAAAATAAAAAATAAAATAAAATAATCAAAACAAATCAAAAAAATCAAAAACTGGAAGAAAGAAAAAGGATGATCTGTTAGACACATTTTAGTCTAGGTCTCGGGTGTCCTAAATGCTCTTATGGGTTACTAATGATATTATGGAATAACAAACTAGATTTTGATGTTGATAAGACGAGATTACACTATATAACCATGAAACTCAATGTTTAGAATTTTTCTGATTGATAGATTAATAACATGAACTTGATTAGGAAGTTTACTGTGCGCTCGAGTCCAGGAGAAAGTAATGCCCAACATCCATGAATCTTAGAATTCTAATGCTTGGATTATTTTTCAAATATCACTCGGCTCTACAGAATTTCTTATATCAATCTCAACTTAATTTTCGCATACCTTGCTTGGGACTAGCAAGATGCTGGTTAGGGGTTGTGTTGAGGGTCAAATATTGCATATTAGACCCCAGTTATTACATGGATTTATGAACATGATACTACTTAATTGATTATTTTAATCGTGTTTTTGTTGCAGGGTGTAATTAGGAGCGTTGACTGAAAAAGAGTATTAAAAATATTGATTTGATGCCCCAGAGGCACTAGAGCAAGGGATGGACTCCATAAGACTAAGATCAATGAATCTACATGCCAGGGATCTGAGGAAACCAGGCCGTTCACATTAAAGATGGCCTGAAATTAGTCCAGAATGCAAGATCACAAGGTTCCCGCCCTCTGATTGACTTGAAACTTCATACACGTGATGAGGGCCATAAATTAACTGTACAGGTCAAATTTCAGCCATTGGATCCATGTGGAAGTGGCCCAATAAAGAGATCAGAGGGTGTTAGCCATTAAAGCACTTCTTGGCAATCTATAAGCGATCGAGACTCAAAATTAGGCGTTAGAAAGAGCGTGAAAAATAACAACTCCTGGTGAAATTTTGTCTCATTTAAACGGTGCAATCAAAAGATACGGATGATAGAAGTTATAACAAATGAGAATGGCAAATTTATAAATAGATGGCTATGCATGGCATCACGTGAAGCCAATTATGTTTTTAATGGTGAATATCATACGCATAGCAGTTGGCCGTGTGGCCCACCCTGAAGTCAGATCTATTTCAAACTTGGGACCATGGGCTATCATGATATGATGAAAACAGTGAAGGGAGCAGATTTTTTGAGAAAATACCAGAGTGGGCCCCACCTATTTTTTATACAAAACATCTAAATAGTGCGAAAAAAAACGTTCAGTTACGGACGTGCGTTACATTGGGTTTTGACTGTGGGCCACCATCATGGTCCATATGATTAATCTGAACCGTTCATTAGAATCCCACGGCCCATTGTACCATCACCTAGGTGACGAAATTTCAAGGTACAGTGGAGAATGATTTTTAACCGTCCAAATGTACGATGAACGGTGGAGCAAAAGATTATGTGAGCCACACCAAAATCTATTCAAACCAGCCATTTCTTATTGGTTTTCCGATGTGATTGTAATGGATGGGGTGGATTGCATCAAAAACATCACTGTGGAGCCTACCAAACATGTCAGTGCAGCTCCTGCGTTAATCTTACGCACGTTCATGAAGATGGCCACGTGGGCCATTCTGTGATCAAGGGCACGGTCGGATTCATGATCTGGACCGTCCAAATGCTTCAATAGGAGGCCACTAACCTCACCATGAAGTTAGAATGGATTGGATGGAGGGGTTCCTTCGTCAAATTGCTTCCAAACGCGACTACCTTCCTGTTGCTGCGCACTCTGTTGCGAAACAGGGTCGGTCCGATTCCAGCCACCGACTCCACATTCTCCACCATCTTTACCTCTATAAAAGGAGGAGAAAAAGAGAGAGAAAGGCATCCTTGGACATGGGATCTTAGTGTGGGCAGCCGTGGAGGCAAATTTTGAAGCAGGTTTCGAGTTCTTTTCTCCCTTTTTCTTTATTTCTTTCCTTTCATGTTTTTCCTGGTTTTAGCATGATCGAGCCTATGGCAAGCTAAACCTCTTAGCTAGGGCTAAGAGGTGAAGCTTGTTGCCTGAAGGGAACTTTTTTCTTGTATTTTGTTTAGATTGAATGAATGTTGATGTTAGTTTAATTAATGGCATATTTTTAGTCTTTAATGGTCTGTTGTGACTGAAATTACAATGAGTCTGCAATGGCTTTGATCATGTCCATTTTTCTTTATGTTTATGACGTCAGGAAGCCCTGTTGTTCACCATCGTCTCCTGGGCATGGTCGGATGACGGTACCCTTCCTAACCTTCATGCATTGTTGATTGGTTGGTAATTAGTTTAATTCTGTTGTTTGCCATAGTCTCTTGGGCATGGTTTGGTGATGGAATCCATTCTAATTCATATACCTTTCATCTCTTAAAAACTATATCAACGATAGTTCAGTTAATTTCCATAATTCTTGAAGCAGGCGTAAGATCTCTCTGATCTCTACAAGTAGATCCTCTGAATCCCTAGTTTCCCATCTCTGATTTCTCTTAAGTTTTAGATTAATCATTTCCACCATTATTCCTTCAATTCTGTTTGACTTAGATTACATCTTACTCTAGTTCTATTTCTATTTAGTTTCAGATAACGTACAAGTATCAGTCCCTTGGGATTCGACCTCGGTCTTACCGAGTTTATTACTACATCACAACCCTGCACTTGGGGAGTGAACATATACTTTATTTTTTTAAAGAAAAAAATGCATCCAGTGTCCCTATCCAGGCCTAGACGGACACTGGATGTACATGCATGATATGGTTGGCCCCTCTCACTGCCATGGTGGGTCACATATACCATGGTGAGTCCACACGTGTGGCCCACTTCTGCCTCGGTTCAAATTGATACTTGTGTTTCCCTTCGATCAGGCCCGTCCAAATGAACTGCCAGGTGGGCCCACTTGGTGTACGGTATGGATGAAATACTTACTTCATGATGGGCCACACATACACATCCATACAAGAGAGAGAGAGAGAGAGAAACGGTGAGATAAAGAGACCCCACCACTATGGGTCCCTTTCTACATTGCATACATCAATGTGGGTCACATAACAAGTGAGCCCTAAAATTAAAATCAACGGTGGATCACCCACCTCTTGCACTCCTTCTTGAACTCTAGCCTCCTTATCTCCTTTGCTCAACTTTTAACGGTGGATGATGGAGTCTTGATGGTGGGGATGAGAGATGAGAGGGTAGGAAAAGTGGGCCACACTTGGCTTTGGGAGAGAGGGGGCTTGGACGTATGGAGTTTGTTGCTTGGGTGAGTGTTTTTTGAGAAATGAGAGAAAGAGAAAAATAATGAATAAAACGAATGGATGGAATGGTGGGTGTAAGGAAAGGAGATGGGGAAGCATGGGCTTAGTTGAAAATGGTGTAAAAGAGGGATGGTGAGGGGAGAGAGAGTGTTGAATTATGGTAAAGGAAGGAGTGGTCATGTATACTTGTTGTTGGGTGAGGTGGTAATGAGGTAAGATGGTGTACTTAATTTGATGGGACATGTTGTAGAGATTCTCTCAAAATTCACAACGCACTACGTTTCTCTGGAATGAACGCGGACCCACATCTCCTGGCCTAGGTATCGGTTCGATGCGCGAGTCGCGGCGTTGGAACCGCAGCGATGGCGCGCTTGGTAGGTACAAGTTTCGAGTCGTGTCGACTCTGATATACGGGACTCAGCTTTGGATCACAAGCAAATGTCGGATATGGGTCGAGGGTTGCCGAAATTCGACTGGTAGGACCGCAGAAGCATACGGAATAGTACGGTTTAGGATACGGGTCTTACAACTCTCCCCTCCAAATAAAAATTTAGTCCACGAAATTTACACAATCATTGCAAGAAGAGGAAACAAGGCATCGTATAAAATCGGAGACAACATACACAATACATCATACAATCAATCATCAAAGAGATGGGGATAGCGCTCTCGAATCTCAGCCTTGCGCTCCCAAGATGCCAAATGGTATCCCCACTGAACTTTCACCAAGGGAATGACCTTGGTCTGGAGGACCTGCTCCTTCCGATCAAGGATATGAACTGACTGCTCAATGTAATAAGCGTCCTCACGAACCTCTAGCGGTTGCCAATCAATAACTGGGACGATGTCTGACCCACACTTTCTCAACATAGAAATATGGAAAACATTGTGAACATTAAACAACTGAGATGGCAAGGCAAGCCGATAGGCCACGACGCCAATGTGGGATATCTGGGACACACAATTGGCCTCTGAAGCGAAGTCTACCATCAGCACAAATTTGCTAATATGTCTGACTCTCAGATGCTTTCTCTGCTCAATAATCCTGTAACGACTCGTCTGCCTGCTGAGCCTCGATCACCCTTACGACAAGAGTGGGTTAAATCGACAAGCTTGATAATTGAACGATAGAAAATTGCAGACCAAAATCGAAGTCGTACTCTGCTATATCCTCGAGCATCCTTCACTCCTGAATCATCATGTGTGGCACCAGGCCTTGTGGCTGATGGCTGAGGGCATCCGCGACTACGTTTACCTTGCCTAGGTGGTACTGGAGGTTGAAATCATAGTCCTTTAGGAGCTCCATCCAATGCCTCTGCCTCATGTTCAGCTCGGACTGAGAGAATTAGTACTTCAAGATCTTGTAGTTGGAGAAGAGCTCGAACTTGACCCCATAGAGATAGTGTCTCCACACCTTCAGTGTGAAGATGACCGCTGCCAACTCCAAATCATGCGTGGGATAGTTCAGCTCATGGACCTTGAGATGACGAGACGCGAAGGCTACTGGCCTACCGTGCTGCATCAGGACAGCACCTAAACCAATATGTGAGGCATCGATAAATACAACAAATCCATTACTCCTAGAGGAAAGAGTGAGGATAGAAGCAGACATCAAACGGTCCTTCAGCTCCATGAATGCTCATTCACATGCGTCAATCCAAAAAAAATCTGCACCTTTCCGAGTCAACCTGGTCAACAGGGCTGCAATACGGGAAAAACACTCAATGAAACACCGATAGTATCCTATTAAATCAAGAAAATTACGGATCTCGGATGTAGTCGTGGGTTGGCCCCACTAACGCACTGCCTTAACCTTCGAGGAGTCCACTGTGACACCCTCCCTTGTCACCACGTGACCGAGGAATCTCACCTCCTCCTACTAGAACTCGCACTTCTCCAGCTTCACATACAGTTGGTGAGCACGGAGGGTCTGCAAAGCAATCTCCAGATGCTGCGTATGGTCCTCACGGGTCCTCGAATATATCAGAATGTCATCAATGAATACCACAACAAATTGATCGAGATATGGATGGAAGACCTCGTTCATCAACTGCATGAAGACCGCGGATGCTTTGGTCAGTCCAAAGGACATGACCTGAAACTCAAAATGATCGTAACGCGTCCTGAAAGCTATCTTCGGGATGTACTCCTCTCGAACCCGAATCTGATGATAACCGGAATGTATATCAATCTTCGAAAAGAACTATGCACCCTGTAGCTGATCAAACAAATCATCTATCCTCGGGAGCAGGTACCTTTTTTTATTGTGACCCGGTTGAGCTCTCGGTAGTCTACGTAGAGCCTCAATGAGCCATCCTTCTTCCTGACGAAGAGTACTGGCACTCTCTAAGGAAAACTGCTCGGACGAATAAATCCTAACTCACGCAACTCGTCCAACTGTCGCTGCAGCTTATGCAACTCCATTGGTGTCATACGGTATGGGGCCTTCGAGATAGGCGCAATATTGGGCACGAGATCAATCTGGAACTCAATATGGCAACACGGAAGCAATCCCAAAATCTCCTAAACACTCAGGGAAAAAACAGACAATCGGCCACTAATCAATACAATCAACAACAGGCTCTTCAATGGCACAAGACATCAAACAAGACAACGGCTCTCCTCGGGGCTCTACAACGAACTGAAACTATGGCAAGCCTGGTATGTAGAATGTGACTGTCCTTGCAAAACAGTCCAAGATGGCGTAGTACTCTATAAGCCAATTCATGCTCAAGATAACGTCATAATCTGACATCAACAACACGTACAAGTCAGCGGGCAAGAAAATCTCTCCCACTAACATGGGGCAAGACGAAAAGAAACGGTCCAATACTATGGTCTTCCCCAAGGGCATCGATATGATCAATCCCTCACTAGCAGACTCTATCGGCAATCCAATCGATCGATAAAAATCCTCAGACATGAATGAGTGCAAAGTACCGGAATCAAATAATACTCGGGCGATGCATGAAGAGATTGGCAGTATACCCTCAACGACTCCTCTAGAGGTCTGCGTGTCCTGCTGAGCCCCATAAAATCTAGCCTGAACTGGTTGGGGACGTTCCTGTCTCCTCTGAGGTCCCTGGTGTTTCTACTACCTTTGTGGCAGCCTATACTACTGTCTCTACCGCAGTTGGGGCCTCGGCGGCTGCAGTCGCTGCTGATGGGGTCACTGTTTCGTTGGAGGCTGTTGTTGTCGTTACTGCACTGGAGATTATTGTGGTCCTCCTGATTGCTGCAAATGAGGGCGGGGGCACTCATACACACAGTTTCCTATCCCACAACATCCAAAATAAGTCCCTATAAACAGATTATGGGGTGACCCTGGAGGTGTTGCTGGTGCTACTGGTACTCTAGTGGGTGGGTGACTCCTGTACCTCTATGGCCGTCGATGCTGCTAGGAGCTACTAGAGGGGGTCTGCCTCTTCCGACCTCTCCTTTGATCTCGATCTCTCTGTGAGGCGGCCCACTCAGTCTCATAAATCTGAGCCCTCCGCACTACTGCCGGAAAATTCAGGAGCTCATGTCCAATAACACGGTCTCGAAGACTGTAACGCAAGTCGTTCTCTAAATGGTGGGCCTTCCACCCCTCGTCATCAACCAAATATGGTGCGAACCTCGATAGCGCCACGAACATATCCCCCTACACCAAAGTCTCGAACTCTAATGCTCTCTGATGACGAATATGGTTGGGGAAGTACTGCTCCTCGAATCGATTAATAAAATCCTCGCATGTCCAGACACAATCAGGTCCTGCAACACGGGTAACGAAGGTCCACTAGTGCTCGGTCTCTCCCTAGAGAAGAAATATGGCCAACCGGACTAATTACTGGGTCGTACATGCCATAGTATCAAAAATATTCTCCACATCAAAGCGTCATCTCCCGACTGCAGTCGAATCTAGCTCGCTCTGGAAGCACGGAGGATCGAGCTGTCGGAACTATCGAATTAGGGCGCTCGTGTGCTCCTGCTCTGCCTATGTTGGCTAAACACTGGGCGCCTACCCTGTCCCTGAAGCGCAGCTGGCATAGCCAGTAACATCTGCTGTAACTGAGAGGCACTCACAGGTACAGTGAGATCTGCACCGGTCTCAGGTGAGGAAATGACATCCTCAGGCTGGGGAGCAGGGATCTCTAGGGGTGAAACGGGAGTCGCAGGTGGCAAAGCGGGAGCCTCAAGTGGTGGAGCGGGAGTCAATCAGGTCACCCTCCTGGACGACATGTCTTATAGAAAGAACAATGATGTCTATCAACCTTGAGAATCGTACGTTAGGGAACTCAATCGAAAGGTTACGCACTCAAAACCTAACTGTCCTAAACTCATACTAAATATGTGATGTTATTTTCGGTTATTCCCAAGTTATGCTCTGATACCAACTTCTGTCATGTCCCAAACTCAAAAATTGACTCATAAAATTCTTGATTGCTGAATCCGATGCTGATAGCCCCCATAGTACCCCATTCTCGGCTCCTGGTACCCATACATCAGGTTCTTATCCTGAGATCTTATAAGGAGGATTTTTTTAACATCAATTTGATTCTTACTGAGCATAACCATAAGCATAACCCACGAACAATAACCAAAAGAACACCATCACAAAATCCACTATGATCAAAACTTTGATACAATGCTTATGAAAGGAAAATACAATATAACAAAAGTAACAGAAACTCCAAAAGCTCAGCTGCACACTCCAACTACAGTGAAGCTACGGCTACGTCCTAGCGTCACCTGTACGCATTGATCGTGCATAAGCTTACAAAAAGTTTAGAGGGTGGTGTAAGTATGTGAGAAATATAAGCGTGCTCAGAATGCAAGATCAGAGTAATGCAGAATCATGTTGATGAGTACATGCATGCAAGCGGCCATATCAAGGCTATGTGGTGCAAGATATGAATGTTATTGGCCATATGAAGACCATGCGATGCATGATGCAACTCAAACATACCAATCCTCATTCAAATCCACATACAGCTCATCAAATATCAGTATGGTTCTCATTCTGGATACTCAACGGGGTTTAGTACACTCCAAATGGCACTGTCGCTCTTCCAACCGCACAGTCCAAGTGAGCGTAAGAAACCTCACTATCCGCGTAGCCAATAGTCTGCCAATACCTATCCGGCACGTTAATAGCGGACTCATTCATGAGTTGGTCAAACTTAGCCTAATAATGCCCCCTACCCTCGAGCAAGTAAAGCTACACCCCTTTTCAACCGACCATGACACAGTGGGAGACGCTGCCTCCTGGTATTCGGCCCTCGTGCGCTCATATATCTACTCGGTCTCAACGTTGGAGTCATCCTCTGGTACCATCGAGTTTATGAATTTTCACCCAGGGACATCTATGGCGCCCCGATGCTTAGTAACAATATTTCTAGTATCTGATCTTGCCATCCACGATATGCCTGTGGAGGTCATAACCCTGATGTCGCTAGGGCATATAGTAATCATGTCATACAAATGCGAAGTGCATGAATCACACTATCAGTCATGCAACGGTCCTGCGCGTACCGCACGCTCATAAAGGGCAACTCCGCCTATCAGGGGGCTCATAAAAAATCTGTACTATGGCATTTGCAATGACCAATCACATATCATAATAAACATACAGATGATGAGTATGGGCATGTATCATGATGCTATGTTGCCACAATCTCATAATCGGCCACGATAGCCGGTATCGACAATCGGTAACGATAATCGGATCAATAATTAACCTCGGTGCGAGGCGAGGTCCATAGATAGATGGTCGATGATGGACCGATTAAAATCAATGGAGCCTAAGTATTTGGGTTAACCCACTAGTGAATGATGAGGAAGGGTCTAACACGACCTAAGGGAAGGTCACGATGTGGACGTCTAACCTTCATTGCCCATCAATGTGGACCTTTAACCAACATTGCTCCCAAAGAATGACACTTATAGGGTCAATTGGGTAGGGGTCCATAGCCAAGCACAAGGACCTAATATACATCATCATGGCCTCAGTTACATCAAATGGGTCGAATCAATCAAATGGGCCGATATAGATTGGCCGCATCAACTAGGCCGATACAAATGGACCGATACAAATGGGTTGAATCAAATGAGCCATTCATCCATTGTAAAAATAGTTATAGAGCACATATGTATAAAAAGAAATAAAATAAATTATATCCAAAGGATCATCTAGACCATACCACACTTAACAGTGGTAATAATGATTTTTCACCACTAAAATTAAGAGGGCCCACCATAGCATCTATTTCCCATTAAGGCTGCTCATGAGGTCACAAAGACATGGATTTAGAGAAAATAAATAAATATTATATTGGTTCAAAACTTCTCTAATCCCAAAAAGGGTTTCAATGCTGGGAATTCAATCCACTGCTTTTTGTATTGTGGTACACCTGATAACTGGATCAACCTTATTTTTTATTCTCAAGCCTCAGGATTAGCTCACCAAATGGATGGACGATTTGCATGAACCCTGTACATTAGTGTGGGGTCCACGAGAGCGGCCCACCATGGTGAGCATGATAATGGGTGGACGGTTTGGATGGGATACACCCATCAGCAATGTGTGCCACCGTATAAGGACGCAGTTGACGGTACCACAGTTACTATATAGCTGTTGTAGATACGTTGGTCTGCCAACTAGCAATAAAGGTGGGTCCCATGTGGGTATGCCATCCCACCTCCCTCTCTCTAACAATATATTATGTTATATTATATAATATTAAATGATATATTATATATATGTTTTTTTTCCCAGACAAGCTTGTTAAATGGATAGACGGCTGGGATATAGTCACCAGCACTATGGAAGGTGGGTCCCACAGCTGCTGATGCAGCAGGTGAAGTGCATATATCTCGATGGGCTCCACCCATGAAAAATGGATGGATGGAATGGCTTACATCATGGTGAGCCACCTGAAGAATGGATGAACAGCATGGCTTACTTCAAGGTGGGCCACCCTAAGAATGGATGGATTACATGACTATCACGCTAGCTACACCATCCAACAACTGGACGGTGCAAATATATACATTACGGTGCAGTCCATGTAGTGGCCCACTACAACATGTAATATATAATATAATATTATATCTAATATAATAATATACATTATATACATGTATAGGGGCAGGAGGTACCCGTATTCACCGTCCAGATTCATCTGGATGGTGCAGTCATCATATTAAAGGTGGGTCCCATGTGGAGCCTACCTCCAGTACATATGTATAATATTTTATATTATATATATTCATCATATATATGTATACTTTGTTTTTGTTAAAGAAAACAATGCATCCAGCATCCATGTCTAGGCCTGGATGGATGCTGGATGTACATGCATGATATGGTGGGCCCCACTCGCTGTCATGGTGGGTCCACACATGTGGGTCTAGTGCATATACCATGGTGAGTCCACACGTGTGGCCCACTTCGGCCTCGATTCAAACTGATACTCGTGTTTCCTTTCGATCAGGCCCGTCCAAATGAACTGCCAGGTGGGTCCACTTGGTGGACGGTATGGATGAAATACTTACTTCATGATGGGTCACACATACACACCATCCATACAAGAGAGAGAGAGAGAGAGAGAGAAACAGTGAGATAGAGGGACCCCGCCACTATGGGTCCCTTTCTACATTGCATACATCAATGTGGGTCACACAACAAGTGAGCCCTAAAATTAAAATCAATGGTGGATCACCCACCTCTTACACTCCTCCTTGATCCCTAGCCTCCTTAGCTCCTATGCTCAACTTTTAATGGTGGATGATGGAGTCTTGATGGTGGGGATGGGAGATGAGAGTGTAGGGAAAGTGGGCCACACTTGGCTTTGGGAGAGAGGGGGCTTGGACGTATGGAGTTTATTTCTTAGGTGAGTATTTTTTAAGAAATGAGAGAAAGAGGAAAATAATGAATAAAACGAATGGATGGAATGGTGAGTGTAAGGAAAGGAGCTGGGGAAGCATGGGCTTAGTTGAAAATGGTGTAAAAGAGGGATGGTGAGGGGAGAGAGAGTGTTAACTTATGGTAAAGGAAGGAGTGGTCATGTATACTTATTGTTGGGTGAGGTGGCATTGAGGTAAGGTGGTGTACTTAATTTGATGGGACATGTTGTAGAGATTCTCTCTAAATTCACAATGCACTGCATTTCTCTGGACTGAACGCAGACCCACATCTCCTGGCCTGAGTATTGGTTAGATATGGGAGTCGCGGCGTTGGAACCGCAGAGACGGCGCGGTCGCTAGGGTACAAGTTTCGTGTCATGTCAACTCTAATATGTGTGACTTAGCTTAAGATCGCGAGCAAACATCGGATACAGGTCGAGGATTGTCGAAATTCGACCGGGAGGACCATGGAAGCATAGGGAATGGTACAGTCTAGGATACAGGTCTTACAATAACCCTATATCATTACCAGTATTTATATAAATGAGTCACCACAATTTTACAGAAAATACAAAACTCACATACATTTACACTAAAAAAAGCTACCATGAGCGTTGGATCTAGTAGGGATCTATGGGCCCCACCATGATTTTTGTATTATATCCAAGTCGTACATCAATTTCTAAACATTCTTTTAAGAATGATACCAAAAAATGAGATCGAAATAAATCTAGGGTGAACCACACCACAAGAAAACAGTAGCGATTGGATGTCCACCGTTTAAAAAAAGACCTTTAGCTACGGAGAAATTGGTTTCAGCTATAGATTTTATCTATCCGTAATATGGACGGCTTTTAGCCGTAGCCAAAAGCACCCAATATCCGTTAACTTTAGCCTGTTTTTTGGTAGTGCCAACCCAACCAAGCCATTGACACCCTATAAGTAAAGGAGATTGAGGTCTGGGCTAGGTTAGTAATCACAAAGATAAAACATTTATGAACAACGACAACTTCATTAAAAAAAAAAAAAAAAGATAAAGAATTACAACAAGTATATAATTGGTAGGATACCAGAACTCAAGCTATTCCAAAACTCAGGTGGGCCACACCTTACGGATATGTATATAGTTTTTAAGTGTGTTTGTACATTACTCCTATGGTGTATCCTACATGAGGTTTGATGAAATGAAAATACATGATTCTTGAAATGTACGATGAACATAAGTGGGCACACCAGATGCACCATTTGGGTTCCACTTAACATATCACAGGTAGGCCTCCTGAATGAATGGTAATAACAATAGGTTCAAACATATGTGAACATTCCCTGAATTTCAATTGAAGTGGATTGCAATTTATTCAATTCATTATAGAGAAAGGCCAAGGTTGTGTGGCACCATCCTAATTCATAATTAGAACAGAACGCCTAATTGTTACTCCATGAATTACTGGACACTAGTTGCAACCTTGGACTAACCCCTTGTCTTGAAGCATAGGTCTGGATCACTTGGGTTATTAAGCTTTTACCAGATCATATTGCAATTCATTTGACTTGAGCAACCAAATGCAACTTTAATATTTTTTCCAATGAGCTAGTATTTTCTAGGACCATAGAGATAACTTCAAGCCCAAACTAATTAAGTGCATTCAATTGACCCATTGAGCCATTGGTCCCAGTGGTTCTAACCATAACATCACATCTCGAGAGACTCTGACATACCAATAAGCCATTGCACTGGTCACCATCTAAAACTTAAATATGCAAATGAAGAAACTTGTAACTAGCCTATTTAACTTTAATTAATATCATGATATTTTATAATATTTGTGCAACCAAACACGCCCTTAAGCCTCAGTTTTCTAATTTTGGTTCTTGTTAGTTCTTTTCCATATCACTAAATTTCAATCTAGAGGCACACTAAAAAGCAAATGCATAGTAAAGAAAAAACTTCAAAAAAAGATGCGAATGACAACTTTAAAGAATAGTGATTCGACCCTCGTATAAAGGGGCGATGGAACACTTGTCCCAGGTCCATGCCCTTCATCAAGTGCAGGAATGGAGATGATATGAACATGTCATTTACCATAAACCAAAATAAAAGAACAAAAAATGAAAACAAGGGGTGTAACAACATGGTTTCAGTGGTGGTAGATGTGGTACTCGAAACTGATTTTGAATCCTTGATTTGGGGCTATTTGGATGCACCACCCTCAACAATGTGAAGTAATGCTCCCTAGAATCCCCAAATCCCTAAATGAGGGTCCACATGAATCAGGAATCCACAAATCCCCAAATCCCTAAATGAGGTTCCACATCGAATCATTGATATGTGGAGTTAAATTCCTGAACTCAGATGGTTGTGAACATCATTAGTCATTGTTCATATATTTTTGATATTATGAACAACATTTAACCATTTTTGGACAATCTAATCAGTTCAAATTGAAGAGTAAATAACTTCAGATGTTTAAATCAAATTTCACTAAAATTGTTGATCAATCTTGGTATGCCCAATATCTTTTCTCATATGTAGCCAGATTGAGGCGAGTAACTAGTCAAATTGAGGGCATTGATCAGTAAAATAGAGTGAATGGACCAGACATGTAAAATGGTCCATGTGAACCATCTGTATGCGAAACTCAAGTGGGCCATACCATCTAAAACTATGTGAAGACATCCTAAAATATATAAAAGCACTTGGTAGGGCCCACATGAGTTTTGGATGCGGCTGAAAATTGGTCTAACCCCTTATCCAAGTGGGACACACATAATGAGTGGGTTGGATATGTGAATCACATTTAGGCAGACCCAATATATGATTATGAATGTTTTAAGGAAACCCCTCTCCATTATATTATGTGGTGTGGCCCACCCAAGTCATGGATTGACTTTATTTTTAAGCTCTTGGCCCACCTAAGTCATGGATTGACTTTCTCCATACCGTTCAACACTTTTTTCAGATCATTTAAAGATATTAACCAAAAAAAGGGGCGGGTCCAAAGCTTAAGTGGACTACAAAGTAGGGACTGAACGTCCACCAATAAAAATAACATTCATAAAAGATTTGGATCAAGCTGATGTTTGTCTTTTCTCTTCATTTATATCTTTTTGATATTATGAACATGTTGGAAGTCAAATAAACATTATTGTGGGCCCAAGGAAGGTATCAACGGTGGAAATCATTATTCCACACTGTTTCGCGTGGCATTGTACACTTGAGTTTTAGATTTACCAAAAATTTGGGATCAACCCACATCATTATTCCATTTTTTGAGATAATTTTAGAGAATTATCCAAAAAATGAATCATATCCAAAGATTAAATAGACCACACCACAAATAAGGGGAATGGATTGGCTACTCCCCCTGACACCATCCAATGGTTGATGGTTGGTGCTTTAGGGCCATAAAATTTTTGGATCAAACTAATTTTTATTTTTTCCCTTCATCTGGCCCTGTATGACCTAATCAACATATTGGATGTCAAATAACAGTACAGTGGGCCTTAGGAGGATTTTAATGATGGATATATAATAATTTTATAATTTATTTTATATATATATATGGGAAAAGGTTACATACTGTTGAGCTCATGGTAACTTCTCATATGGTCGAGCTATGTGGGCCCCACCATGATGGGTGTCAAACATATACCCCATCAGTCAGATGCACCATTCAATGGTAGGCCTAGGGCTTAAAAATCAAGTCAATCCGTGACTTTTTTGGGCCACACCACATACAAAAGTTGAGAGGGGTTACCCTCCATTAAAATATTCATAATCATTTGTTGGGTCCACCGAGATGTAGTTTACAAATCCACCCCATCCATTATGTGTGTCCCACTTGGATAAGGAGTCGGACCAAGTTTCTTATGCATCAAAATTTCAGGTGGGCCCCACCAAGTGCTTTTATATGTTATAGGCATTTCTTCACATGATTTTAGATGGTATGGCCCACCTAAGTTCCAACTGATTTTTGGGATATCCCATAATTTAAAGGGGGCCCATAAAATGCATGGTGTTGATGGTCGACACGCATCACAGTGGGGCCCACAATTTTTGTGTTTAATCTAAGTAGTCCATCCATTTTGACAGCTCATTTTAATGCATTAGTTCCAAAAAGTAGGTAAACTGAAAGCTCAAGTGGACCACACCATAGGAAACAACAGAGATTAAGTGCCTTTTGTTGATTTGTGGTGTGGTCCATGTGAGCCTTCTATTTGCCTCCTTTTTTAGGAGAAAGCCCTTAAAATTTCATTGAATTGAATGGATGGCACGGATAAATGACACACATCATGTTAGGCCACACAGAGCCCCCAACACGACCGTTCGTCTCTAATGGGCGTCCGCGCCCAAAAAAAAAAAGTCTCGCTTGCTTTTTTCATTCTCACGCCTACACAAGGAAATTCATTTCTCCTCTCACTCCTTTCTCTCTATCTTCTCCCCACTTCTCTCTCTCTCTTTCCCTGCCCATCCTCGATCGGATGGCTAACGTTGGTCGAGTGGTGGTCCAAGGCCCTCCCTACCCATGCACCACCTTCATTCCTCTCTCAATCACAACCAACCTCTCTCTCTCTCTCTCTCTCTCTCTCTCTCTCTCTCTCTCTCTCTCTCTCTCTCTCTCTCTCAATCTCAATGTTGATTTATAAATTTGGGGATTTTAAGGCTTATAGATTTGAATGTGGACCCTGAATTTGGGTTTTTCTGATTTTACAAATTGGGAATTTTAGGATTTTGGGAATCTGATAATTTTTAGAATTAGGGATTTCACCTTCCAGATTCAAGAGAACGATTTTGGTCTCAAGTATAGTTGGAATGGGGTTGGAGGAGTGGCTGCTTTGTGGCATTTGTTTGCTCCCTGTTTGTAATTGTTGTAGATTGCACAGATATGGAGACAGCCCCCATTACTGCAGCCTTCGTCCGCAGCCGCCGCCGCTATAATCCACTATTGCAACCTCTGTACTCCATACAGAATATTTGAAGCTTGGATTAATTCATGAAAAGGTCTTCAAGTAAGATAACCTCAGGAAGTTTTGGCGGAGACCTGATTTTTGGAAAGAAAATAATACAATCAATAATTCATAAAAATAGATAACTAGACTAACTGATTTTTTTCATGACAATAAAATAATAAAGGGAATGCCGGGTCTTTGGCATTAATGGAGCTGGTTGCTTCCTTGCAAACCCATGCTGCTATTTTGATTAAAGTTCAAGGAAAATACCACCGAAGAAATGTTGTGGCCACAACAATCATGTACATAATTCTTCCAGAAAATACAGATCATTGACAAGTAGAGGACTGATTTCCACAATCATCACCTGGTTTGCCAAAAGAATAAGAAAAATTAAAATGAGTCCATGCAATCCTCGATGGATTGAAAGAAATTTCAGCAAAAGTTGTTTGTGGAGTGTCTGTGTGCATTCAAAACTGAGAAGATGCTGATGTATTATCGTTTCTTCTTTTTTGAAATATATTTTAGTCATTCATGAAATAAATAAATAAATAAAATAAAATAAAAATCTACTTGAAGTGTTCCTCACACTAACAGCTAGCTAAAAGCTTGTATCTTTGTAATTCTAATGTGTTATATATTTATGTATTTAATGCTCAACTCTATTTCATTTGCCTAAAAAAATTCTGATTGATTACTACAGACTGAGGTTTTCTAATCCCACCTGTGCATTACCCGACCCATCTATATGCAGGCATGTGTGGTGAGCGTCCAAGCCATCAGCAGGTCGACCCCGCTATGTACATTCCCTTGCCCACAAGTCATGACAGTCTTCTCACTGAGGCATGCCTAGAAAATAAGGTTTCTTTGATAGTGAAAGCCATTTGTGTGCTCTAGCCCACATGATGAGTGGACTGGCTTGATTGTTGGAGTAGGGCATCTATGACATGGTAAACACATCAGGTGTGCTTGGATCTTGAGTATTGCACGTGACACCTTTGCATGTAGATGGGCTAGGAAATCATGCTTGTGGCATTAGGAAATTGTACAAGATGTGAAATTCCTATATTTGAGTTCATTACAAGTCAAGGTTGCATTTGGACTGTAGTTCAAAAATAAGAATGTAACTTAAACCAATTCAACCCAGATACTTCACTGACTAGGGGAAGCAATGCCCTTAGTCATTGATGATAACCTAGATACTTCACTAGCTAAGGGTGTTGAATCGATAACCCATTTGCTCTCAAACGCAGTTTCCTACCTATAAAGAAACAAACATAATAAGAAACCCAAACAATGAAAGAATCAAACCAATCCATAAAGGACCAGAATTGTCTACAACACCTATTTTACGCAACTACATTAAACAATGAAAATCGTTTTTGATAAATCATCCAAGAACTGGGTTTTACCCTACATCTCCACAATTTTGCTGAAAAAATTAGTACGGGTAATTTCAAAACTATGCAATAAAAAAAAGAAAAATTAGAAGCAGGTCAATTAGATATCGATAATTGGCCCAAAGATTGATTTGATTTTAGATGAATTCATATAGGAGCATGTTCCGATTGCATACTGACAAATATTTTGATGAAGAGGGTTTTCATGAATTAATCCAAGCTTCAAATCCCGATTGCTTTCACCATTGTTACAAACTGTTCCACTATGATCACGTCGAGTGGAGAAATGTTTCCAGCTATTACACACAAGATAATGGAAGGAGTGTTTCTGCATCCATGCAGGTATTATTTTTTGAATGATCTTATTATTCACCTATGGTTGTAATAATTTAGAAACTTGAAATTTTATTTGTTTTATGACATCTTTCTGAATTTGTTTCCACAAAAGTGTTAGGAAAAGTCTTAAATCTGAAGTTTTTATGTTTCAAGACCGGTCATGGGTCAGGTTCGACCGGTCGTGGGAGTCTGTTCGACCAATCGAGAAGTGCTCGACTTAAAGTCTAGTGAGCATAAAGTTTTGTGGTCCGAAGTGCTCGATCGGTCGTGGGCCATGCTCGACCAGTCATGGGTGACGCTCGACCGGTCGTGCAGTCCACTCGACCGGTCGTATGTTACGCAGATTCGTTCCGCAATTTTGTGCGAATTGCGGATTTTGAGTCCTTTCGCAACTGGGATGCGGAAGGAAGTTGCCTAAACTATAAGTAGGTGTTCCTAAGGCTTTTTTAGAAAGATTGTAATGGTTTTCTAAAGAGTTCCAAGGAAATTAAAGGGTGTAGCAAGGGTGAGATTTGAGGTTGTTCGAATCAAGTAAGTCCTCTCTCTTTTAATTTATATTTTCATAGTGGAGATCTGTCGTTTTGTGCCATGGTTTTTTCCAGCAAGGGTTTTCCACGTTAAATCTGGGTGTTCTTTATGTTCCCTTGTGTGCTTGGTGCCATTGGATTGCTATCCTAGATCTAGATCTGTGTGATTCCGCAGGTCAAAGTCCCCAACAACTGGTATTAGAGCGATCTTAGGGCACAGATCTGAATCTGAGGGATTAGTAATAATGGTGAGTGCCAGGTATGAGTTTGAGAAGTACTCAGGAAAAAATAATTTTGAGTTATAGAAGGTTAAGATGATTAGTCTGTTAAACAAGCAAGGCGAGGATGGTGCTCTTGAGGAGCGGAAGTCTACTATGACTGATGTTAATTGGAATACTCTTGATAAGAAAGCTTTATCATCGATCCGTTTATGTCTCACGGATGAGGTTTTCTACAATGTCATGAGGGAGAAAACTACGGCTGGTTTGTGGGCAAAGTTAGAGGATGTCTATGCGAAGAAATCCTTAGAAAATTGCCTACACTTGAAGCGGCAGTTGTATAACTTCAAGATGGCAGAGGGTGGAGATCTGGAGGCTCACATCAGCAACTTTAATAAATTGGTTTGTAAATTGTTGGATATGGAGGAAGATAAAGACAAGCATGTATGTTGCTGAATTCTCTCCCGGCGTCCTATGAGGCATTCAAGGACACTATGTGCAACATGAATAAAACCCTGAGTGTCGACACAGTTATCTCAGCCCTTCAAGGGAAGGCTATGAGATAACTAAATAGCGACATGGGAACGTCTTCTGATGCAATATTTACAGAGGGTGAGAAATCTGGACAAGGTACAGGATCTTCTGGTTCTAGATCCAAATCCAGGGGCAAGGACAAAAGAAAGGTAAAGTGTTGAATTGTGGGAAGGAAGGACATGTGAAGAGGGATTGTGAAAATTCTAAATCGAAGAGGGAAGATTCTGAGGCTTTATGCAGGGAGGCTAATGTTGTCACGTCAGATGGATCGAGTGGATGTGATGGTGATGTTTTATCTATTTTTTTGCTCAGACACTCATACGATGATCGTAAGGATGAGTGAATGCTAGACACAGGAGCATCTTTTCACATGACTCCTCATCAGAGTTGGTTCACCAGCTACAGAGAGTGCGATGGTGGACAGGATTTATGGGTAATGACATTACCTGTAATGTTGTGGCTGTTGATTCTGTGTGCATCAAGATGTTTGATGGGGTGGAGCGTACCTTGACAGATGTGAGGCACGTTCCTGATTTGAAGCGGAATCTGATTTCTCTTAGTGTGCTTGAGGAAAAAGGATGCAAGTATCAGGTATTGATGGTGCTCTTAAAGTATCCAAGGGGGCACGGGTAATCATGAAAGCGCAACGACTCGATAACTTGTACAAGTTGATCAGGAGCAGTTCAAAAGGTAGAGCCACGATGGATGTAGCGGATTCCACCTCTGCACATGTGTGGCATGTTGGGCATAGCCACATGAGCGGCCAGGGTAGGAAGGCTGAGACGCGTAGACAGGGATACAGAGCAGGTGGAGCAGCTACCTGTGAGAAGAAACACAAGGCATGATCATGAGATATCGGCGAGGTACATGGATGACTTCAATATCGCAGGAGTATTCATCTTCTATTCAGATGGCTCTAGGTGAGCCTGGTGCTGAGAAGTGAAAGGTGACTATGGGCGATGTGATGGATTCGTTGTACCAGACCGACATATGCGAGTGGGTGGAGCTTCCAGTGGGCCGAAAAGTGGTTGGATGCAGGTGGATCTTCAGGAGGATACAACATAGATACAGAGCAAGGTTGGTGGCGATGGGTTATGCTCAGGGAGAAAGGATCGGCTTCTCAGAGATATTCGCACCTACGGTATAGCAGTTGTCTATTAAATCAGTGATTGGCGCTGGTTGGCAAATGTGATCTTGAGTTGGAAGGAAAGACGTGGAGTCTGCACTTCTGTAAGGGAAAGTGAAGAGCAGATCTACATGAAGCAACCAGGGTGGTTCGAAGTGAAAGGGGCTGAGAAAATACTTTGCAGGAGGTCGTTATTCGGCCTGTCGCGTAGGCAGTGGTTTGATTCCTTCATGGTGGGTTAGGTATTGTATGTTGTTGACGTGTAGATCACCAATTGTGACATGTCTGAAATCTGAAGACTCAATCAATTGAAACATTCAGGATGAAGGATCGGGGGGTTGTAAAGATGGTTCTCGGCATTGAGACTGAAGGAGGAGTAGGCTTTGGTAATCAAAGGAGGAATACCTTATGTGTAGGTATTGATCCAGGATGTGATGGGCCTGATAAAGCCGAAGAGCATTCCCTACGTTTCTCTCCTCAAGTTTTCCTCAGGATTTATCCCAAAATAGATGAGAAAAAGCAGGATATCTCATGAGCCTTATTCGAATGCGCTGAGCAGTGTATGTCATGGTCTGGTTTAGACCGGTTATTTCACGGGCCATCAGTGTTGTGAGCAAGTACCCCGACAAACAATATTGGGTAGCGGTGAGATGGCAAGAAGACTACGTTTTTCTTTTTGAGAAGACAGGAGCAAAGGTGGTTGAGCACGTGGATTTTGATCCAATGGACATGCTCTCTTGGATCGTTCCTGTAGAGAAGTTCAAGGTCTGTAAAACTTCTCTGGGCTTGGTGATGGTATAAAAGAAGGACGGAGTGTGTACAAGAAGCTATGATGTGATACATAAATAAGAGAAGAGGTCAAGGAGCTACACGGTTGAAGATTGAAGACTTGGTAGAGATTGTTAGGAAAAGTCTTAAATCTGAAGTTTTTATGTTTCACAACCGATCGTGGTTCAGGTTCGACCGGTCGTGGGAGTCTATTCGACCAGTCGAGCAGTGCTCGACTCAAAGTCCAGCGAGCATAAAGTTTTATGGTCCGAGGTGCTCGACCTGTTGTGGGCCATGCTCGACTGGTCGTGGGTGACGCTCGACCGGTCGTGCAGTCCACTCGACCGGTCATAGGTTACGCAGATTCATTCTGCGATTTTGTGCGGATTGTGAATTTTGAGTCCTTTCGCAACTGGGATGCAGAAGGAAGTTGCCTAAACTATAAGTAGGTGTTCCTAGGACTTTTTTAAAAAATTGTAAGGGTTTTCTAAAGAGTTCCAGGAAAATTAAAGGGTGTAGCAAGGGTGAGATTCGAGGTTGTTCGAATCGGGTAAGTCCTCTCTCTTTGTAATTTCTATTTTCATAGTGGAGATCTATCGCTTTGTGCCGTGGTTTTTTCCTGCAAGGGTTTTCTATATTAAATCTGGGTGTTCTTTGTATTCTCTTGTGTGCTTAGTGCCATTGGATTGCTATCCTAGATGTAGATCTGTGTAATTCCGCAAGTCAAAATCCCCAACAAAAAGCAAATTTTGGATCTGAACTAGCTATAAGTACTAGAATAGAGCTTGAGCCATGTGATAAGATTAAAGTTCTTAGTCACTCAATCGGTTGTTCTCAATTATTTGTATGAATGCAATGATTAAATGTTTTATATATGTAATGATTGTTTTATTGGTGACAATAAGATGCTCTTTAGCTTGACTTATTAGTTACTTGGTGGCAACAACTTGGGATTAATTGCTTATAGCTCCCGCAAATTGCCATAGGCATATTAAGCCAGAGATGCTCTTCATTTGTTTACGAACACAGCTAGAGTTCATTTGAATTTCATTTCTCATGCATTCAGGTTTGCCAACCTTGCAAATTGAAAAGCTTGTACAAATTTTCTCACGATGATTGTTTTATACAAGACTAATGTACTAGGACAGTACAAGGGATGAAGAGATTAGGTGTGCACATGGTGAGCAACAAGTAAAATGCAACCATAATATCAAGTTAGCGTATTGTATTGTTCAATGGGCTGATATGATGTTCAAGAGTGATATTTTACATCCTAGTGTGGTTGTAATTTTTTAAATGGATTCTTGGTAGCAGTTTGAGTGTTACATCACCTAAAAGGCATTCTCAGTGTATTGTATTTGCGAATGTAAATGAAAATAAACAACTCATAATATATATATATATATATATATATATATATATATATATATATATATATATATATATATATATATATATATATATATATATATATATATATATATATATATTTGTTAATAATGGAGGATACCTTGATTAGCATGACATGAAATTCTTGTAGCTTATGGTATGGTGCCCTAATATTGGTTCTATGTTACTAGTATGTAGTAGATAATACTAGGTTCAATATTTTTTGTATGTGGCCAAAATTTTTACCTCAACTACTTATAGCCTAAACCTGAACCTATAACCTAAACCAAAACCTAAGCCTAAAACCTAAATGTATTCTCAAAAGTTAAATCCCTAAACCTAAACCTACACCTAATCCTAATCTCAACTCCCTAACCTAAACCTAAACCTAAACTTGAAAACCCGAACCCGATTTCCTAAACCTAAACTTATAACCTTAACCTAAACCTATTCTCAAATCCCAAAACCTATGACCTAAACCTTAACCTTAACCTAAACCTAAACCTTAACCTATAATCTTAACTTATAACCTAAACCTATAACCTAAACTCAATTCCCTAAACCTTAACCTATAACCTAACCTAAACCTAAACCTATAACCTACACTTATTACCTAAACCTAAACCTATAACCTAAACCTATAACCTTAACCTAAACATAAAACCTAAACCTAAACCTATACCTATAACCTAAACCTATTCTTATAACCTAAACCTATTCTCAAATCCTAAAACCTATAACCTAAACCTAAACCTAAACCTACACTTATAACCTATAACCTAAACCTATAGCCTAAACCTAAACGTAAACCCAAACTCAAACCCGAACCTGATTTCTTAAACCTAAACCTTAACGTATTCTCAAATCCCTAGACCTAAGCCTACACTTAATCTTAATCTCAACTCCCTAACCTAAACCTAAACCTAAACTTGAAAACCAAACCTAAACCCGATCCCGAACTCGAACCCGATTTCCTAAACCTAAACTTATAACCTTAACCTAAACCTATTCTCAAATCCCAAAACCTATAACTTAAACCTAAACCTAAACCTTAACCTATAACTTATAACCGTAACTTTTAACCTAAACTCAATTCCCTAAACCTTAACCTATAACCTAACCTAAACCTAAACCTATAACCTATAACCTACACTTATAACCTAAACCTAAACCTATAACCTTAACCTAAACATAAAACCTAAACCTAAACCTATATTTATAACCTAAACCTATTCTCAAATCCCAAAACCTATAACTTAAACCTAAACCTAAACCTTAACCTATAACCTAAACTCAATTCCCTAAACCTTAACCTATAACCTATAACCCTAAACCTAAACCTATAACCTACACTTATAATCTTAACCTAAACTTAAAACCTAACCTAAACCTTAACCTATAACCTAAACCTAAACCTCTATAACATAAACCTCTATAACCTAAACCTAAACCTAAACCTAAACCTTAACCTATAACCTAAACTTATAACCTTAACCTAAACCTATTCTCAAATCCCAAAACCTATACTTATACCATAAACCTAAACCTTAATCTAAAATCTAAACCTATACTTATAACCTTAACCTAAACCTATTCTCAAATCCCAAAACCTATACTTATAACCTAAACCTAAACCTTAACCTATAACCTAAACTCAATTCCCTAAACCTTAACCTATAACCTATAACCCTAAACCTAAACCTATAACCTACACTTATAATCTTAACCTAAACTTAAAACCTAACCTAAACCTTAACCTATAACCTAAACCTAAACCTCTATAACATAAACCTCTATAACCTAAACCTAAACCTAAACCTAAACCTTAACCTATAACCTAAACTTATAACCTTAACCTAAACCTATTCTCAAATCCCAAAACCTATACTTATACCATAAACCTAAACCTTAATCTAAAATCTAAACCTATACTTATAACCTTAACCTAAACCTATTCTCAAATCCCAAAACCTATACTTATAACCTAAACCTAAACCTTAACCTATAACCTAAACCTATACTTATAACCTTAACCTAAACCTATTCTTAAATCTCAAAACCTATACTTATAACCTAAACCTAAACCTTAACCTATAACCTATAACCTAAACTTATACTTATAACCTAAACCTAAACCCAAATCCGAACCCGATTTCCTAAACCTAAACCTACACCTACACCTATTCTCAATTCCCTAAACCTCTATAACCTATAACCTAAACTCAATTCCCTAAACCTTAACCTATAACCTAACCTAAACCTAAACCTATAACCTACACTTATAACCTAAACCTAAACCTATAACCTAAACCTAAACCTAAAACCTAAAACCTAAATGTATTCTCAAATCCCTAAACCTAAACCTAAACCTAATTCTAATCTCAACTCCTAAACTTGAAAACTCAAACCTAAACTTAAAAACCCAAACCCGATTTCTTAAACTTAAACTTTAACCTATTCTCAATTCCCTAAAGCTATAACTTATAACCTTAACCTAAACCTAAACCTAAACCTAAACCTATAACCTTAACCTAAACCAAAACCTATGACCTAAACCTTAACCTATAACCTATAACCTATAACCTATAACCTAACCTTAACCTTAACCTAAACCTTCCAAGTAGGAAAAGAAATTACTCTGGATGTTCTTGCTGCTGCAGGTAAATGGTGAAGCATATGTTAAACTTCATTCTTTGATAGCACCCACTGAAAAAGTTTGTTCAAGTTAATTAGGATAAAGTAGAATGGCTATTGCACATGTTTCTTTATTCATTGATAAGCATAGACCTGGATTTACCTAACTTTCCTATCTTCGCAAAACTGGAGAATTTGGGACCTCCATTATTGGAAGGTTTGGATATATTAATAGTTGTACGTATGTGATTTTTTTTTTACTAAGTTATATGCAATGTTCTTTGTAAGTTTTGTATATATATTCTAACTTGCTTATGGATTGATTATTTTCCAGAAAAGTAAGCCTTCACCAAAGAAAAGCGATCCTAATCTAGATGGTAAAGAAATTTCTCTCGTTTTAACGATTACAGAAAGATAGTTGTTGAAATTTGTGGGTTTTATGGTTTTTTAATTAGCTTGGTGGTGATGATATAGTAACTCAGTACCAATCACCATCATTCCAATGGTTCACATCAAAGTCTTCAAAAAAGGTGATCTTTGTGGTTCACCGTTATCTTGTTTGCATATTTTCATTTTGTTAGGAATGAGTTTTTACATAACCCATATGGTCTCAGCTCTACATCTTTTGGCCTTTTTTTGTTGGCGGGTTTGTATTGGAGTTATCATATACATGCAATTTTGGTGCAATTCTGATATTTGGATATCTAAATGTTTCTATTTTTATAGTAGTCTTAATAGTGGAGATGGATTAGTATGATATCTATATTTTCTAGCCACTACCTTAACTCTCTTATTGTTTGATGCATGATATGCATCACCCTTTATTCTGCTATAGTTATTGAGTTTATCATAAAAAGCACCTATTTCTAAGGTAATTTTACTTTTAACATTTCTTTGCATGTTCAAGTACCCCTTGGCTCTGTCACATCAATAATTGATGGCTTAAAGAAGCTATACATTGAAAAGTTGAAGCCCTTGGAAGTTGCCTATCGATTTAATGATTTTGTTTCTCCTTTATTGGTGAGCAATAGCAAACATATGGACCTTAAATAAATTTGATCAGTTTATGTTTTAATGTAGTTAAATCATCTTCTTTCCCTAGAAACTACACTCGAGATTTTGTGGGAGAAGTTGCAGATGTTGTTCTTGCTAAATAGTACATGCAAAAGTTTCTGTCAACTATAATCAATTGCTTTTGGGGCTGGTTCCTTTTTGCAAACAAGCAGTGATTTCGATGCTAGGCCAATGGTTATGCTCTTGGGTTAGTACTCCACTGGGAAAACAACATTCATTAAACATTTGCTAAATTGCAGTTATCCGGGTAGATTAAATTGTTTACTTCCATTTCGCGATATATGTGCATTTATATGAATGTAATTACCATTTCCATTGTTTTGAACAAGAGCGCACATCAGACCGGAACCTACGACTGACACATTTGTTGTTGGCAGGCAAATCTCAAAGGTAATTATAAATTTTTGAATTGCTCTGGCACCTTTAAAAAAAAGTTTACTCTCGTGTTAGGCTGATTCGGTGATTCCATTATGGACGTTAGGCCAGTTTCTGGATTTTTGTAGCACTTGAGATTTCTTTAACAAAAAAAGAAAAATTGTGTTCAAGAATCTAGTGTAGGCTACACGTATATCTAGTCACTATCACCAGATATACGTTTAGGTTATAAGGTTAAGGTTAGGTTATAAGTTTGGATGGATGTAGTTTGTGTTTGAATGAATGTAGTTTATGTTTGGATGGATTTACGTAGTTTGGGTTTAGATGGATGTAAATATGAATATGATGAAATATATTATATAACAGGTGTATATCATGATGAAATATATTGTAACAGGTGCAAATCAGGAATTTTGTGTTGGAAGAAAAGAGACTTTTACCTATGAAAATCATAGGTAAAAGTTTTGTAAATATTTTTCGCTACGAAAATATTCGTAGGTATATGTTTTGTAAATATTTTCTACAAAAATATTCGTAGGTAAAAGTTTTGTAAATATTTTTTACTACGAAAAAATTCGTAGGTAAACGTTTTGTAAATATTTTTTGCTACGAAAAAATTCGTAGGTAAACGTTTTGTAAATATTTTTACCTACGAAAATATTCCCAGGTAAAGGTTTTGTAAATATTTTTACCTAGGAAAATATCCATAGGTAAAAGTTTTGTAACAATTTTTACCTACGAAATGTTTACCTATGAAATAATTCGTAGGTAAAAGTTTTTTAAATATTTTTAGCTACGAAAATATTCATAGGTATAAGTTTTTAACCTACGAAAATATTTGTAGGTAAAAAGTTTTGTCTATATTTTTACCTACGAAAAAAAAGTGTTTATAAAAGTTTTTACCAACGAAAACATTCGTCGACAAAAGTCTTACCTTTGCCGACGAAATATTTTTTTCATTGGTAAAAGTTTTTCCCCTCAGTCTTTTAGCGACGAATTTACCAACGAAAATTTTCGTTGGTAAAACTTTTTGCCTACGGAAAAAGGCTTTTAGCAATGAAAATTTTCGTCGGTAAAAATGACTTTTCTTGTAGTGAAAATAATTCAGTTTCCATTTGTGAAGTGTAAAGACTAACTGGCGGATATTCTTAAAAAGGCCGTATCAAACAAGGATTTCTATATAACTTACTAAACAAGTTGTGCATTGAAGTTTTAGATGCTTCCACTTGAGGGAGAGTGATAGCATGAGTTGTTATATCAATCAATGAGTTGTCAATTAAGAAAAAATCAGAAAGATTATATTCGTGATTGTACAATATTTATGTATAGCCAAAAATAAGATTGCTAATTTTCTTATATATTTGTCTAATATCTCTGTAGAAGAAGGAAAAAAAATACAAAAATAGAAAATCCGACAGTTACCTCATTTTTACAAATTAAAACCGTGCAACCTCTTAGGCCCTGTTTGGGCAACCGGCTTTGTGTGTAATAAGGCGTATGGAATTACTGTGTCAGTTGTATTTAATGCTGTTAGTGGATGGTCGGATGCTTCTGGATGTAAACGCCAATCCCATATTCAACAGGTGTTCTGTTTGGGTGCGGTGTATTGCAACCGTCAAGCAGCTTCTGAAAAGAGGCGGTTTGCTGATTCCACACGCGTGGTAGCTATGCCCATCTATACGCCCACACACGTGCTAACATAGGATATGTGTACGAGATCGGATCTTTTCATCAGGTGAAATACACTGTTTAGATATACTTCGAAGAAGTTCATACTAACTCACAGATAAGGTGGGCCACGGATTACAAAACAAATGGACGACTAAGAAAAGTTCCTTTTGTACATTGTGACCCAACTGAGTGTTGCTACCTGAGAAGATCTGGGCATTATTAGCAACCACATGGAGAGCTCTGATCTTTCACATGCACTCTATATTGGCACGTGTCTGCCTATAGATGAACTGGGCTCTACACGTGTGTAATCAACTATTCTCTAAAGCAGTAGACAACAATTTCAACAATCCCTCCCCATCTCCTCCGAATCCGTCAGAAGACGAAAGACCTCCCATGTTCATCGCCGTCCAAACACGCCGAGGGATGGGATAGGAGTGATTTTATAATCCTATCCACGTAATACCCTTTAATACGCGGTAAGTCGTTTGCCCAAATAGGCCCTTAAGGTTAATGTTGCCCCACAACTATATTGATTTGATGAACCATTGATCTTTTGGTTCTCACTGTCTATTAGAAGTCTGATAATCAGAAAGTTTTAACCATTATCATGTGATTAAACATTTTAAATAGAGATGAAATGTTTCTAGTAATCCAACGCATGTGCATGATCCTTTACAATTCGCCAGAGTAACAAACCTTTTCTCAAAAGGAGTTGTGACCTGTGAGTGTAATATTCCACTCTGGTTTCTCGTGATCCCACGCGCGTGTACGATCCTTTTCAATACGCCCAAAAATCTTTTATAGAAAGGCAAGTGGATCAGCCCCGCGTCCGGTTCTAGGCGAAGGTGGATTGCGACCTACCCTGCCCGGACAATAATTGGTCATGTCAGGGCTCTTTGGGGCCCACTGTGATGTAATGTGATTGTATAAAAAGGATGAACGGCGTGGATAAACACATTACAACAAGGTGGGGACCACAGATCCCCGCCCGGACGGATCATCGTGCGGGAGGGAGTAGGACGCAGTCCGCTTCCGTTCTAAGCGGAAACGGATTGGCTGCTCCCACTGACGCCAGCCCCTAGCTGATGGTCGGTGTTCCGTGGGCCACAACATGATATATGTGTTTCATCCATTCCGTTCTTCAATTTGTAAAAATCATTTTAGGCTTGATCCTAAAAATGAGGGTTATATAAATCTCAGGTGGTCTACACCACATGAAAATAATAACGATTGGATATCCACCATTAAAATCCTCCTAGGCCCACTGTTTATTTGACAGCCAATCTGTTGATTAGGTCATGCAGGCCTAGATGAAAGGACAAAACAAAAATCAGATTGATCCAAAACTTTTATGGCCTCCAAAATGTTTTTAATGGTCTACGCTCATTCAACACTGTTTCCTGTAATGTGTTTCACTTGATATTAGGATTTACCTCATTTTTTGTCTCTTTGAGTAACATTATCTTTAAAAATAGATGTACGGAATGGATGAAACATATATATCATGGTGTGCCCCACAGAGTACCTACCATTGGCTGGTGTCAAGGGAGTAGTAGCCAATCCGTTTCCGTTCTAGGCCGTTTTTTTGCGTGGGCCCGCCTATACGGACACGGATTTCCTGCGTAAGACTTTCGCGAGAAGTTACTTTGCAGGGATGCTAGGTGGGGCCCAATGAAATGCGCATGGGAAATCCACTCCGTCCATATATTTCAAGAGATCATTTTAGGACGTTAGAAAAAAATGAGGTGTATCATACACTCAAGTGAGTCACACGAGAGGAAAACGTGAACATTCCGTGAGAACCATTGAAGCATTCTAATGATCATGAAAGTTTTATATCAGAGTATTATTTCGGTGTTTTCACTTCATCCCATTTTAGAATGACCTTATAAAAGATTTTGACAGCATAGAAACATCAAGGTGTATCCCAGGAAGGTTTCAACGCTAGGAACTTTTTTTCCTAATTTTTCCTTTCGCGTGACTCACTTGAGTTGTATCCAACTCAGTTTTTATATCACGTACTCAAATTAGATCACAAAACGGATGGACAGAATCGATTTCTCACGTACACTGCGGTAGGCACCACCAGGAAGGCATTTGCAGAAATCCACGTCCCACCTGTACCACACTACAGTATTACCTCAGCCTCAACCCAGAACTTTCCTACTGTACAACCCATTTATGGCCACGAACCTTTTAAAGCCCACTTATTTTTAGCTTCCAAGATTAAGCCCTAGTTGTACGGATGAATATTTGCTGGACCAAAATGTTCTTGCTTTTCTTCCCTATAGCTACGGATTATAACCGTAGCATTAACTATACACGTTTATTTTTATTTTTATTTTAACATAGAGAGCCTTATTCTACCTACATTTTTCTCTAAAACATATTTATATAAAATATGTATATATAAGTATATAAAAACTTTTCTCTCTTTTTTTTTTTCATTTCTTTTTTTATTCATCATTTAACAAGAATATTTTTTAAACCAAAATTAGTTACT
Organism: Magnolia kwangsiensis; assembly: GCA_037074715.1. NCBI lineage: Eukaryota > Viridiplantae > Streptophyta > Magnoliopsida > Magnoliales > Magnoliaceae > Magnolia > Magnolia kwangsiensis. Next base: position 45,557,108 of record CM073583.1, read on the forward strand.
TGACGTACCATATATGATTTTGGCATAGGAGAATCTACTTTAGCCAACCAAGCTAGGTATTTTTAAGATTCCATCAGGTCGATTGTTGAAAATCCATTTCATTCACTTCGCGGTCAATTTCATTCACTTCACGATCAATTTCAATCACTTCACGGTCAATTCCCTTCATTTCACGATCAATTCCCTTCCCTTTATGGTCATTTCAATTCATTTCATGGTCAATTCCCTTCAATTCATGATCAATTTCCTTCACTTCATGGTCAATTCAATTCATTTCATGGTTAATTCCCTTCACTTCACAGTCAATTCCATGCATTTCACGGTCAATTCCGGCGATTTCCCTTCACTTCACGGTCAATTCAATTCATTTCACAGTCAATTCCCTTCACTTCACGATCAATTCAATTCATTTCACGATTAATTCCCTTCATTTCACGGTCAATTCCAGTGATTCCTCTTCACTTCACGGTCAATTCAATTCATTTCATAGTTAATTCCCTTCACTTCACGGTCAATTTCATGCATTTCATAGTCAAATTACTTTACTTCACAGTCAATTTTATACATTTCACGGTCAATTCTGACGATTCCCCTTCACTTCACGGTCAATTCCATGCATTTCACGGTCAATTCTCTTTACTTCACAATCAATTCAATGCATTTCACAGTCAATTTCCTTCACTTCACGGTCAATTCTATGCATTTCACGGTCAATTCCCTTCACTTTACGATCATTTCCATTCATTTCATGATCAACTCTGGCGATTCCCCTTCACTTCACGGTCAATTCCATGCATTTCACGGTCAAATTCCTTCACTTCACGGTCATTTTCATTCATTTCGCGGTCAATTCCCTTCACTTCACGGTCAATCCCGGCGATTCCCGTTCACTTCACGGTCATTTCCATGCATTTCACGGTCAATCCCCTTCACTTCATGGTCAATTCCATGCATTTTACGGTCAATTCCGACGATTCCCCTCCACTTCACAGTCAATTCCATGCATTTCGCGGTCAATTCCCAACTCCATTATTAGTATCATCTCATAACATGCCACGTGTATAGTAGATCATTTAGACACATTGTCACAGAAAGGGATCCACTATATCATCTTCTCAAAGCACGACTTCTACAACATCTAGTTTTGTAGTACGTGAAACAACGAGGTCTATGGGGCTTGCCATGCATGCTGCATGATGTAAAAATTAGGCATATCAAAATCTTAGGTGGACCACATCTTAAGAAAAAATGGCGATTGAATGCCCACAAATAAAAACTTCCTAGGGCCCACCTTAAGCAAACATGTAATTTCTATTTTCCATCTAACCCGTTAATAAGGTCAAAAAGATATTTATTAATAGAAAATACAAAGATCAGCTTGATATAAACTATTGTGGCCCACTACCCGGTCCACCGGGTTGGGACCCAGTCGACCGGGTAGTGGGACAGCGATTCGGGGATATGAGCCCAAAAATGAGGTAGATCCAAATTTCAACTAGACCGCATCACATGAAACAATGTTGATTGAATGCCCACCATTAAAAACTTCTTAGGGTCATAAAAGTTTTCGATCAAGCTGAAATTCCATTCGTCTGTTCTGTATGACCTAATCAATAGGTTAGATTTCAAATAAACATTATAGTGGTCCTAGGAGAATTTTAACAGTGGACATTCAGGTCTGTATGACCTAATCAATATGTTAGATTTTAAATAAACATTACAATGGGCCTAGGAGAATTTTAACAATGGACACTCAAGTTTGTATGACCTAATCAATATGTTAGATTTCAAATAAACATTACAGTGGGCCTAAGAGATTTTTAATAGTGGACATTCAAGCACTATTGTTTTCTTATGGAGTGGTCCACTTGAGATTTAGATCTGCCTCATTTTTTTATCAAGTCCTAAAATGACATGGAAAATGAATCGACGGGTGGATAAAACACATACATTATGGTGGGATCCACAAATCACCGCTAGCTATTAGCAACGTTACTAGCCAAACCACATTCGAAATTAATCCCCATAAAAACTAGAGTTGTACATGAGTTGAATTGAGTCGAGCTTAGCCAGCAACAAACTTGACACAAGGATGAACGTGATGAAGCCAATTACCATCTTCCTCAAGGATAACTACTCTGAATCCATGGAGCTTCTATAAACTTCTTGTGAAGATTCTTCGAATCCACGAGGAAAAAATAGGAAAGAATAGAAATAAATTCTAATAAATTTAAATTTTCATTAATAGATAATAAAAACAAATTTACAATCCTTTAAATAGTGATACTAAACCTTAGAAGAAGTTTCAGAATCAAACTCTAACTCAAATTCTCAAAAATTTGAAACTTATTATAAATAGTAAATTTATATATAGTAAGTGTCCTATTTGGCTTAACCAGGTTATTCTCCTAATTTTTCTAAACACTTTTTATGTTGGACACAACTCAAACTAAAACTTATTATAAATAGTAAAAATAGAAATAAAATATATTTTTGACCGTCGATTTGATGGAATCTCGTAAATTCGGTGTGGGCAACCCGCTATGTCGGGTTGGTTTGCTAGAGTAACTTCTCCTATCCAAAATCATATATGGTAAGTCGAGTAACTCATTCCGGTTTGCGAGATACACCCGTTGTAAGGTTCTGACAGTCCCGATCACCTCCGCCTTCAATCGGGCCTTCTCTGGTCTATCTTGGACATGAAAGTGTTCGCAACCCGCTCTACATCAGTCCCCTCCACTTCAAAAGAACCCGTCCAACTTCAGCTCATGATACTCAGTCAGGTGTGCCCCATAACAATACCCAGATCAAAAGTTATAGTCAATTTACGGTTCACCTTCTTTTGGTCCAACCATGTTAGGAATGTATTGGTGCCACGTCCTGCATCATAACCCCAACTCAAACTCGGCTCAGCTTAGTCCTCGAGTTTAACTGGCCAGCTCGGTTCAGTTCAGTCAATAACTTGGGCCAGTTCAAGCCAAGTTCGAGAATGTGCGACATTTTCTCGAACACAAAGTGCACCTTCAATTTCTCACATTATGCAAAACAATACCAACAATTTACAAATATTTCATCAAACACTTAGTAAGCATCATTAAAATCAAGATAAAATGGTAGTTTTATCATTTAAAGTTTTTTGTTTTTTTGTGATTTGTTTTTTATCCATACCTTCCTTGCCACCAGCCGATAACACGAAGAATGTATGCACCAAAAATAAGACTTCTTTGAGTCATTTCATCAAACACTTGGTGAGCAGTATTAATATCAAAATAATCGAGTCACCAAATTGATTCGATCCGAGTCAATTTGAGTTGAGGTTTGAACCGAGCCAATTCGAGATTAGACAAGCTTGACCTCAGGTTAAAATTTTCTCAAGCTCCAAAAATCAACTCAACTCGGCTCGAACTCAATTTCAAACCAAGTCGAATCAACCTTTTTCAAGTCGAGTCTAGCAAGTTAACCGAGGTAACTCGGTTCATGTACAAAATAAAATTGATATGCCAAAACTGCTTAGTTGGCATACGGTGGTTGCCTGAGTTCTGTATAAACTCAGTTTTTCATCTTGGTTTGAACTCGATGAGTTACAATGGATTAACACGTTTGATGAAAGTTCACATTCCAGGTGGGCCCCACATGCAAAATTATGGTTGACATCCTATCTTTGTTGTACCATGTGTTGTGGCCCGGTAGCTGACTTTTAGCCATTGAACCTAACTTTAATCATGGAACCTTATAGACGGAGTGGATTTCACATATACATCATGCACAGCACACAAACTTGTTGTTTTAAACAGGTTTCATTCCTATCACAACAAGATGACTTTACCTAGGATGAAGGATTCCAGTCCGTGGGAAGGAGGGCTTTGCAAAATTTTGATAATCCAGCATCTACCATATAGTTCACATAATAAAATATTAAGTCTAGACGATAGATGTAGGTTATATGAGGGGAAGCAGACGCGTACTGAGTAAACTCTGTGGGGCCCACTGTCATTCATGGTACTGTCTTTCACGTATTTTATCCACTCCGTCCATCCATTTTAATATATAATTTTGGGTCTTGAACTAAAAAACCAACCATATACAAGTCTCAAGTGGACCACACTCCAAGAAAAATATTAATTAAACATCAACAGTTGAAAATTTATTTGAGCTACAAAAGTTTTAGATCAAGTTGATATTCGTGTTTTCTTTTTATCCATGTCTATGTAATCCTATGAGTAAGTTAGATGACAAATAAACATTTGGGTCGCAGGAAAGTTTCAAGGTGAAAGTCAATACTTTTAGAGAAAATGATCACTGTAGACAAAACCTTTTACCCAGCAGTTTTTATGGAGGTATACAAACTCAAGTTACCAACTTAGACTAGCACGTGCGGACAGTGACTTTGAGGACGGAACTAGCCCTCCTTTTTACCGCCGTTGCTTTTCCTCTCCCTCCCTTCTCTCGCTCCATTTTTTTTTTTAAAAAGGACGAAAACTCACCGCTACATCCGTTGCTTGGATCGCACCACGCTCTAGCTGGATCCCACCCTCTCTATTCACCAACATTATCTCATTTTTCTTGAAAATTGTCCCTCCACGAAAGAAAGTACGCATGACTGGTATGATATACATTTACCTAAACGTCATAATTTTTTGGTGGGCCATTGAAATGCCGAATGAAGCTCCCATCTTGGTTTTTGGTTCATCCATGCAAAAATCATCCTATGAACATGATGGATTACAAGTAAAACATCATTGTAGGGGCATAACAAGGTTTCTACGGTGGAAACACTGTTTCCTGTGGTGTGATCCACTTGATATTTCAATATGCCACCATTTTGGGCTGAAACCCTTGCTTTAGATGGAAAAATGGATGAACGTCATGGATGGTCCACATACATTCAAGGCGGGCCCAACTCAATATTTTTTATTTTTTAATTTTTTAATATTTTATTATTAATTATTTTTTTTAGTTCTTTTAGGTTAGCTTGTTAGTACACACCCATGTCAATACACACACTCCATGTTAGCCACCCCCGCTAGGAATCAATACTAGGACCTCAAGTGTTGACATGAGGTATCTCTACTTAGTCTGCCAATTGAGCTATGGATCTGGGTGTGCCCAACTTAGTTAACTCAGTACTATAAGTGTATACTGAAAATTTTATGAACCGCCCGGTCAATTTCATTAATTGTTCGATCAAATTCACCGAAGAGAATTTCATGTAAATCTCGGGCAATTTCATTAACTGATCGGTCAAATTCAACAAAGAAAATTGTTAGGCTAGGTTAATTACATTTAAAGTTCATTCCAATTCATGTTAGCCTCACCCAATTTCAAGCTTGCCTCGCTCAAATTGATGTTTCCCTTACTCAATTTCTCGGTTGCCTCATTGAATTTTTTTCATTACCTTGCTCAACTCCTAGGTTCCCTCGCTCAATTTCTAGGTTCCCTTACTCAATCCTCGCTCCAATTTCTACATTGCCTCGCTCGCCTCGCTCAATTTCTAGCTTCCCTTGCTCAATTTCTAGCTTCCCTCGCTCAATTCCTAGGTTTTTCGCTCAATTTTTAGGTTGTCTCGCTGAATTTCTAGCTTCCCTCGCTCAATTCCTAGGCTATCTCGCTCAATTCATAGGTTTACACGCTGAATTTCTAGCTTCCCTCGCTCAATTCGTAGGTTGCCTCGCTGAATTTCTACGTTGCATCGCTCAATTGCTAGGTTACCTTGCTCAATTCCTAGGTTCCTTCGCTCAATTTATATATTGCCTCACTGGATTTCTACCTTCCCTCGCACAATTCGTAGGCTGTCTCGCTCAATTCATATATTTTTCTAAATCATTTTATGGTATGAGACCAAAAATGAGATATATCCAGTTCTCAAGTGTACCACATTACAGGAAACAGTGTTGAATGAGCGTCAACCATTAGAAACCTTTAGGGGGCCCACTATGATGTTTGTGAGAAATCCTCCTCGTCTAAGTTTATTCATAAGGTCAAAAAGACTTGGATGAAGAGGGAAAAAAATTTCATAATGATCCAAAACTTCTGTAACCCATAAAAGGGTTTCAATGGTAGACGTTCGATTCCCCACTGCCTTTTACAGTGTGGTCCACTTGATAGTTAGATCTATCTTATTTTTCGTCTCAAGCCTTAATATGAGCTCGTAAAATATATGGACGGTTTGGATATAACACATACATCATGATGGGACCCACAAAAGCAAAAAAAAAAAAAAAAAAATAGTTTGCCCCGCTCAATTTCTAGGATATAACACATACATCATGATGGGGTCAATTTCTAGTTTGCCCCGCTCAATTGAGCGGGGCAAACTGGAAATTGAGCGAGGCAAACTAGAAATTGAGCGGGACAAACTGAAATTATTTTCTTTTTTACTTTTGTGGGTCCCATCATGATGTATGTGTTATATCCAAACCGTCCATATATGAGCGGGGTAAACTGAAAATTGAGCAGGGCAAACTGAAAATTAAGCGGGGCAAAATAGAAATTGAGCAGGGCAAAATAAAAATTGAGAGGGACAAAAATGAAATTGACCCCACTGTCAAAATCTAGTTTGTCACCTTTTATCCAGCTATTTTTATGAAAGAATTCAAACTTAATTTTGCAACTTAGACCTCCACATGCGGAGACCCAATTCCAGGATGAAAATATCCCTCCTTTTCACTGCTGTCTACTTTTCCTCTCCCAATGCCAAAACCTATAACCTAAACCCGAACCCATTCTCAAATCCCAAAACCTATAACCTAAACCTAAACCTAAACCTAAACATATAACCTATAACCTAAACCAAAACCAAAACCTATAACCTAAACCCAAACCCATTATCAAATCCCAAAACCTATAACCTAAACCTAACCTTAACTTAAACCTAAACCTATAACCTATAACCTTAACCAAAATCTATAACCTAAACCAATACCAAAACCTAAAACCTAAACCCGAACCCATTCTCAAATCCCAAAACCTATAACCTATAACTTAAACCAAAACCTAAACCTAAACTTATAACCTAAACCTGAACCCATTCTCAAATCCTAAAACCTATAACCTATCCTTAAACCTTAACCTATAACCTAACCTAAACCTATAGTTATAACTATAAGTGCTATGATTTCATATCCCTTTAGTTGTCAAATTTTGTGGTGCCAAAACCTATATCTATGTCTTGTATATCTTGTGTTTTATGTTTGAAGTCATTGCAATCAAGACATATCAAGACATCGCATTTCAAGACAAGATCTTAAATGAAGAAAGTTTTCAAGTCTTGGATGAAAAAATCAAGAATTGAAGTCTTCAAGTTTGTATGTTCAAGATTCGATCAAGTTCAAGTTTAGTAAGAAGACTTTGTCAAGTCAAGATCAAGCTCAAGAAAGCCTACTACAAGATTTGTATATTCTCAAGCTTCTGTTAAGGGTCATCTGAGTGTACAGACTTTCAATGTCCATCTCACTTTTAAGGTTTGTTTGACCTTAGATTGACCTTAAGATGGGCTTTATTGTAGGTCATTCCGGATACATAACTCATATATTTTAATATGTTTGTTTGGAGTATTCTAAGACCAGTCCTAGGGACTTCAAGACCAGTCTTAAGTTTTTCAGGACCAGTCATAGGTAGTTGAAGATTTTCGGATCTTTCTGGCTATCCTACGACCAGTCCTGGACATCCTACGACCAGTCCTGGAAGTTCTACGACTCATACTTCGACCGGTCGTAACCCTACGACTCAAATTCCAGCAACTATTTTTGGGGTCCTACGACCGGTCGTAGGTGTCTCACGACCAGTCGTAGGTGGCCCACGACCGGTCGTAGACCACCCAGGACCGGTCGTGGAACAGAAAATCTTATCCCGCAAAAATCTTTTGAAAATCTTTGATGCTACGACCAGTCCTACGATCCTAAGACCAGTCGTAGACGGGATTTTTCTGTCTATAAATAGAGCACGAACTTCAGAGTTTTAGCACTTCAATTCAATTCTATTCAAGCATTCTTTAAGCTATTCTCTGAGATAAGTTTGTATTTATTTTAAGCTACATTGTGCTTATTTAATATTCCTTTTGCTAGCTTATTCTTATTTGATTTTGATCTACATTCCAATCTTATTAAAAAAGGAGAATTTCTGATATTCCTTCTTCTTGGATTCAAAATCAAATAGATCTAGCCCGTTTGATTTAAAATCAATTAGACTTAGAACCATTCTTAAAGTGAGTATTGGACTTTGAACGTCGAATCGAACTTCTACTCCGATTGGTTCTACCGGGCTTCTACAAAAGGTGATTCAGGTATTTTACATGTTTTGTAATTTACTTTCTCTGGTTTTTATTTGAGATTCGCCATAAAAATCTCATTGTATTGGTTATCTGAGGAGAGCCAGAAAACTCAGATTGTGGGGTTTTTGGATTGTGTAAGCCCGAGATCAAAGACACAATTGTGAAGGTTTTAGGTGAACCTGTGAAACCTATTTTTGATAGTGCATGCTAATATCCCCTGTGTGAGGATATTGGGAGTGGAGTAGCAATCTTTGTTGCTGTTGGATAACAGTTGGTATACACACAGGTGAACCACTATATATCGTTGTCTTGTGGATGTGTTTTACTCTTTCATTCTTTTATTCATTCTGTTTTGTGGAGAGTGTTTGTAGATGAATGTTGTAATCACTTCAAGCAAGTGTGGATGAATGTTGTAATAATTTAGGATTTATTTTCTGCAAGTTATTTTAATTTTCTTGCTTATTATTCCTCATTGATTTGTGATACAAAGGACGTTCTAGAAATAAAGTTGTCCTACCTTAAACCTCTGGTTTTTGGTGTAAGGTTGTCCTTAGAACTGATAAAGTATCAATCTCTTTATTTTAGGCTATTGTGATTGTTTTATATTCAGCATTGTGCTTTATATCTTTTATTATTCCGCTGTTATAAGTTTTATTTGGCATTGCCCTATTCACCCCCCCTCTAGGGCATATAGCTAGGCCCTTTCAATAACCTAAAACTATTCCAAAATCCCAAAACCTATAACCTAAACCTAACCTTTCCCTAAACCTATAACCTAAACTCAATTCTCTAAAGCAAAACATACACCTAATCCTAATCTCAACTTCCTAACCTAAACCTAAACCTAAACTTAAAAACTTAAAACTTAAACCCAAACCTAAACCTAAACCTTATCTTGGAAAGGGAGATGAAAATCAAATAGTGAAAAGGGAGAGGAAAAGTAGACAGCAGTGAAAAGGAGGGGTATTTTCGTCCTAAAATTGGGTCTCCGCACGTGGAGGTCTAAGTTACAAAAGTAAGTTTGAATTCTTTCATAAAAGTAACTGGATAAAAGGTGAAAAAACTAGATTTTGAGAGTGGGGTCAATTTCATATTTGCCCCGCTCAATTTCTAGTTTACCCCGATCAATTTTCAGTTTATCCCGCGCATATATGGACGGTTTGGATATAACACATACATTATGATGGGACCCACAAAAGCAACATAGCAAAAAAAAAATCAGTTTGCCCCACTCAATTTCTAGTTTGCCCCGCTCAATTTCCAGTTTGCCCCGCTCAATTGAGCAGGGCAAACTGGAAATTGAGCGGGGCAAACTAGAAATTGAGCCGGTTTAGGTTATAGGTTTTGGTTTTGGTTTTGGTTTTGGTTATAGGTTATAGGTTTAGGATAAGGTTTAGGTTATAGGTTTTGGGATTTGAGAATGGGTTCGGATTTATGTTATAGGTTTGGGTTTCGGTTTAGGTTATAGGTTTGGGGATTCGAGAATGGGTTTGGGTTTAGGTTATAGGTTTTGGTTTTGGTTTAGGTTATAGGTTTTGGTCTAGGTTATAGGTTATAGGTTTAGGATAAGGTTTAAGTTTAAGTTTACGTTATAGGTTATAGGTTTAGGATAAGGTTTAGGTTTAGGTTATAGATTTTGGGATTTGAGAATGGGCTCGGGTTAGGTTATAGGTTTTGGTTTTGGTTTTGGTTATAGGTTTTGGGATTTGAGAATGGGTTCGGGTTTAGGCTATAGGTTTTGGTTTTGGTTTAGGTTATAGATTTTTTTTTTGGTTTAGGTTACAGGTTATAGGTTTAGGTTTAGGTTATAGGTTTAGGATAAGGTTATAGGTTTTGGGATTTGGGAATAGTTTTAGGTTATAAGTATAGGTTTAGGTTAGGTTATAGATTTTGGGATTTGAGAATAGGTTCGGGTTTAGGTTATAGGATGTGTTAGTGAAATACATGATTTCTTATTAAGCATAGTAAGAACTGTTACCTTCATCAATTAACTTCCCTTGTCACTGACATGGTCATGGTGCAGTTCCTGTATTGATTACTCAAGCATGATGGTTATACGCATTCTTTCAGGTGGATGTTACATGTGGGAGGATTGAAGCTACATATTTCAGATTCAAGCATCTGGTACGTCTCTTGTCAAGAATGCACATGATTGGAGTGGCCTGACCATTTGGACAGGCCATATTTATGTATTTGCTCAAAATTGATGAAGCAGACCTGGATGTGCGTCGGAGCTATCCGAAAAAGCGGGGGTCCCTGGAAGGTGGGAACCGCTGTTATGACCATGATGAAGTTGTCCATTTTCTATGGACAACATTGGAGGAGCCTGGCCATTTGGACAGGTCGTGTTTATGTATTTGCTCGAAATTAATGGAGCAGACCCGGATGTGCGTCGGAGCTATCCGGATGAGCGGGGGTCCGTGGAAGGTGGGAACCGCTATTATGACCATGATGAAGCTGTCCATTTCCTATGGAAAACATTGGAAGGGCCTGGCCATTTGGACAGGCCGTGTTTATATTTGTATTTGCAGGGACCACACCCTTAACCTAAACCCGAACCCATTCTCAAATCCAAAAACCTATGACATAAACCTAAACCAATAACCTATAGCCTAAATCAAAACCAAAACTTAAATCTATAACCTATAACCTAAATCAAAACCTATAACCTAAACTTAAATGTATAACCTGTAACCTAAATCAAAACCAAAACCTAAACCTATAACCTAAACTTAAATGTATAACCTGTAACCTAAATCAAAACCAAAACCTAAACCTATAACCTATAACCTAAATCAAAACCTAAACCAAAACTAAAACCAAAACCTATAACCTAAACCCGAACCCATTCTCAAATCCTATAACCTATAACCTAAACTTAAACCTAAAACCTAAAACCTATAACCGAAACCAAAACCAAAACCTATAAACCTAAACCCGAACACATTCTCAAACCCCAAAACCTATAACCTAAACCAAAACCAAAACCTATAACCTAAACCCAAACCCATTCTCAAATCCTATAACCTAAAACCTAAACCTAAAATGAAACCTATAACCTAAACCAAAACCAAAACCTATAAACCTAAACCCGAACACATTCTCAAACCCCAAAACCTATAATCTAAACCAAAACCAAAACCTATAACCTAAACCCGAACCCATTCTCAAATCCCAAAACGTATAACCTAAACCTAAACCTAAACCTTATCCTAAACCTATAACCTAAACCTAAACCTATAACTTATAACCTAGACCAAAACGTATAACCTAAACCAAAACTAAAACCTATAACCTAAACCCAAACCCATTCTCAAATCCCAAAACCTATAACCTAAACCTGAACCCATTCTCAAATTCCAAAACCTATAACCTAAAACCGAACCCATTCTCAAATCTCAAAACTCAAACCCAAACCTAAACCTAAACCTAAAACCTAAACCTAAACCTATAACCTAAACTCAAATCCCTAAACCAAAACCAAAACCAAAACCTATAACCTAAACCCAAATCCATTCTCAAATCCCAAAACCTATAACCTAAACCAAAACCTATAACCTTGTAACACTCCGGATTTTTGCCAACCTGAAATTAGATGTCCTTAAGCAATGGGTTAACCATAATACCTTGGTAACTTTTCATAACTCAATCCACTTTTCAACCCATTTCCTTCAAAACTCACCTTTCACCACCTCATTCTTCAAACTTCTCCAAGTACTTTCATATTAGACACAAATCCTTAAGTTTAAATAGTAAAGAACTATACTTAAACTAAAACTCACTGTAAACGGTAGCCGAGATTGAGTCCGTGCACACTCCTGATCACACACAACGACCCCAAATCACTTCTAGACTGTCAATCGAAGGGTTTAGACCATATTTCGTTCCATTCCAAACCTAAAAATGAATGTTCTTAAGTGGTAGGTCAACCCCAACACTTACACTCGATCTCAAAGCCTAAAACCTCTTTTTATTGAATTCCTTCAAAATCTCACCCTCCACCACTTTATTCTTCATTTATTTTTAAGCACATTCATAATACACACCAATCCTAGGGTATAAATGAGGAATAATAATACCGAAACTAAAACTTATCATAAATAGTAAATAAATGGATAAAATGAGTTTTGACCCTTAACCTTTTGGAATATAACGAAATAAATGGGTTAGTTGGATAGATTAGTGTCTCCTATCCCAAAATCATATGCTACACATCGCATAAACTCATTTTGATTTGTAATTTGGCCTCAAAAATGCCTCAAATGGAGTCAGGGGCCTACCCACATCAATCCAGAGGGACCTAGGGTGGGCCCCACACTTTTTTGGGACCTAGGGGGTAGGAGGGCCTCGCCAACTACTCCAGTGGTCGGCAAGGCCTCGCCGGTAAACGGGCCAGGCCGGGCGGGCCGCTCGGGCCGATTGCATGTAGGGCCTAGTGGGACCCTATGGTATAGGGTTCGACCCCTATTTCTTTCTCATTTTGGTACTTCCTTCACAAAGTCCACCTCCAAGATTTTCTTTTCTTAAAAAATCTCTCAAATCACTCTAAAAGTCCCTCTCCAAACTCTTCCTTTTTCTATTTTCAAGCATCCTCACTCCACCCTTCAAATCTCATCTCAAACAGAAATCATTATAGGATACTTCCTTTAGAAATTAAATGAAACTAACTAAGTGTTAGATTAGACGACCTGTGAAATTATCACCAATCACTTTAAATATGATCTACTAGAGTCAAAACATGTAGAATAGTTGACGCTACATTACCTTAAAATCTTGAATCAAACTCTAAACCTGGTTGCTCACGGGAGCATTCAGAAACTCCGTATCGGATCTGAACCGCACATCAGAAGTCCAATTATCGCAAACTTAGATGAATATGACCGCCTAGTTGGACTTGACAATAACCCCAAAAATCAAGTCCAGATGATGTCCCACGACGATTTTCTTGATCCAGAGTGAAGAGTGTGAGAAATGTTAGAAATTAAATAAAATTTATGAAATCTGGTATATGTCTCTTGCGTGCCTTTTCTAAGCATTCTGACCATCAAAATCTGATCCAAATTCACCCTCGGATCAGGAAAAATGACCCACTCATGTCAACGCACTTGTGGCCCTGATCGAGTACCGGTGACCGTTGAACTGAAAATGGCCCACTCATGTCAACGCACTTATGATATGCTATTTTGGCTTAATCTCACTCATGTTTAATACACTAACATAGATAACATTCAATCATAAGCATTTATGTTGTATAAGTGATGTTCTGGAACTCGGGAGTGGCGTTTATGTTACACCCCCGATTTTCAGGATGTTACAAACCTAAATCTGAACCCATTCTCAAATCCTAAAACCTATAACCTAACCTAAACCTATACTTATAACCTAAAACTATTCCTAAATCCCAAAACCTATGACCTTATCCTAAACCTATAACCTAAACCTAAACCTATAACCTAAACCAAAACTAAAACCTATAACCTAAACCCAAATCCATTCTCAAATCCCAAAACCTATAATCTAAACCAAAACCAAAACCTATAAGCTAACCCGAACCCATTCTCAAATTTCAAAACCTATAACCTAACCTAAACCTATACTTATAACCTAAAGCTATTCCCAAATCCTAAAACCTATAACCTTATCCTAAACCTAAACCTATAACCTATAACTTAAACCAAAACTAAAACCTATAACCTAAACCCGAACCCATTCTCAAATCCCAAAACCTATAACCTAAACCCGAACCCATTCTCAAATTTCAAAACCTATAACCTAAACCCGAACCCATTCTCAAATCCCAAAACCCAAACCCAAACCTAAACCTAAACCTATAACCTAAACTCAAATCCCTAAACTAAAACCAAAACCAAAACCTATAACCTAAACCCGAATCCATTCTCAAATCCCAAAACCTATAACCTAAACCAAAACGTATAACCTAAACCCGAACCCATTCTCAAATTCCAAAACCTATAACCTAACCTAAACCTATACTTATAACCTAAAACTATTCCCAAATCCCAAAACCTATAACCTTATCCTAAACCTATAACCTATAACCTAAACCTAAACCTATAACCTATAACCTTAACTAAAACCAAAACCCATAACCTAAACCAAAACCAAGACCTATAACCTAAACCCGAACCCATTCTCAAATCCCAAAACCTATAACCTAAACCAAAACCAGAACCTATAACCTAACCCAAACCCATTCCCAAATCCCAAAATCTATAACCTAAACCTAAACCTTATCCTAAACCTATAACCTATAACCTAGACCAAAACTTATAACCTAAACCAAAATCAAAACCTATAACCTAAACCCAAACCCATTCTCAAATCCCCAAACCTATAACCTAAACCGAAACCCAAACTTATAATATAAACCCGAACCCATTCTCAAATCCCAAAACTTATAACCTAAACCTTATCCTAAACCTATAACCCATAACCCAAATGAAAACCAAAACCTATAACCTAAACCCGCTCAATTTCTAGTTTGCCCCGCTCAATTTCAATTTGCCCCGCTCAATTTCCAGTTTACCCCGTTCAATTGAGCAGGGTAAACTGGAAATTGAGCAGGGCAAATTGAAATTGAGCGGGAGCGGGGTAAACTGAAAATTGAGCAGGGCAAACTAGAAATTGAGCGAGGCAAACTTTAAAAAAAAAATTTGCTATGTTGCTTTTGTGGGTCCCATCATAACGTATGTGTTAGATCAAAACTGTCCATATATGAGCGGGGTAAACTGACAATTGTGCGGGGCAAACTGAAAATTAAGTGGGAAAAACTAGAAATTGAACAGGACAAACTGAAAATTGAGCGGGGCAAACTAGAAATTGAGCAGGGCAAATATGAAATTGACCCCACTGTCAAAATCTAGTTTGCCCACCTTTTATCTAGCTGTTTTTATGAAAGAATTCAAACTTACTTTTGCAACTTAAACCTCCACGTACGGAGACCCAATTTCAGGATGAAAATACCCCTCCTTTTCACTACTGTCCACTTTTCCTCTCCCTTCTCACTATTTGATTTTCATCTCCCTTTCCAGGATAAGGTTTAGGTTTGGGTTTGGGTTTAAGTTTGAGTTTTTAAGTTTAGGTTTAGGTTTAGGTTAGGGAGTTGAGATTAGGATTAGGTGTATGTTTCGCTATAGAGAATTGAGTTTAGGTTATAGGTGTAGGGAAAGGTTAGGTTTAGGTTATAGGTTTTGGGATTTGGAAATAATTTTAGGTTATAACTATAGGTTTAGGTTAGGTTATAAGTTAAGGTTTAAGAATAGATTATAGGTTTTGGGATTTGAGAATGGGTTCGGGTTTAGGTTATAGGTTTAGGTTTAGGTTTTGGTTTAAGTTATAGGTTATAGGTTTTAGGATTTGAGAATGGGTTCGGGTTTAGGTTATAGGTTTTGGTATTGGTTTAGGTTATAGGTTTTGGTTAAGGTTATAGGTTATAGGTTTAGGTTTAAGTTAAGGTTAGGTTTAGGTTATAGGTTTTGGGATTTGATAATGGGTTTGGGTTTAGGTTATAGGTTTTGGTTTTGGTTTAGGTTATAGGTTATAGGTTTAGGTTTAGGTTTAGGTTATAGGTTTTGGGATTTGAGAATGGGTTCAGGTTTAGGTTATAGGTTTTGGTATTGGGAGAGAAAAAGTGGACAACAGTGAAAAGGATGGATATTTTCATCCTGGAATTGGGTCTCCGCACGTGGAGGTCTAAGTTGCAAAAGTAAGTTTGAATTCTTTCATAAAAATAACTGGATAAAAGGTGGGCAAACTAGATTTTAACAGTGGGGTCAATTTCATGTTTGCCCCGCTCAATTTCTAGTTTGCCCCGCTCAATTTTCAGTTTGTCCCGCTCAATTTCTAGTTTGTCCCGTTTAATTTTTAGTTTGCCCCGCTCAATTTCCAGTTTACCCCGTTCATATATGGACGGTTTGGATATAACACATACATCATGATGGGACCCACAAAAGTAAAAAAAAAAAAATCATTTTGCCCCGCTCAATTTCTAGTTTGCCCTGCTCAATTTCCAGTTTGCCCCGCTCAATTGAGGGGGCAAACTGGAAATTGAGCGGGGCAAACTAGAAATTGAGCGGGGTAAACTGAATTTTTTTTATTTTTTTTTACTTTTGTGGGTCCCATCATGATGTATGTGTTATATCCAAACCGTCCATATATTTTACGAGCTCATATTAAGGCTTGAGACGAAAAATAAGATAGATCTAACTATCAAGTGGACCACACTATAAAAGGCAGTGGGGAATTGAACGTCTACCATTGAAACCCTTTTAGGGGTTACAGAAGTTTTGGATCATTATGAAATTTTTTTTCCCTCTTCATCCAGGTCTTTTTGACCTTATGAATAAACTTAGACGAGGAGGATTTCTCACAAACATCACAGTGGGCCCCCTAAAGGTTTCTAATGGTTGACGCTCATTCAACACTGTTTCCTGTAATGTGGTACACTTAAGAACTGGATATATCTCATTTTTGGTCTCATACCATAAAATGATCTAGAAAAATATATGAATTAAGCGAGACAACCTACGAATTATGTGAGGAAAGCTAGAAATCCAGTGAGGCAATATATAAATTGAGCGAAGGAACCTAAGAATTGAGCGAGGCAACCTAGCAATTGAGCGATGCAACATAGAAATTCAGCAAGGCAACCTACGAATTGAGCGAGGGAAGCTAGAAATTGAGCGAGGGAAGCTAGAAATTCAGTGAGGGAACCTATGAATTGAGCGAGACAACCTAGGAATTGAACGAGGGAAGCTAGAAATTCAGCGAGACAACCTAAAAATTGAACGAAAAACCTAGGAATTGAGCGAGGGAAGCTAGAAATTGAGCAAGGGAAGCTAGAAATTGAGCGAAGGAACCTAGGAATTGAGGGAGGCAACCTAATAATTGAGCAAGGCAACGTAGAAATTCAGTGAGACAACCTATGAATTGAGTGAGACAACCTAAGAATTGAGCGAGAAAAACTAGAAATTGAGTGAGGCAACTTAGGATTTGAGCGAGGGAAGCTAGAAATTGAGTGAGACAAGGTAGAAATTTAGTGAGGAAACCTTGGATTTGAGCAAGGCAACCTAGGAATTGAGCGAGGGAAGTTAGAAATTGAGCAATTTTCTAGGTTCCCTTGCTGAATTTTTAGGTTCCCTCGCTCAAATTCTAGCTTCCCTCACTCAATTTCTAACTTCCTTCGCTCAATTCCTAGGTTGCCTTGCTCAAATCTTAAATTTTCTCGCTGAATTTCTACGTTGTCTCGCTCAATTTCTAGGTTGCCTCGCTAAATTTCTAGGTTCCCTCGCTTTATTTCTAACTTCCCTCACTTAATTCCTAAGATTCCTCACTGAATTTCTACGTTGCCTCACTCATTTCCTATGTTCCCTCGCTCAAATCCTAAGTTGTCTCGCTCAATTTCTAGGTTCCCTCGCACAATTTGTAGTTTTCCTCACTCAAATCCTAAGTTGTCTTGCTAAATGTTTAGGTCCCCTTGCTTAAATTCTGGCTTCCCTCGGTCAATTCTTAAGTTGCCTAGATCAAATTGTAGGTTCTTTCACTCAATTTCTAGGTTTTTTCGCTCATTTTCTACATTGCCTCGCTTAATTTCTAACTTCCCTCTCTCAATTTCTAGATTCCCTCGCTGAACTCCTATGCTACCTCGCTCAATTTCTAGCTTCCCTCGCTCAATTCATACCTTGTCCTGCTCAATTTTCAATTTACTCACTCAATTTCATATTTGCCTCGCTCAATTTCTAGTTTGACCATGAAGTGATTGAAATTGATCGTGAAGTGAATGAAATGTATTTTTTACCATCGATCCGATGGAATCTTGGAAAATAACTAAGTTAGTTGGCTAAAGTAGCTTCTCCTACCCCAAAATCATATGTGGTACGTCAAGTAACTAATTTTAGTTTAGAAGATATTCTTATTAAATGAATAAAGAAAGAAATGAAAAAAAAAAAAAGAGAAAAATTTATATTTATATATATACACACACACACACATATTTATATAAACATCTATTAAAGAAAAATGCAGGTACAATAAAGTTCTCCATGTAAAAAATAAAAAGAAAAAAGAAAAAAGAAAAAAGAAAAAAAAGTACATTACAGTTATGGCTACGGTTATAATCCGTAGCCATTGGCCAAGCTATAACCCCATTGACTAGGTTGACCCGGTCGACCCCAACTCGTTGGCTTCTTTTTCATTTTTTATTTTCCTGTTGTAATTCCCACCAATTTTTGTAGGTCCAATTATGAGGTATATGTTATATCCAAACCGTCCATCTATTCGGTGAACTCGTATTAAGGCTTAAGATGAAAAATAAGACAGATCTAGCTATCAAGTGGACTACACAGTAAAAGGTAATGGGGTATTGAATGTCTACCATTGAAACCCTTTTAGAGGTTATAGAAGTTTTGGATCATTATGGAATTTGTTTTTCCTCTTCATCCAGGCCTTTTGACCTTATTAATAGATTGGATGGAAAATAAATGCTACGATGGGCCTTACAAAAATTTTTATGGTGAAAATCAATTTCCCCGCTGCTCTTTGTGGTGTGGTCTATTGATTTATGGATATGAATTATTATTTTTTTGGATAATGCTCCGAGATGATTTTGAAATATAGATGAACGTTGTGGATATGATAAATACATAGCTGTGGGGCCATGTAACTTTGATCTCTCCTAAGCCGTTCGTACAACTCTCAGTTGGAGGAGCGTCAGCTCTCGCCTTCGCAGTGAAAAGGAGGGGTAGTTTCATCCTCAAAGTCGCTGTCCGCACGCGCTAGTCTAAGTTGGTAACTTAAGTTTGTATTCCTCGATTAAAACCGCTGGATAAAAGATTTTGCCTACAGTGGTCATTTTCTCATATTTTTACTGTTTCCGGTAGAATGGTCCACTTTAATTTAAGATATGCTTCATTTTTGAGCTCCATGGAAACACGCATGGATGGTGCGGATAAACCCCATGCATTAACGGTGGGCTCAACTGAGTTTACTCAGTACAATAAGAGTACAGTGAGTCATGGAGGACACGGGACGCGGATTTCCCGCGATTTGGGAGGAAGTTCCTACCTAGGAACCTAGGTGGAGCCACCGTTATTTTCGCGAGAAATCCACCCCTTTCATCCGTTCTTGCAAGCTCATTTTAGTATAATTAATGTAAACTGAACTGGATGGAAGACTCAGGTGTGCCATATGAGAGGGAACATTGGGAAGAAATTACTACCATTGAAACCTTCCTGCTCCGGTCATTCTCATTGGGATGAGCTGAAAACGCCAAAAAAATAATAATAATAAATAAAAATAAAATAAAAAATTATTATCTGATACAAGACCTTCTTGGGCATATGAATGTTTGAACGGTGGCTGTTCAATCCTCACTGTTTCCTCTCACATGGCCATTTGAGTCTTGGATCCGGTCCCTTTTTTTGTCGCATGTAACAGACCGACGGGGTTGATTTCTCACACACATCACAGTGTGGGCACGTGTCGTGCAAAGACGAGCAGTAACGCTACATGATCTCCGAGTTGCACGAACGGTTCAAAGGAGATCAAAGTTATATGGGCCCCACAATGTTGAATTTATTACATCAACACCGTTGGTACATTTGGTGAGATCATTTTAGAGCATGAGCCAAGAAATGAGTCGTATCAAAAGCTTAGGTGGATCACACCACAAATAGCAGTGGAACAACAATTCTCACCGTTAAAACACTCACAGGGCTCACCGTAACGTTTATTTCCCATCTAATCAATTCATAAGGTCACACAGACCTAGATGAAAAGGATAAAAAATTATCATATTGATCCAAAACTTCTGTGACCCCAAAAACTTTTCAATGGTAGACGTTCAATCCTCCACTGCTTTTTATATCGTGGCCCAATTGATATTTGGATAGCCTTATTTTTTGGCTAGAGCCTTAACATGAGCTCACCAAATGGACGGACCGTTTGGATATAATATATACCACATGATGGGACCCACATAACTTGGTGACGTCAACACACAAGCGGCATCAGTGGCCAATCGGCTTCCCGTATACAGAGAGAACGCTTATATAGAGAGAACATGTAAACGGAGGTTCAGTGCATTCAAAACCATTACTGAGTTTTGTAGAGAAGAAGAGAAAGATGGAAAGGGTAATAAAAGAGAAGCGGATCTCTCTCTCTCTCTCTCTGTCTCTGCATAAGGTGAGTCCCACCATGAAATTTACCCGGCAGGAAATCAGGTCGGCCACTCATGAAAAAGCATGGATAGTTCTGAGCCGACCTGCCCGTGTAGCCTGCCTGATGAGTAGATCGTCTAGACTGATTTCTTCCTAGGTGATAATCAAAGTGGGGCTCACCTTTTCCACCAGTTGGATGAAATACACAAGTGACACATGTTCACCAATGACTGTTTTCTTTCCTTAGATGAGACTAATGGCTCTATGGAATATGTAGAATGCGGTGAGTCTATTGTACCTGGCATGTGGATTATCGGTGGTTTGCTTCTTAGGTATGGATATGAACATTTTCTTCTCCCTTTCTTTATTTTCTGTGTGTTCTTAGGATTATTCTTGCTTGTAAATATGTAAATATATGAGGGTAATTCTGAAAATAATGGGCAGAGTGGTATTGCTGGTCGAGAACGGGAGAGAGACAGCCATCGAGAATGAGGGCCAGATATCTAAAAGCAGTAGTACTAAGACAAGACGTAGGATACTTCGATCTCCAGTTTTTTTTTTTTTTTTTTTTTTTTTTTTCAAATTCACTTCATTGATAAGGCAAAATATACTTCGATCTCCAGTTGACAAGCACTACAGGTATGTTCATGGGCGTCTCTAATGACTCAATCGGCCTCTAAGATGTTATGAGCGAAAAAGTATTTCTCTCAGTTTCTCTCAAAGCCTCCGTCTCTCTCTTTCTCGTGACCATCTTTTTTAGTCTCCATGTCCCACTGTAATTACTTTTTTATCCTTTTTCGGTGCCTCGACCTAACACGTGTTGGAAACAGATATAGGAAGTTAACGAAATTTTATTCTTTTGGTAAGCATATATTAAGTTTCTTTTGTTAACGAGGGAAAATCACCTACACCCCTTTCTAAAATGGGTGTTACTTTGAAAGGTCTACAGTAGAACAGCTTTAGGTTTGACTATTGAGTTATGGTCCTTCCAGGCTTTATGTGCGTGCGATATCTAACCCGTCCAATAGGTTGGCCCCACCATCAAGATCACCCTGTGCAAAAATGTGTTATATACACCGATCGTGTGAACCAAATTAACTTGTATTTC
Source organism: Magnolia kwangsiensis (assembly GCA_037074715.1). NCBI lineage: Eukaryota > Viridiplantae > Streptophyta > Magnoliopsida > Magnoliales > Magnoliaceae > Magnolia > Magnolia kwangsiensis. Next base: position 45,578,661 of record CM073583.1, read on the forward strand.
ATTATGTATTAGTGGCTAAACATTATTTTCATAGTGTGGCCCACTGGATAAGTGGATAGGACTGATGGTGTGGCCAACATAGTGGAAGTGTTGAATCGCACTTGCACTTAAAAAGGATGGAAGTTATCCGATGGATGGACCGTGCCTTGTTGTCCACCTTGTTACACCTGGAACCTTCTCTTTTTAGAAATTAATTTATAATGATCACTTACATCTGACTCTATGTTAATTTAGGCATGAAACGCTTTCAACACCCCTTTCTAGAAGGTTTGACTCTTGAGTTACGGTCTTTGCAGGCTTTCATGTGTTCACGACATCTAACCCATCCAATAGGTTGGTCCCACCATCAGGATCACCTTGTGCAAACAATCTCGTCAATTTTAAATTTTCACCATATTATTAGAAAATTTATTTAAATACTTTTTATAAAAGTTGTTTATTAACATGCAATAAACATTTTCAAATATTTTATTTTGAACTTTTCTGATAATATTGCGGAGAAACCTGTCAAAATCTGCAAATCTCCTACGAAATTCTCAAGCTGAGAAATTGCAGAGAATGATATTTTACACGGTGCATATCGAAGCGGATTGCGTCCTTCCTGCCCCGGCCAGGACGCCACTGGAAGGATATCGGTCCAGGCAGGGGCTGTGTGGGGCCCACCGTGATGTATGGGTTTTATCCAAGCCGTTCATTCATTTTGCAGACGATTTTAGGAAGTGAACTCAAAAATGAGGCAGACACAATGCTCAAGTGGACCACAACATAGGAATCAGCCGTGATAATGGCGCCTACCGTTAAAACATTCCTAGAGCCCACCGTGATGTTTATTTTCCATTATGCTGTTCATCCAAAACTTTAATGGCGGTGTTCAATCCCCACTGTGTAGTCATTGAGCCTTGAATCTGCCTCAATTTTTTATCTCATACCATGAAATGACCTGAAAAAATGGATGAACGGTGTGGATAAAACCCATAAATTACGGTGGGCCCCAAGGAGACCATGCGAGGACGCAATCCGCTTCCGGTGCATACACCCGCCCTCTCATGACTTCAAAATCGCCATTTAATATGTATTTTTAGGAGAATTGGAAAATTAAAAAATTAAAATAAAAAAAAAATAAAAAAAACCCTAGAAATGGAATCAATTCCTCAGCTATTTGTTTACGCGAACGAAAACTCGATTTCCATGAAAAATGAATTTCAGAGTATTCTCTCAGTATAAAAATCCCTCCATTCATCTCTTATCTTCCTAACGCAGCGTTTCTTCTGCATGCATCTTGTTTCTATGAATGGATCACCCATCAGAGCACTGGGTTTAGGACTTTCCAACCTCGAGTACCTCTATATATGAAGCTTCAACGGCCAGCGAACGGACAATGCAGGTAATAAAGAGAATTCCCAAGATCGATCCTGAAAACATGGAAGGAGAGATTCTCGAGTCGATATCAGGAGAGGTGGAATTCAAGAACGCCGAGTTCGCCTACCCATCCCGTCCCGATTTGATCATCTTCCGCAGCTTCTGCCTGACGGTCCCTGCAGGAAAGGCGGTTGCTCTCGTGGGCGGGAGCGGTTCAGGGAAATCGACGGTGATAGCTCTGCTGCAGAGGTTTTACGATCCTCTGGGAGGAGGCATATTGGTGGATGGGATCAATATCCAACGGCTACAGCTGAAATGGCTACGATCTCAAATGGGGTTGGTAAGCCAAGAGCCAGCCATGTTCGTGACGTCCATAAAAGAAAACATCCTCTTCGGGAAGGAAGATGCAACCATGGAAGAGGTGATCGCTGCTGCTAAGACAGCTAGTGCTCATGACTTCATCTCCCAGTTGCCTGTCGATCGAATACGATCCTCAGGTTTACTTCTAATCTCCATCTTTTACTTCTGTTATACTTGGCTCCCTTCATCAGTTATGAGCCAGATGCACTCTAATACCGCCATAGTTCACCATCATCATGATGGTGACTCACCCACCATACATACAAACGGGGGCACACACCAAATCCTGTGGCCCACCATGTTTTATTTGTAAATCCACTCCCTCGTCTATCATAAGATTAACATTACCTTATATATATATATATATATATATATATATATATATATATATATATATAGGAACGCTCACCTGCGAACCGGTTCGTATGTACTACGTACGAACTTTTTTGAGAACCCATCATAGGTGATGTGGATCCTAAATTTGAACCGTTCATGTGAAGCAGCACACCGTGAAACCCCTCTGTCCGAAGTTTTAATTTGATCCAAAACTTGATGGGCCATGAAATATGAAAACAGTTTCCTCTCTTGATTTGCATTTCTCTTTGCTATGGCCCACCAGCATTTTTGAAAAAAAACTTCGGCCTTGGGGGTTTCACGGGATGCTGCTTCACATGAGTGGTTCAAATTTAGGATCCACATCACCTATGATGGGTTCTCAAAAAAGTTCGTACGTAGTACGTACGAACTGGTTCGCAGGTGAGCGTTCCGCTATATATATATATATATATATATATATATATATATATATATATATATATATATATATATATATATAGAGAGAGAGAGAGAGAGAGAGAGAGAGAGAGAGAGGAACGCTCACCTGCGAACCAGTTCGTACGTACGAACTTTTTTGAGAACCCATCATAGGTGATGTGGATCCAAAATCTGAACCATTCATGTGAAGCAGCACCTCGTGAAACCCACCAGGCCAAAGTTTTACTTTGATCTAAAACTTGATGGGCCACGAATCATGAAAATAGTTTTCTCCCTTGATTTGATTTTCTCTTTGCTATGGCCCACTAGAATTTTAGATTGGGGTAAAAATTTGTAACGTAAGGTTTCATGGGATTCCGCATCACATGAACCGTTCAGATTAGACACCCATGGCACGTGTGCAAAGGTACCCACGTGCATAGGTGCGCAGGGGAGCATGACTCATATATATATATATATATATATAACACACGAAAATGCTCACCTACCTACGTACTGCATATGAACTTTTTTGAGAACTATCTAGTGATTCTCACAAATCTGAACGGTTCACATGAAGCAGAATCTCGTAAAACCTCCTGTACGAATTTTTACTTTGATCAAAAACTTCGATAGGCCATGAAAAGTGCAAACATTTTGTTCCCTTTATTTGAATTTCTCTTTTCTATGGCCCACCCGAATCTTAGATCAGCGTAAAAATTCACCTCCTAAGGTTTCATGGGATTCCGCATCTTATGGACACTATGCGCTAGACCTCACGAGGCCCGTCCCATTAGGTCGAGATGTGTGGGCCCTACCGTGATGCGTTTCGAACATCTACCCCATCAATCAGATGCACCGTTCCATTGTGGGCCTACATCTCAAAAATCAAGTCAATCCGTGACTTGTGTAGGCCACACCAGAAACAGAAGTGGAGAGGGGTCGTGCACCATTAAAATATTAATAATCATTTTTTAGGCCCATCGAGATGTGGTTTGCAAATCCAGCCCATCCATTATGTGTGTCCCACTAGGATTAGTGGTCATACCAAGTGTCAACAACATTCAAACTCATGTGGGCCCCACCAAGTGCTTTTATATGTTTTAACGGTGTCTTCACATGATTTTAGATAGTATGGCCCACCTGAGTTCCGTATACGGCTGATTTTTGGGATATCCCATAATTTAAAGGGGACCCATCAAATTCACGGTGTTGATGGTCGACACACATCACGGTGGGGCCCACACAGCTCAACTTCACAGGAGCTTATCATGAGGTCCAGCGCATAGTACCTTTTCCATATATATATATATATATATATATATATATATATATATACATATATATATATATATATATATATATATATATATATATATATATATATATATATTTATATAGCGGAAGGCTCACCTATGAACCGGTTCATACGTACTACGTACGAACTTTTTTGAAAACCCATCATACGTGATTTGTATCCAAAATCTGAACCGTTCATGTGAAACAGCACCTCGTGAAACCCCACAGGTCGAAGTTTTACTTTGATCTAAAACTTGATGGGCCATTAAAAATGAAAACAGTTTCCTCCCTTGATTTGCATTTCTCTTTTCTTTGGCCCACCAGAATTTTAAATTGGGGTGAAATTTTGTCACATGGGGTTTCATGGAATTCCGCATCACATGAACCATTCAAATTAGACACCCATGGCACGTGTGCAAAGGTGCGCACGTGCATAGGTGCGCAGGGGAGCATGACTCTATATATATATATATATATATATATATATGGGAGTTGTGTGGGCCCACCGTGATGCGTATCAAAAATCTACCCCATTAGTCAGATGAACCATTCCATGGTGGTCCTAGGGCTTAAAAATCAAGTCAATCCGTGGCTTTCATGGGCCACACCACATGCAAAAGGAGGGGTTATCCTTCATTAAAACATTTATAATCATTTGTTGGACTCAACAAGATGTGGTTCAGAGATCCAGCCCCATCCATTATGTGTGTCCCACTTGGAGGAGGGGTCAAACTAAGTTTCAGATGCATCCAAATTTTAGGTGGGCCCACCAAGTGCTTTTATATGTTTTAGGAATGTCTTTTCATGATTTTAGATGTTATGGCCCACCTGAGCTCCGAATGTGGGTGATTTTTGGGATATCCCATAATTTAAAGGAGACCCATCAAATGCACGGTGTTGATGTTTGAAATACATCACGGTGGGGCACACACAACTTGACCTCATGGGAAGTATCGATGAGCTCGACCGCGTAGAACCCCAATGTGAAACTGGACGCAGATTGCCTACTGACGCGCTGCCAGCAGCGAATTGGCTACTGGACATTGCTCTGTGGGCCCACCATGATATATGTGTTTTATCCAGGCCATTCATCTATTTTTAAAGATCATTTTACGCTATGATCTCAAATATGATACATCAAAATCTCAAGTGGATCACACCATAAGAAAATAGTGGTAATTGAACTCCTACCATTAATAACATTTTTTTTCAGCTTGTTAGTACACCCACCAGTAAAAACTTTCTAAGACCTGGATGGATGAAGGGAAAACACAAAATATCAGCTCCATCCAAAAATTTCGTGGCCTCCAAGAATTTTTTAACGGTGGACATTCAGTTACCACTGTTTCCTGTGGTGTCGTTCACATGCGATTTGGATTGCCTTATTTTTGGATTCATTCTGTTAATTGATTTGGAAAAATGGATGGACGGCATGGATGAAACAAATACATCGTGTTGAGGTCCACAAAGCACCGTCCAGTAGCTGCTGGGTATGCCCACCGACATTTAGATGAGGTTTTTTTTTTTTTTTCACCTCGTTGCGGTGAGTTGCACCTGATTAACAGGTTTGATGAAAGATAAGACGCCATGGTGGCCTCGCAAACAAACCTATGGTTTGGCATCCCTTCCCATTGTTCCAAAGGTTGTAGTACACCTGGTTATTAATACTGCTGGCTTTTTGCCGGAATAATCCTAGAATAGTGGCTGGAACCTGATGGACGGAGTGGATTTTACATATAAAGCATGGTAGGTCCCACAGGCTTGAGTGTTTCACGCTATGCGTAAAACACTTGGAAGAGGATGGGCATGCATTTGCTAGTGAGGGCTACGCTCCTTATTTTAGTTCACCATTTTATTGCTGGTAATCAATCATCCTCACCCGTAGCACTCATGTACACCTATCCGGACCATCCAATTTGTGGGTCGAATTGTGGCTGGAGCATTTCCATAGAATTATGCTGATCAAGCCATCCGAACCATCCAATTAATGGCCATCAATTGGGTCGCTAAAAGTTAAATAGTGAGTGGTCCAAAGTCAGCGGAAAGAATCAGATGATTTATATCATCTTCTCAGTGCAATTTTTGCTATGCTCCATCCACAGTTGGGTCTGCGATTTAGACGGTTTGGATTTCCTTGCAAATATGCCATATGTGCATTTGAAGAGTCACCGCCAACATAGTCTAGACCACGGTAAAGAAAAATGGAACATCCGAATCGTGGAGCCTATTTTGGTGGGTGAAATCAAGCCCGAGATCAAACTGATTGGATACAATCTTACCCATCCAAACGGTGGTGGTGACCAAATGTACGGTCAAATGTAGAAGAAAAATGTTTTTAGACACTCTGGAGGAGTGGTGTAAACCATATTCACGCACACATCCATTTTTTATTTTTTTTGTTAGCTTGCTAGTACACCCCCCTGTCAGTTGACACTTCACTGTTAGCCACCCCCACTAGGGATCGATACCAAGACCTGAAGTGTTGAGACGTGGTATCTTTCACTCAAGTCTACCACTTGAGCTATGGACCAGGGTGTGCAATCGTCCATTTGATGGCCCATGATCAAAAGCATGGACAGATAACAATGTCTATACTGATCAAAGTGGGATTTCAAAGTCAGTCTCGGGTGCAAGAACAATATCACGCATGCACGTATAGGTGGGTGAAAGAGGAGTTCAAATGTCGGGAGGCCAAAAACAGAGAATAGCAATTGCAAGGGTTGTGCTGAAATGATGCAGGGAAGGACATGCAGAATGTCAAAACAGTGAAAAAAAGACATTCGAAAACCGTTTCAAAACGGCCGTTATATTTTGGGGTGTCATATTACTTAAAGGATGGTCATAAACCATCTCAAAGAATGATGGTCATGGACCGTCTCTAAAGGCAGGTAGTAGAAGTCTGTTATGAAGCTTAAAAGGACGGCCCATAACGTCAGTAAAAAAGTCTGTTTCAGGAAATCTCTATTAAGCATAAAAGGACGGTTACGGACCATCCTTAAAAAGGACGGTCACGGACCGTCCTTCAAAAGGACGGTCATAGACCATCTCTTATGAACCTAAAAAGGACTGCCGTGGACCGTTCTTTAAAAAGACTGTCATAGACCGTCTCTTATGACCCGGAAAAAGACGGTCTTCAACCGTCTCATATTTAAATATACACCTGTTACAATATCATATTCTTCCTGATACACACTTATTATATACACCTGTTACAACATCGTATTCTTACTGATATACACATGTTATATAATATATTTCATCATATTTACATTCACATCCATCTAAACCCAAACTACGTAAATCCATCCAAACATAAACTACATTCATCCAAACACAAACAATATACACTTGTTACAATATAATATTCTTCCTGATATACACTTGTTATATACACCTATTACAACATCGTATTCTTCCTGATATACTGTAAGTGCTATAGTTTATAGTCCCTTGTTATTGTCAAATTTGTGGTAACAAAGACACTGCTTTGAAGCTGTATATGTGATGAACAAAAGATCCATTCAAGACATGAAGAGTCATAATGATAGTCTAACAAGATTAGCTTCAATAAACAATAGAAGCTTTCAAGTTCAAGATCTCAAAAGCTTTCAAGTTCAAGATCTCAGGTTTAATTATACTCAAAGGTCACTTGTCTTCAAGTTTTAATGTCCTTGCTTCATTTTTGAGGTATGACTGACCTTAGGTTGACTTTTAGAGTAGGCCATTTTGGATACATAATCCATATATTTTTTATAAGTAAATTTGGTCTGTTCTAAGACTAGTCTTGGACCTTATTCGACTAGTCCTAACACTGATTCGACCAGTCCAAAAAATTTCACGACCAGTCCTAAGTTGTTGAAGATTTTTAAAAATTTTTGGTTACTCTGCAACCAGTCCTAGAGGCTGTTCGACCAGTCATATGAACAGTGTCGACTGGTTCTTCGACTAGTCGTATATCTTCGATTCAAAGTACAGCATTGAAAAACATCGGTCTACGACCAGTCGTATGCAACCTACAACTGGTCGAAGGTGACCTACGACCAGTCGTGAAACCGTCTTATCTTATCGTGCCTGAAATTTCAAATTTCAGTTGATTCTTCGACTAGTCGTAGAGGTCCTAAGACCAGTCGAAGACGTATTTTTCTCAGCTATAAATAGAGCACGAATCTCAGAATAATGAAGAGAATTCAAGCTAATTAATTTGGCCTTCTGAGAGATAAGTCTCTGCTCTATTTTAAGCTAAGTGTGCGTATTTAATATTCTCTTTCTTTAACTTTATTAATTAATTTTGTTTCTTGTATTCCAATTTAATCTGAAAAGAGAAATTGTTATTTTTTTTTCTTTGGAATCAAAATCAATTAAAGCTAGCCCATTTTGGTTTAATTTAAAATCAATTAAAACTAGAACCATTATAATATGATGTAACATCCCGAAAATCGGGGGGTCGAGCAAAAACTCAACTCCCGAGTTCCAAAATGTTATTTATGCAACATAAATATGTATGATTGAATGTTGTCTGTGATAATGTATTAAACATGAGTGAGGTTAAGCTAGAACAGCATATCATACCCCAGAGACAGATAAATTAACAAGCGGAAGACTGTGATAGTATGTATAACATATATAAATTGTCGTATGTCTCCAGAGTGTAAACATGTTACCAGGTTATATACATACATGTATACCCCAAAAGTAAACCAAAAGGATATACATGAGTGTTCTAAAAATATAAAATGACAAGTGTCAAGGTATCTAATCAACCTCCCTGTAATCCCGTCAATCAGATCACGCATAAAGGAGGAATCCTCCTCATCATCATCAAGTCCAGCTCCGCCTCGCAGGCCGCGCCATCATCTGCAATCACAATAGGGACTGGTGGGTGTCCGGAAACACCATCCCGTAACGTGGGAGTGAGTGATCAACTCAGTGGGATAAGAGAGCAGAGATTAGCATGTTATCAAATCAATCATGCGATAATAGTAAAGCAGTAAATCAAACAATCCTAATACTGTTGTTAATGCAATATGACATGACGTGATGTATGCCCTCACCGACGATCTCCCTCATATGGCAACATCTTACGACCGCGGCATGCCACACTCCCTAGAGTGTTCCACATCTTCCAGGCACATGCAATGCTATGGTGATATCATTTCCAAGTTGTTATTAGTCCATTCAAATAGCAGGATTGGGAAACTAAGGTACTTCCCTTATATCAATCCCAACACAGATCTTGTCTAGGGTCGTCACTCCTAGTAATCTCATACGAGGTATATTTATGTAGGTCGCTGCAAGGGCTGTCAGGGCTGTTGCTCGCACTCGTTGCACCGCTCCCCCATCACCTTATCAATACAGGCCTACCGCACTCTACTGCAACGGAAGGGTCGTCGCCTCCCGTGGACTCAGAATACGCTCGCGGTCACTACAAAGGACTCATCGCCTGATCAGCGTAGGCCGACAGCTACAATATAGTGTCCCATACCACCATAATCTGCTCACGAGTTTAGGTGCTCACTGGTCACTACGGGGAGGTTTGTGGCCCCAGCGTAGGCCGACAGCTCGACCACGGTGTCCCATACCACCATGCCCGGCTCATGAGTCTTTATGGATCAAGGTACCTTGGTTAAAAGGGTTTACAATGGTAAGTTCAGTACCCTAGGTTCAAGCAGTTATGACTCATGCAGGGTGAACATACAACGGCCAGTCGGGTTACTTGACGGGCTCGACTAGCACGATCGCATCGCAAGTCGAACGACATGAAGTGCGTAAAACACTTCGCGTGGCCTAACCACTGCCGCCAACTCCAACACGACTCGCGTTCATCGACGCGTCCTTCGTGGCCAAGATAAGCTAACCACGAATTCGCTCGGTTGCCGACTGCCTGGACTACGTATAGTCCCAAACACATATGAATCCACGTCAGCGATCATGTGAGAGTATTGGAAATGAAACACAACCATGTGAGCATGTTAACACATGTTATATCGTACAACTTAAGTAAATCATCTAACACATGCCTTTCGTACATATAATGAACTTATGCATATCGCCAACATATAGGAAATCATTTCCATCAGCATATTAATTGAGAATTCAATCTCAAACTAAATCAAAATGAAATCATCAAGCACATGTTATAACATACAGCTTAAGCGAATCGTCAAGCACATGCATTTCATTCATATCATGAAATCATGCATATGGCTAACATGTAGGAAACCATTTACACCAACATATTATTTGAGAAATCAATCTCAAACTAATTCATAACACCATTTAATTCAATACATACTAATACAAGCATTTATACAAACACTTACACTACACACTTAAGTCTACATATAGTATGTCGACCCGAAGTGCGCATTTAGGCGAATCTCTTCACCAAACTAATTATGCACGTATTCCTAACATTCTAATGCGACAATAAACCATGTCAATCACATCAGCAAAATATGAGTAAAAACAGTACTTCCTACAAATGACTAAAATGCCTTAAATCTCATATTCTTCGTTGGTTTACGAAACAGGAAACGGACAGCATGTTGTACATGTCAAATGGCGTTGCCGTCAAGAATCTACTATTAAACGACATTGAAAGCTTTGGAAACAGTCAATCAAAGCGTCTGAAATCCGCACCTTGTCTCTTATGGATGTGTAAATTCGAACGGAGCGTATACGCTTCGTCAACGGCGATTAGAGAACCTAATACACAAGTTCTATCAGCTAACATGCTATGGAACCAAGGAAAACTCATATCAGCAACTTCTAGGGTATTTTCTTACCTAGAAAAGCAGAGAAATCACCGGCAAAGTGGTTGAGTTGCGTTGCTTAGGCACTTGCAACAGGTATCACAAGCGGCAAGGAATTCTCCTCCAATCTCTCTCACAAACTCTCACCTTTTCTCTCTCCCAATCTAGGATTTTTCTCAAATTCGGATGGGAGAGAGGAATGAGGGTTTTAAGCCCTTTTATAGCCTAAAACATGTCCAAAATAGGCTTGGGAACAATGTTTACTTGGTGCCTAACCAAATCGGGGCTGTTTCGGTCCAAAAGAGTATTTTTGGAGGTCCCCTGGCCAAATGCGGTCGGACTTAAGCTCATGCATACTGGATCTAGCACACATCCAGTTTTCAGACTGGTAGGGTTCCCAGATCGCACGTGGCAGTCCAGTTTCAGTTCAACGGTCATCGCACCAAGATCAAGTCTATAAGTCTCGTGATATGAAATAGAAATTTTTCCTGATCCAAGGGTGTAATTTGGTTGAAATCTGACGGTCAGAACGCTTAATACTGATGCGTCAAATCGTGTGCCAGATTTGAATTTCAAATTCCAATTCTAACCCTATTCTCACTCTCTTCACTCCAGGCTCAATGAAATAGCCTCTGAATGTCAGTTGGACTTGATTTTTGAAACGATTGTCAAGCCCAGCTAAGCGGTCATAACGGTCTAAGATTGTAGGTATCGGAATTCCGACGCGCGGTCTAGATCCAATACAAAGTTTCAAAGAGGTCCAGAGAACAAACCGGCTTAGAGTTTGATCCAAGGTTATAGAGTGTTATAGGGTCATTGGTTTCACTCGCTTTGGGTCTTGTAGAACGTATTTAAAGTGGTCCAAGTTAATTCTACTGAGTATTCAGTTTGGTACTCAACCAAATTCTACCCTAATTATGGCAGAATACGGTCCTAGGGCCATTCTATCCCTCATTTTGGGAACTTCTAGGTATCGTATTATTTTTATTATTTTTTTAGGAGTTCATCATCAAGTTTACCCTAACTCCACCAAATTTCATAAGATTTCGAGTTGTAGAAAAATTCTAAAAATTCCAGAAGCAGCAGCTGTCCAACAAGTGATTATCGGACAGTTGCTCACAATGACCTACTTTAAACTATATTAAATATTTTATTATATTTTTCACATATTTTTATATAAAACTAGACTCATTTATTTTCAATCTGATTTTTGAATCACCTAAATCGAAGTTATAACGAAGGAGATATGATTTTTCAAAGTCCGAAGAAATGCACAGGAAAAAAGGTACAGAAACTCGCTGTACGGACGAGTTCGGCGATGCATCGCCAAACCGGCGATGGCATCGCCGACCAATGACCTGTTTGGGGTGATTTCTCCATCTGATATTTAAAATGGGTGTATTTTAGAACCTGGGATGAGTTATTTGACATGCAATATATGATTTTGGGGTAGGAGAAGCTGATCTATCCAATTAGCCTACTTATTTAGTGAGACTTCAAAAGGTTAAAGGCTAAAAACCCTTTTCATTTATTTATTTACTATTCATAGTACTTTTTAGCTTAAGTATTGATCAACATCACCTAAACTTTAAGATTTGTGTCTAATGTGAGAGCTCTTAGAAAATTTTGAAGGATAAAGTAGTAAAATGTGAGATTTTCGAAGGAAATAGGGATTTGAGACTTTTGGATTGAGTTTTGAGAAGTTAATCAAGTGTTAGGATAGACTCATTGCCTAAGGACGTCTAATCCCAGGTTGACAAAAATCCGGGGTGTTACAATCTACCCCCCTTAAAACATAATGTCGTCCCCGACATTGGCGAAGGGTAAAGAGTACCTAGCAAGGCTTCAGTCTTGACAGTGTAAGGAAGGGTTCAAATCTTATTTAACGACCTAACCTTTACGTATAACCTAACTCAAAGGTTTCGATCTTGGGCTAGTGGAGAAGAGCCTAACCACGCTACCGCTGCGCTACTCTGATCGAACGATAGCGTTGACTAACCTAACTGGATTGGACTCAATACGTTCTACCCCCCTTAAAACTTGGTTTTACTTAAGGTTGAAGAATCTTAACATCGATCCGTATATCGAAACGAGGCGCAACTTAGGGGCTATCCTTAACCTAAAATAGAAACAATCTTTCTCTACATGATTTTCCTTGCTAATGATGCGTTCTATGGCATTGGTATCTATGATCATAGAGATGAGCCTAATCTCTATTGTGGTTAAGGTCAGGGTCAGGTATGAGTTGGTGGCAAGATGTCGAATTCTCTACTGGCTTTAAGTCCTCGCCATTTCCCAAAGACACTGTGATCCCGTTCGATTGTATGTGGTCGAGCCAACACGGAAGAAAAGTAGTATAGTGGGTCTGAGCCGGATACATAGACTTTCTGTCTAGCTAGGACAGAAGATTTATTGTATCAATTCTTAATCCGAGTCGATGCCGATCTTCTGCTTGATCAGACCATTGGATTTATTGGTAACCACTAGGATTAGGAAGTCGATTCAAACCGCAAATACATCGCTTACATGTAGTTCCTTTATTCCGCGTTCCCGAATGCAATAAGCCCTTGGGGAAGGCAATTCTAAGGGGCGTGCTAGTTTATTCTAAGTTCAATCTGAGGGAGTTATAAATGTTCCCTGAGAGTGTATGGTTCCTTCCTATGGGCAACAACAGAAGTCTATAAGTCATAAGGGGATCTATCGAAGGAAGGGAGTCCCATTCCAACCAAATCTAACCTACTATCCCTTAGCATATATAGGCCTTACACTGCCTAAGTCAACTAGTAGCCTAGTTTGTAACTCAGTAGTTATAATCCAAAGCCTAAGTTTATACGTTAAATGGTTCCATACTATTTCTACTACAGGAAAGTCTTCTATTGCTTAGGGTCAAGATTATCTAAATGGAATTGGATTTCTTATGTCGTCAGATCCTTCAAATCTAGGAGTACTATCGCTAGGTCCAAAACGCCAAGGGCCTATTGGCCAGTAGCGTTAAGTTGTATTAAATGGGACCGCATTCCTAATCCCATGTTGGGATAGTGCTTGGTAGGAGGGTGGGGTGGGATAAAAATTCATTTGTAGACTGAATCCCGGGAGTTACTATACTCCCAACCTAGGGACAATACCTTACAGCGAAATGAAACGGCATGTATTCCATCTAACCAAATTTCGTCACAATATATGGAACAAAGTTCCACATGGATTATGACAGAGATGCATTCGGCTATGCTAAGTCTAAACCACTGACGCAACACATTGTCTACCAGTGACATCCCTAGACCCAATAACAACAAAACACCGAAATCCTTGAAACAAAAATCAAACAATCTACAGGGCAAAGGTATAGATGCCTAACTCTACCAAAGGACTTTACCACAGTTCCGACTTACCTTCTTTATCCCTGTCGAGTCTAATACTGTCTGTTGCTCACTAGAGCTCTCTCGGCCATATATTTTCAGTATCCCTTAAGCAAAGAAAATGGAGAAATAGGATTGAGAGGGAGGATGGTGAAAAGAGAGAAAAAGGTTAAAACAGCTTACCAATTACCATGAAAAATGGAGAAAATGCAAGGAAATGGCTAACCAAACTAGAAAAGGGAGATCTAGGCATTGTAGAGGGATACTTCAAGCTCCCCTAGGCTGGATTTTCAAAAAGAAAAGAGAAGGAAAAAAGGGAATGGAGCACCTCACGAATTCAGCTCGATTTGGGGGTTTTAGGAGCTCCAAGAGACGAAATCTTCAATAGGGAGGGCTGCCAACTGAAATAGATTGATGGAGGGTGGTCGTTTTTGGCCAAGGATGGATCTAGGGTGGTTTGGAATCACGGATTTTTGGAGATAGTTGCTGGAAAATGAAAATGGGGCTATGAAAGGGGCTGTTTGTGAAGGAAGTACCCTTATTTGGGGTTTTCTAAGGACGAACCACCCATGGGGGGTGTGTACAGGCCACATGAGGGCGTGCGCCCGGAAATCAGACTAAGTGGGCCCCACCGGTCGGCGATGGCATCGCCGGCCAACTCTCTAGGTGGCCGGTGGGACCACATGGGTCTGGTCCCCCATGGTCCAGGGACCCCAAAAATGCATGTTCTCCACCTTGGTTCATTGCATTTTGACCTACATAGGCCCAAACATGTGTTCGGGGCTTTCCGGGACCATTCCACAATCTCAAATACAAAATCCTATGATGCAGCATATGAATTTAGGGTAGAAGGAGCTAGTACATCCATCTAGATCCTTAGTTGCTAAATAAAGTGAAGTTAGAATGGCCTTATGGCCATTTTTCATGAAATTTTACTATTCACTGTAAAATCTTGTGAAAGTATCATTTTATGTTATTTTCACATTAGGTTTGATGCCTAACATAATTTGGATAAGAAAGAAATGAAGATTCGAGTGGTGAGAGGAAGAATTTTGAAAATTTTCGGTGAAACGGGGTTTTTAAGCCCTGGCGATTGAATACAGGGGTCGTGGTTGTCCCACGGCCCAAAAATTTACATTTACGGGTTTAGAATCGTTCAAAGAACGTCTCAACCCACTTACCTACGACCTAGGAGCTATTCGGGTTGCTTCACGCGACCCTAGATGCGCTACGGACTCGATCACGCGATCGAAATGAATAGACTTCGCCTATTGGCGAACCTGGGATCCTAGAAGTGTTTCTAGACCCTTCTCGCACCCACCTAAGTCAAAGGAAGCGACAGCGTGCGTCGCGTGACCATAACTCAAGTCCGGTTTAATCCAAATCATGCTCTGATACCATCTGTAACATCCCGAAAATCGGGGGGTCGAGCAAAAACTCAACTCCCGAGTTCCAAAATGTTATTTATGCAACATAGATATATATGATTGAATGTTGTCTGTGATAATGTATTAAACATGAGTGAGGTTAAGCTAGAACAGCATATCATACCCTAGAGACAGATAAATTAACAAGCGGAAGACTGTGATAGTATGTATAACATATATAAATTGTCGTATGTCTCCAGAGTGTGAACATGTTACCAGGTTATATACATACATGTATACCCCAAAAGTAAACCAAAAGGATATACATGAGTGTTCTAAAAATATAAAATGACAAGTGTCAAGGTATCTAATCAACCTCCCTGTAATCCCGTCAATCAGATCACGCATAAAGGAGGAATCCTCCTCATCATCATCAAGTCCAGCTCCGCCTCGCAGGCCGTGCCATCATCTGCAATCACAATAGGGACTGGTGGGTTTCCGGAAACACCATCCCGTAACGTGGGAGTGAGTGATCAACTCAGTGGGATAAGAGAGCAGAGATTAGCATGTTATCAAATCAATCATGCGATAATAGTAAAGCAGTAAATCAAACAATCCTAATACTGTTGTTAATGCAATATGACATGACGTGATGTATGCCCTCACCGACGATCTCCCTCATATGGCAACATCTTACGACCGCGGCATGCCACACTCCCTAGAGTGCTCCACATCTTCCAGGCACATGCAATGCTATGGTGATATCATTTCCAAGTTGTTATTAGTCCATTCAAATAGCAGGATTGGGAAACTAAGGTACTTCCCTTATATCAATCCCAACACAGATCCTGTCTAGGGTCGTCACTCCTAGTAATCTCATACGAGGTATATTTATGTAGGTCGCTGCAAGGACTGCCAGGGCTGTTGTTCGCACTCGTTGCACCGCTCCCCCATCACCTTATCAATACAGGCCTACCGTACTCTACTGCAACGGAAGGGTCGTCGCCTCCCGTGGACTCAGAATACGCTCGCGGTCACTACAAAGGACTCATCGCCTGATCAGCGTAGGCCGACAGCTACAATATAGTGTCCCATACCACCATAATCTGCTCACGAGTTTAGGTGCTCACTGGTCACTACGGGGAGGTTTGTGGCCCCAGCGTAGGCCGACAGCTCGACCACGGTGTCCCATACCACCATGCCCGGCTCATGAGTCTTTATGGATCAAGGTACCTTGGTTAACAGGGTTTACAATGGTAAGTTCAGTACCCTAGGTTCAAGCAGTTATGACTCATGCAGGGTGAACATACAACGGCCAGTCGGGTTACTTGACGGGCTCGACTAGCACGATCGCATCGCAAGTCGAACGACATGAAGTGCGTAAAACACTTCGCGTGGCCTAACCACTGCCGCCAACTCCAACACGACTCGCGTTCATCGACGCGTCCTTCGTGGCCAAGATAAGCTAACCACGAATTCGCTCGGTTGCCGACTGCCTGGACTACGTATAGTCCCAAACACATATGAATCCACGTCAGCGATCATGTGAGAGTATTGGAAATGAAACACAACCATGTGAGCATGTTAACACATGTTATATCGTACAACTTAAGTAAATCATCTAACACATGCCTTTCGTACATATAATGAACTTATGCATATCGCCAACATATAGGAAATCATTTCCATCAGCATATTAATTGAGAATTCAATCTCAAACTAAATCAAAATGAAATCATCAAGCACATGTTATAACATACAGCTTAAGCGAATCGTCAAGCACATGCATTTCATTCATATCATGAAATCATGCATATGGCTAACATGTAGGAAACCATTTACACCAACATATTATTTGAGAAATCAATCTCAAACTAATTCATAACACCATTTAATTCAATACATACTAATACAAGCATTTATACAAACACTTACACTACACACTTAAGTCTACATATAGTATGTCGACCCGAAGTGCGCATTTAGGCGAATCTCTTCGCCAAACTAATTATGCACGTATTCCTAACATTCTAATGCGACAATAAACCATGTCAATCACATCAGCAAAATATGAGTAAAAACAGTACTTCCTACAAATGACTAAAATGCCCTAAATCTCATATTCTTCGTTGGTTTACGAAACAGGAAACGGACAGCATGTTGTACATGTCAAATGGCGTTGCCGTCAAGAATCTACTATTAAACGACATTGAAAGCTTTGGAAACAGTCAATCAAAGCGTCTGAAATCCGCACCTTGTCTCTTATGGATGTGTAAATTCGAACGGAGCGTATACGCTTCGTCAACGGCGATTAGAGAACCTAATACACAAGTTCTATCAGCTAACATGCTATGGAACCAAGGAAAACTCATATCAGCAACTTCTAGGATATTTTCTTACCTAGAAAAGCAGAGAAATCACCGGCAAAGTGGTTGAGTTGCGTTGCTTAGGCACTTGCAACAGGTATCACAAGCGGCAAGGAATTCTCCTCCAATCTCTCTCACAAACTCTCACCTTTTCTCTCTCCCAATCTAGGATTTTTCTCAAATTCGGATGGGAGAGAGGAATGAGGGTTTTAAGCCCTTTTATAGCCTAAAACATGTCCAAAATAGGCTTGGGAACAATGTTTACTTGGTGCCTAACCAAATCGGGGCTGTTTCGGTCCAAAAGAGTATTTTTGGAGGTCCCCTGGCCAAATGCGGTCGGACTTAAGCTCATGCATACTGGATCTAGCACACATCCAGTTTTCAGACTGGTAGGGTTCCCAGATCGCACGTGGCAGTCCAGTTTCAGTTCAACGGTCATCGCACCAAGATCAAGTCTATAAGTCTCGTGATATGAAATAGAAATTTTTCCTGATCCAAGGGTGTAATTTGGTTGAAATCTGACGGTCAGAACGCTTAATACTGATGCGTCAAATCGTGTGCCAGATTTGAATTTCAAATTCCAATTCTAACCCTATTCTCACTCTCTTCACTCCAGGCTCAATGAAATAGCCTCTGAATGTCAGTTGGACTTGATTTTTGAAACGATTGTCAAGCCCAGCTAAGCGGTCATAACGGTCTAAGATTGTAGGTATCGGAATTCCGACGCGCGGTCTAGATCCAATACAAAGTTTCAAAGAGGTTCAGAGAACAAACCGGCTTAGAGTTTGATCCAAGGTTATAGAGTGTTATAGGGTCATTGGTTTCACTCGCTTTGGATCTTGTAGAACGTATTTAAAGTGGTCCAAGTTAATTCTACTGAGTATTCAGTTTGGTACTCAACCAAATTCTACCCTAATTATGGCAGAATACGGTCCTAGGGCCATTCTATCCCTCATTTTGGGAACTTCTAGGTATCGTATTATTTTTATTATTTTTTTAGGAGTTCATTATCAAGTTTACCCTAACTCCACCAAATTTCATAAGATTTCGAGTTGTAGAAAAATTCTAAAAATTCCAGAAGCAGCAGCTGTCCAACAAGTGATTATCGGACAGTTGCTCACAATGACCTACTTTAAACTATATTAAATATTTTATTATATTTTTCACATATTTTTATATAAAACTAGACTCATTTATTTTCAATCTGATTTTTGAATCACCTAAATCGAAGTTATAACGAAGGAGATATGATTTTTCAAAGTCCGAAGAAATGCACAGGAAAAAAGGTACAGAAACTCGCTGTACGGACGAGTTCGGCGATGCATCGCCAAACCGGCGATGGCATCGCCGACCAATGACCTGTTTGGGGTGATTTCTCCATCTGATATTTAAAATGGGTGTATTTTAAAACCTGGGATGAGTTATTTGACATGCAATATATGATTTTGGGGTAGGAGAAGCTGATCTATCCAATTAGCCTACTTATTTAGTGAGACTTCAAAAGGTTAAAGGCTAAAAACCCTTTTCATTTATTTATTTACTATTCATAGTACTTTTTAGCTTAAGTATTGATCAACATCACCTAAACTTTAAGATTTGTGTCTAATGTGAGAGCTCTTAGAAAATTTTGAAGGATAAAGTAGTAAAATGTGAGATTTTCGAAGGAAATAGGGATTTGAGACTTTTGGATTGAGTTTTGAGAAGTTAATCAAGTGTTAGGATAGACTCATTGCCTAAGGACGTCTAATCCCAGGTTGACAAAAATCCGGGGTGTTACAATCTACCCCCCTTAAAACATAATGTCGTCCCCGACATTGGCGAAGGGTAAAGAGTACCTAGCAAGGCTTCAGTCTTGACAGTGTAAGGAAGGGTTCAAATCTTATTTAACGACCTAACCTTTACGTATAACCTAACTCAAAGGTTTCGATCTTGGGCTAGTGGAGAAGAGCCTAACCACGCTACCGCTGCGCTACTCTGATCGAACGATAGCGTTGACTAACCTAACTGGATTGGACTCAATACGTTCTACCCCCCTTAAAACTTGGTTTTACTTAAGGTTGAAGAATCTTAACATCGATCCGTATATCGAAACGAGGCGCAACTTAGGGGCTATCCTTAACCTAAAATAGAAACAATCTTTCTCTACATGATTTTCCTTGCTAATGATGCGTTCTATGGCATTGGTATCTATGATCATAGAGATGAGCCTAATCTCTATTGTGGTTAAGGTCAGGGTCAGGTATGAGTTGGTGGCAAGATGTCGAATTCTCTACTGGCTTTAAGTCCTCGCCATTTCCCAAAGACACTGTGATCCCGTTCGATTGTATGTGGTCGAGCCAACACGGAAGAAAAGTAGTATAGTGGGTCTGAGCCGGATACATAGACTTTCTGTCTAGCTAGGACAGAAGATTTATTGTATCAATTCTTAATCCGAGTCGATGCCGATCTTCTGCTTGATCAGACCATTGGATTTATTGGTAACCACTAGGATTAGGAAGTCGATTCAAACCGCAAATACATCGCTTACATGTAGTTCCTTTATTCCGCGTTCCCGAATGCAATAAGCCCTTGGGGAAGGCAATTCTAAGGGGCGTGCTAGTTTATTCTAAGTTCAATCTGAGGGAGTTATAAATGTTCCCTGAGAGTGTATGGTTCCTTCCTATGGGCAACAACAGAAGTCTATAAGTCATAAGGGGATCTATCGAAGGAAGGGAGTCCCATTCCAACCAAATCTAACCTACTATCCCTTAGCATATATAGGCCTTACACTGCCTAAGTCAACTAGTAGCCTAGTTTGTAACTCAGTAGTTATAATCCAAAGCCTAAGTTTATACGTTAAATGGTTCCATACTATTTCTACTACAGGAAAGTCTTCTATTGCTTAGGGTCAAGATTATCTAAATGGAATTGGATTTCTTATGTCGTCAGATCCTTCAAATCTAGGAGTACTATCGCTAGGTCCAAAACGCCAAGGGCCTATTGGCCAGTAGCGTTAAGTTGTATTAAATGGGACCGCATTCCTAATCCCATGTTGGGATAGTGCTTGGTAGGAGGGTGGGGTGGGATAAAAATTCATTTGTAGACTGAATCCCGGGAGTTACTATACTCCCAACCTAGGGACAATACCTTACAGCGAAATGAAACGGCATGTATTCCATCTAACCAAATTTCGTCACAATATATGGAACAAAGTTCCACATGGATTATGACAGAGATGCATTCGGCTATGCTAAGTCTAAACCACTGACGCAACACATTGTCTTCACTCTCTTCACTCTGGCTATGACAGAGATGCATTCGGCTATGCATTGGGAACTTCTAGGTATCATATTATTTTTATTATTTTTTTAAGAGTTCATCATCAAGTTTACCCTAACTCCACCAAATTTCATAAGATTTCGAGTTGTAGAAAAATTCTAAAAATTCCAGAAGCAGCAGCTGTCCAACAAGTGATTATCGTACAATTGCTCACAATGACCTACTTTAAACTATATTAAATATTTTATTATATTTTTCACATATTTTTATATAAAACTAGACTCATTTAGCTTCAATTTAGTTTTTGAATCACCTAAATCGAAGTTATAACGAAGGAGATATGATTTTTCAAAGTCCGAAGAAATGCGTAGGAAAAAAGGTACAGAAACTCGCTGTACGAACGAGTTCGGCGATGCATCGCTAAACCGGCGATGGCATCGCCGACCACTGACCTGTTTGGGGTGATTTCTCCATCTGATATTTAAAATGGGTATATTTTAGAACCTGGGATGAGTTATTTGACATGCAATATATGATTTTGGGGTAGGAGAAGCTGATCTATCCAATTAGCCTACTTATTTAGTGAGACTTCAAAAGGTTAAAGGCTAAAAACCCTTTTCATTTATTTATTTACTATTCATAGTACTTTTTAGCTTAAGTATTGATCAACATCACCTAAACTTTAAGATTTGTGTCTAATGTGAGAGCTCTTAGAAAATTTTGAAGGATAAAGTAGTAAAAGGTGAGATTTTCGAAGGAAATAGGGATTTGAGACTTTTGGATTGAGTTTTGAGAAGTTAATCAAGTGTTAGGATAGACTCATTGCCTAAGGACGTCTAATTCCAGGTTGACAAAAATTCGGGGTGTTACAGTTTTAGACATTGAACTTAGACATTCAATCATCTACTCTGACTTAGTTCTTCGGGGCTGCTACAACGAAGGAGAAAATCAAGTATTTTACATTTAATTATAAATTCCTTTCTATTTTGGTTTCTTTTGGGATTTTTCAGAAAAATCTCATTGTATTAGTTATCTAAGGAGAGCCAGGAAAACTCAGAAGTAGGGTTTTATTAATTGTGTAAGCCACAAAGAAAGACACAATAGTGAAGGTTTTGAGTGAACCTGTGAAAACCTAATTTGATAGTGAACACTAATATCCCCTGTGTGAAGATATTAGGAGTGGAATAGCATTCTATGTGGCTGTTGTTTAATAGTTGGTGAACAAACTGGCGAACCATTATGATCCCTTGTGTTTGGTGGTTGAATGGTTTATATTTCATATCTTTAATTATTCATTTGTGGGATGTATAAGTGGATGTGAATGTTGTAATCATTTATTTCAAACATTGTGGGAATGTTGTAATAGTTTAGCATTTATTTCTTGTTATTCCTTTATCAGCTTCTTTATTTGTTCTAGTAAGGTTGCCCCGCCATTCCTATGGTGTATGGTTATCCCTAAAACAAAATATATTTGTAATTACAATTTATTTTTCAGTGCAGTTTATATTTAATTTTTTATTATTCCTCTTCGATTTGAGATTTGATACAAAGACCTTTTTAGAAATAAGGTTGTCCTACCATAAACTCTGGTTTTTGGTGTAAGGTTGTCCTTAGAACAACATTTGTATTAACCTCTCAAGATCTGAATTTTGAGGTTGCTTTACATTCTTGCATTATGGTTTGTTTATATTATTTGTTGGCTATCGTGTTTATTTAATTTCCGTTGTTATAAATCCTCCCCCCCCCCCCCCCCCCCTTATAGGACATATAGCTAGGCCTTTTCATATACACCTGTTATATAATATATTTCATCATAGGCACATTTACATCCATCTAAACCCAAACTACAAAAATCCATCCAAACATAAACTACATCCATCCAAACACAAACAATATACACCTGTTACAAATAATATTCTTCCTGATATACACCTATTATATAATATATTTCATCATATTCACATCACATCCATCTAAACCCAAACTACGTAAATCCATCCAAACATAAACCACATTCATCCAAACAGGTGTATTGGTTATAGGTTAAGGTTTAGGGAATTGACAATAAGTTAAGGTTTAGGTTTAGGAAATCGGGTTTGGGTTCGAGATTGGGTTTAAGTTTGGGTTTTCAAGTTTAGGTTTAGGTTTAGGTTAGGGAGTTGAAATTAGGATTAGGTGTAGGTTTAGGTTTAGGGATTTGAGAATACATTTAGATTTTAGGTTTAGGTTAGGTTTTACTTTATAGGTTAAGGTTTAGGTTTTAGGTTTAGGTTAATGTTAGATTATATGTTATAAGTTTAGGTTATAGGTTATAGGTTAAGGTTTTAGATCATAGGTTTTGGTTTAGGTTAAAGGTTATATGTTTAGGTTTAGGTTTAGGTTATAAGATATAGGTTTAGGAAATTGAGAATAGGTTAAGATTTAGGTTTAGAAAATTGGGTTCGGGTTCGGGATCGGGTTTAGGTTTGGGTTTTTAAGTTTAGGTTTAAGTTTAGGTTAGGGAGTTAAGATTAGGATTAAGTGTAGGTTTAGGTTTAGGGATTTGAGAATACATTTAGGTTTGAGGTTTAGGTTTAGGTTTTAGGTTTAGGTTTAGGTTATAAGCTATAAGTTTAGGGAATTGAGAATAGGTTAAGGTTTAGGTTTAGGAAATTGAGTTCGGGTTTGGGATCAGGTTTAGGTTTATGTTTTCAAGTTTAGGTTTAGGTTTAGGTTAGGGAGTTGAGATTAAGATTAGGTGTAGGTTTAGGTTTAGGAATTTCAGAATACATTTAGGTTTTAGGTTTAGGTTGAGGGATTTCAGAATACATTTAGGTTTTAGGTTTAGGTTTAGGTTTAGGTTATAGGTTATAGGTTAAGGTTTAGATTTTAGGTTTAGGTTAAGGTTAGGTTATAGGTTATAAGTTTAAGTTATAGGTTTGTAACATCTCGAAAATCGGGGGTCGAGCAAAAACTTCACTCCCAAGTTTCAGAACATCATTTATATAACATTTTCAATGATGGATGAATGTTGTTCATATAGTGCAGAAAACATGAGTGAGATTAGACCAAAACAGCATATCATACTCTAGAGACAATTAAATTAGCAAGCGGAAGAATGTAATAGATATATAAGGTATATGAACTGTTATGGGTCTCCAGAGTGTGAACATGTTACCAGGTTAAACATATACATGTATACTCCAAAAATGATAAAAAGAATATACATGGGTGTGTAAGAAAAAGGCAAAATACCAAGTATATTGGCATCTAATCAGTAACCCTGTAACCCCGTCAATCAGAACCTGCATATAGGAGGGATCCTCCTCATCATCATCAAGTCCGGCTTTACTTCGCAAGCATCGTCATCATCTACAATTAAGATAAGAATTGTTTGGTGTGCGCAACACCGTCCCGCAACGTGGGAGTGAGTAATTAACTCAGTGGAATCATAGAGCAAAGATTAGCATGTTATCAAATCAATCATGTGTTAATAGTAAAGCAAACAATCAAACATTCTTAGATACTGTTGTTAATGTATGCATGAGATGACATGATGGATGCCCTCACCGACATTCTCCCTCATACGGCACCATCTGCGTCCGCGGCATGCTTGCATACCGCTCAGTGCTCCACATCTTCCAGGAACATGCAATGCGATGTGGATATGATTACCAAGTTGTTATTAGTCCTTTTCATAAAGCTGTATTGGAAAACTAAGGTACTTCCCTTATATCAATCCCAACACAGATCCTGTCTAGGATCGTCACTCCTAGAAATCTCATACGATGTTATATTTGTAGGTCGCTGCAAGGGCTGTCAGGGCTGTTGCTCGCATTCGTTGCACCACTCCCCCATCACCTTATCAATACAAGCCTAATTATCCTTAAGACTGCATCAGGACTCGTCGCCCCCATGCGGTGTCAAGATAAACTCAAGGTAACTACAAAGGGCTCGTCACCAATCAGTGTAGGCCGACAGCAAGAATATAATGTCTCATACCACCATAATTTACTCAGAGTAGGGTGCTCACTGGTCACTACGGGGAGGTTTGTGGCCCCAGCGTAGGCCGAAAGCTCGACCACGGTGTCTCATACCACCATGCCCGGCTCATGAGTCTTTATGGATCAAGGTACCATGGTTGACAGGGTTTTCAATGGTAAGTTCAGTACTCTAGGTTCAAGCAGTTATGACTCATACAGGGTGAACATACAATGGCTAGTCGGGTTACTTGATGGGCTCGACTAGTACGAGCACATCTCAAGCTGGACGACATGAAGTGCATAAAACACTTCGTGTGGCCTAACCACTGCCGCCAACTCAAAACACGACTCGCGTACATCGACGCGTCCTCTGTGGTAAATAGAAGCCCACCACTAATTTAATCCATTACCGACTGCCTAGACTAAAGTATAGCCCCAAACACATGTAGTGTGAATCAGTAATCATGTGAGAGTAATGGAAACGAAATACAACAATATAAGCATGTTGAAACATGTTATAACATACCACTTAAGCAAATCATCCAACACATGCATTTCATACATATAATGAAATCAATACATATAGCTAATGTAATGAAAATCATTCACTCAGCATATTACTTGACAATTCAATCTCAAAACTCATTCACAACATCATTTATTCAATACATACTAATACAAACATTTATACAAACACTTAGCCTACACACTCTAGTCTACATAGCGTATGTCGACTCAAAGTGCGCATTTGGGCAAATCTCTTGGCCAAACCAATCATGCATGCATTCCTAATATCCTAACACGACAAATAGCCATGGAAAATATTTCCACAAAATATGGATGTAAACAGTATTTCCTACAAATGACTAAAATGCCCTAAATCTCATATTTTCCATACGCTTACGAAGCGGAAAACGGACAGCATATTGTACATGTCAAACGTCGTTGTCGTCGATAATCTACTATTAAACGACATTGAAAGCTTTGAAATCAGTCAATCAAAGCGTCTAAAATTCGCACCTTTCGCTTTAGATGTGTATCGTTTCGAACGGAACGAATACGCTTCGTCAACAGCGTCAATACGACCTAATGCACAAGTACATCAGGTACTTTGCTATTTGAATCGAAGAAATCCCCAAATCAGCAAGTGGTTAGGGTTTTCCTTACCTACAAGTACGTTGGAATCGCCGGAAAAGTGATTGGAGTGCCGTGCTTTGGCACACGTAGCAGCTGCAGCAGGTGGCAGGAAGAACTCTCCCACACTCTCTCACAATCTCTCACTTTCTCTCTCTCTTTTCCTAGGGTTTCAAGCAAATTCGGATGGGAGGGTTGTGAGAGGGTTTAAAGCCCTTATATAGGCTAAAACTTCACTGTTTTAGACTTGAAAACAAAGTATACTTGGATTATAACCAAATCGGGCTGTTCTGGTCCAAAAGAGCATTTCGGGAGGTCCGCTGGTCGAACGCGGTCGGACTTAAGCTCATGGTCACTGGATGTTGCTCACACCCAGTTTTCAGTCCGGTAAAGTTCCCAGATCGCACGTGGCGGTCCAATTTCAGTTCAGCGGTCATTGCACCTAGATCAGGTCTACAAGTCTCATGATATGAAAGAGAAATTTTTCCTGATCCAAGGGTGTAATTTGACTGAATTCTGACGGTCAGAACGCTTAATAATAATGCGCCAACTTACGTGCCAGATTTGGATTTAAATTTTCAAATCTAACCCTTTTCTCACTCTTTTCACTCCAGGCTCAATGAAATAGCCTCTGAACATCGGTTGGGCTTGATTTTCGAAATGATTGTCAAGTCCAGCCAAGCGGTCATAACGGTCTAAGATTGTAGGTATCGGACATTCGACGCGCGGTCTAGATCCAATACAAAGTTTCAAAGGGTTCCCGAAAACAAACCGGTTTAGAGTTTGATCCTGGATTTTAGGGTAACGTAGCATCAACGATTCTATAAGTTTTGGATCTTGTAGAACATATTTAAAGCGATCAGGGACAATTTCACAGCTACTCTAGCGTAGCGCTAGCTAACTTACTCTTAATTTCTAAAGGAATTAATCCTAAGTGATTTCTTTGGCTTTGGAATTGGGTTCTGAGAGGTTTCCAAGGTCTTATGGTTGACCCATTGCCTAAGGACGTCTAATCCCAGGTTGGCAAAAATCTGGGGTGTTACAAGGCTATAGGTTAAAGTTTTAGGTTTAGAAAATCAGTTTAGGTTTAGGAAATCGGGTTTGGGTTTGGGATCGGGTTTAGGTTTAGGGTTTGGGTTAGGGAGATGAGATTAGGATTAGGTGTAGGTTTAGGTTTAGGGATTTGAGAATACATGTAGGTTTTAGATTATAGGTTATAGGTTAAGGTTTAGGTTTTAGATTTAAGTTAAGGTTAGGTTATAGGTTATAAGTTCAGGTTATCGGTTATAAGTTAAAGTTTTAGGTTTAGGAAATAGGTTTAGGTTTAGGAAATCGGGTTTGGGTTCAGGATCGGGTTTAGGTTTGGGTTTTCAAGTTTAGGTTTAGGTTTAGGTTAGGAAGTTGAGATTAAGATTAGGTGTAGATTTAGGTTTAGGAATTTGAGAATACATTTAGGTTTTAGGTTTAGGTTTAAGTTTTAGGTTATAGGTTAAGGTTTAGGTTTTAGGTTTAGGTTAAGGTTTAGGTCATAGGTTTTGGTTTAGGTTAAGGTTTAGGTTAAAGGTTATAGCTTTAGGAAATTGAGAATAAGTTAAGGTTTAAGTTTAAGAAATCGGGTTCGGGTTTGGGATCGGGTTTAGGTTTGGGTTTTCAAGTTTAGGTTTAGGTGTAGGTTAGGGAGTTGAGATTAGGATTAGGTGTAGGTTTAGGTTTAGGGATTTGAGAATACATGTAGGTTTTAGGTTATAGGTTATACGTTAAGGTTTAGATTTTAGGTTTAGGTTAAGGTCAGGTTATAGGTTATAAGTTTAGGTTATAGGTTATAGGTTAAGGTTTAAGTCATAAGTTTTGGTTTAGGTTAAGGTTTAGGTTTAGGTTTAGGTTAAGGTTTAGGTTTAGGTTATAAGCTATAGGTTTAGGGAATTGAGAATAGGTTAAGGTTTAGGTTTAGGAAATCGGATTTGGGTTCAGGATTGGGTTTAGGTTTGGGTTTTGAAGTTAGGTTTAGGTTTAGGTTAGGGAGTTGAGATTAGGATTCGGTGTAAGTTTAAGTTTAAGGATTTGAGAATACATTTAAGTTTTAGGTTTAGGTTTAGGTTTTAGGTTTTAGGTTAAGGTTTAGGTTTTAGGTTTAGGTTAAGGTTAGGTTATAAGTTATAACTTTAGGTTATAGGTTATAGATTAAAGTTTTAGGTCATAGGTTTTGGTTTAGGTTAAGGTTATAGGTTTATGTTTAGGTTATTGTTTAGGTTATAAGTTATAGGTTTAAGGAATTGAGAATAGGTTAAGGTTTAGGTTTAGGAAATCAGGTTCAGGTTTGGGATCAAGTTTAGGTTTGGGTTTTCAAGTTTAGGTTTAGGATTAGGTTAGGGAGTTGAGATTAGGATTAGGAGTAGGTTTAGGTTTAGGAATTTGAGAATACATTTAGATTTTAAGTTTAGGTTATAGGTTTTAGGTTAGGTTTAGGTTATAAGCTATAGGTTTAGAGAATTGAGAATAGGTTAAGGTTTAGGTTTATGAAATCGAGTTCGGGTTTAGGATCGGGTTTAAGTTTGGGTTTTCAAGTTTATGTTTAGGTTTAGGTTAGAGAGATAAGATTAGAATTAGGTGTAGGTTTAGGTTTAAGGATTTAAGAATATATTTAGGTTTTAGGTTTAGGTTTAGGTTATCGGTTATAGATTTAGGTTTTGGGATTTGAGAATAAATTTAGGTTAAGGTTGTAAGTATGGGTTATTGGTTTAGGTTAATATTATAAGTATAGGTTTTGGGATTTGAGAGTCGGTTTAGATTAAGGTTATAAGTTTATGTTAAGGTTATAAGTATAGGTTTAGGTTATAGGTTAAGGTTTAGGTTTAAGTTATAAGTATAAGTTTTGGGATTTGAGAACAAGTTTAGGTTAAGGTTATAAGTTTAGGTTAAGGTTGTAAGTATAGATTATAGGTTTAGGTTTAGGTTATAAGTATAGGTTTTAGGATTTGAGAATAGGTTTAGGTTAATGTTATAAGTTTAGTTTAAGGTTATAAGTATAGGTTTAGGTTATATGTTAAGATTTAGGTTTAGGTTATAAGTATAGGTTTTGGAATTTGAGAATAGGTTTAAGTTAAGGTTATAAGTTTAGGTTAAGGTTGCAAATATAGGTTATAGGTTTAGGTTAAGGTTTAGCTTTAAGGTTTAAGTTTAGGTTATCAGTATAGCTTTTGGGATTTGAGAATAGGTTTAGGTTAAGGTTATAAGTTTAGGTTAATGTTATAAGTATAGGTTTAGTTTATAGGTTAAGGTTTAGGTTTAGGTTTAGGTTATACATACATGTCCCTGCAAATATAGATATAAACACGGCCTGTCCAAATGGCTAGGCCCATCTAATGTTGTCCATATGAAATAGACAGCTTCATCATGGTCATAACAACGGTTCCCACCTTCCAGGGACCCCCGCTCATCCGGATAGCTCTGATGCACATCTGGCTCTGCTCCACTAATTTCGAGCAAATACATAAACACGGCCCGTCCAAATGGTCGGGCCCCTCCAATGTTGTCCATAGAAAATGAACAGCTTCATCATGGTCATAACAGTAGTTCTCACCTTCCAGGGACCCCCGCTCAACATCCGGATAGCTCCGACGCACATCCGGGT
This sequence comes from Magnolia kwangsiensis, assembly GCA_037074715.1. NCBI lineage: Eukaryota > Viridiplantae > Streptophyta > Magnoliopsida > Magnoliales > Magnoliaceae > Magnolia > Magnolia kwangsiensis. The sequence continues at coordinate 45,608,258 of CM073583.1, forward strand.
CTGCTCATTTAAATAAAATGGATTATCAAGATCATTTAAATAAAATCAGGTCCAATCAACAATCTGACCTGGAGGATTCTGTTAGTATTGTTGACATCACCTCGAAGCTTGTTTAAATCCAGGTTTCAATCTGTGGCCACTGATGTTATTTGTCTTTCTGTGAAGTTGGCGACGATTTCTGCATCAAACTCGGCGAAAAAAGCCCTAATGATAAAGAACATTTCTTTCCATGAATTCATTATCTCTCTCTTTTAATTTTTTAACTTTTCATTACAACAATAACTACTTGAAATCATGGCGTTTTCTCAAGATAAAAGTCCAATCCATCCCAACTTGTGCACCTGTTAGGACAAGTGTCACGCCCCAAACCCATAAATCGGATTCACAGGAATCCCAATTGCCGAATCCGGTGCCGACAGCCTCCATAGTACCCCATTCTCGGCTCCTAGCGTTCACACGCCAGATTCCGATCCTGGGGTTCTACAAGGAGGATTTTTTTTTTACATTTAAATCGTAATAAGAATAACCACAAGATTACCCAAATCACAAAAGCAACATCATCATCACATATCCACTAATATAATCATTTGAGTACAATGCTGAAGGGAAAATACATAAATCGAAAATCAAGCTCCAGAAGACCGCTGCACGCTCCAGGCTCAACACGGCTGAAACCTAACATCACCTGTACGCATCTATCGTGCATAAGCTTATAAAAAGCTTAGAGGGTGGTGTAAGTGTGTGCACAAAATAAGTGTCAAGTATTTAATACAATACCATCATCATACAATACCGAAATTACTGGTAATTCATAAATCGTACATTATCGGAATAAGCTGAAATACTGACAAGATCATAAATCATACAATGACAGAGTAAGCGAAAGTATGGACAAGTTCATAAGTCAATCAATATCAGAATACGTAATATAAAACAGTTATACACTAAGAAGTCATAAAGAGTCAAATATCAGATGCCGAGGATTTAATGTAATATACAAATCATGCTAAGACTGTCTAGGCCATATAAGTGCAGAAATATAACAATCCAAAATGTCATATGCCTACGGATGTAATGCGCAATATGCGATGCGAATGAAATGACCATGCTGGAGTGTGAAGTCGGAATGACAGTACGTAGTATCGCAGGCTACGGGGTCCACCACAAGAACTTCTATCTAAACCAGTCCCATACCTAAATTTGGATAGCCAGACTCAATATAGTAGACTCCTGATCACAGGTTAGTCGCACGCCCAACCGAAATTCTTGCCATAACGAAGGTACACAACAATTAGTTGTGCACCACCAGCCCGAGTGGATAGTGAATGAATGAATGAGCATACAATTCCTACTCAATAAGTCCACATATCAGTACGGTTCCTCTCTGAGAAATCACCGGGGTCTAGTACACTCTAAACCAGATCGCCGCCACATCGCGTGTAATAAGGTAAGTGGAAGAGACATCACTATCCGTCTACCAATATCGGGCTTAACTCGTTGATAGCAGACCCATTCCTCGAGCTGGTCAGACTCAGCCTATCATTGCCCCCTACTCCTGGGCGGGTAAGGCCGCACCCCCTTCCAACCGACCACGACACAGTGAAGAGCGTAAACATCTGGTAATCGGCACTCAACGCTCATCTACCCACTCGTTCTAGACGTTGGAGTAACCTCTGGAACCAAGAGGGTTTAGGGACTTTCACCCAGGGATATCTATAGCACCCCGTGTAGAACAGATTTTCGGTGTCCCATCTGGCCATCCACGATATGCCTGTGGAGGCTACGACCCTGATGTCGCTAGGGCATACAGTAATCACAGCACACAATGCAAGATGCATGAGTCATACAATCCAGTCATGCATCAATCCTGCGCAAATCGTGCGCTCATATGAGACAATCTCTGCCTATCAGGGAGTCTCATAACAACCAGCACTATGACATATGCAATAGTCAATCATATCTCATAACAGACATGTAGATGATGCATATGGGCATGGATCATGATGCTATGCAGTCACATACTCATAATCGGTATCAATAACTGGTATCAACAATCGGCCTCGACAATATGGACATCTAACCAACATTGCCCCAAGGAGTGACTCTCACAGATCCAAACATATAATGGGCCCACGGCCTTACACAAGGGCCTAATATACAACACAATGGGCCTTACTCAAGGGTTACATGTACACAACAGGTGGGCCCTACTCATGGGCCTAACATACATCACAATGGGCTCCTTTGCCCGACCCTTAAATGAATCACAATAGACCTCATCACCTAGGCCTCAATATACATCACATTGGGCCTTAGACACGGGTTGAATACACATCACGTCGGGCCTCAAATACGGGTCGCATGTTCATCACATTGGGCCTCGACAATCAGAATCGGCAATCGGCCATGACAATTCAAAATCGATAATCGGCCTCAATTGATAATCGGCAATCGGCCACGATAAATCAAAATAGGTAATCGGCCTTGATCGATAATCAGCCTCGATCGATTATCGGCAATCTGCCTTGATCGATAATCAGCCTCGATCGATAATCGACAATCGGCCATCAGAATCGGTAATCGGCCTCAATCGAAATCGACAATCGACCACGAAAAATCAGAATCGTTAATCGGCCTCGATCGATAATTAGCCTTGATCGATAATCGGCCTCATTCGATAATCAGCCTCGATGGATAATCGGCAATCGGCCATCAGAATCGGTAATTGACCTCGATCGATAATCGGCAATCGGCCATGACAATTCAAAATTGATAATCGGCCTCAATAATCAGAATCGACAATCGGAATCAGCCTCGACCCCGATAATCGAAAATGGTAATCAACAATCGGAATCGACCTCAATCCCGATAATCAAAATCAATAATCGGCAATCGGAATCGGCCGAACAAGGCCTTAGGGAAAGTCACAATGTGGACATTGAACCATCATTACCCATCAATGAGGACATTTAACCAACATTGCTCCTAAGGAGTGGCCCACATGAACAACATTACATACCTCATGGTAAAATCACACATCACATGGGGCCTTGAATACACAACAGGTGGGCCACACAAATAGGCCTCGATATACAATATAATGGGCCGCAAATACATCACAAGGGGCCTCATCACGTGGGCGCTGAAATATATCACAATGGGCCTCGTATACATCAAGTGGGCCGCACCAACAGATCATACCAATGGGCCTCATAAACATCAAGTGGGCCGCATCAATGGGTCGCACCGATGGGCCTCAAGTACACAATAGGTGGCCTCAAATACATCCAATCAAGCCCATCAAACTATCTACACCCTACATCTATTTTTGGAGATTATTTATCCAAAAATGAATCATATCGAAAGATCATCTGGACCACACCCTAAATATCAGTGGAGATAATGATTTTCACTGTTTAAAATCCATAGGGCTCACCATAACGTTTATTTTCTATTCAATCTCCTGTTGCTTATGCGGTGTGGTCTACTTGATAGATGAACGGTGTGGATTACAAATGCATCACGGTGCGCCCCGCATAGGCCACCGGATAGACCACATGGAAATAACATATACATCATGGTATCGCACAGATCTAGCTGGCGTCAACCAGCAGCTATGGGACTGCACGATCCAGATGGACAATTAGGATATAACACATCATGGTGGGCCCCAGATGAACGGTAGGATGAAACTCATATATCACAGTGGTGGTGGTCCACATCCATGGACTGGACAGAGTGGATAAAACATTTGCATCATGGTGGACAACGCCCATCAGCTGGATGAACAGATGGACGGTTGGGATGAACACATGCATCATGTGGAGTCCACACATGCATGGGTCATGATATCACATGAAGGGACGGTGTGATTACAACACATCATCAATGAAGGCCCTCACCTGCTTGGCTAGTTGGGTGGACGGCATGAAGGGCACATGCATCAAGTGGGGTCCACATGATCTGGACGGTGTGGAGGTTGAACGTGTCAGTGGGCCCACCGTCCAGAAAATGATGGATGGTGTGGATCTTACATACATCATGCGGGACCCATTGATATTGTTGACGTTAACGGTAGCCACATGCTGCTGGGTTCCCACGTGGCTGGAGGTGAACGGCCAGAATAAAACACATATACTAAGGTGGGCACCACACAACTACATCAGCTAAGTAGCTGGTTGCACCAGCCAACCACGTCCAGGTGAATGGACGTTAGGATACAACACGTGTATCAGGTGGTACCACCGTCCATGCTTTGGACGGTGTTGGTTCATATACATCAAGGTGGGCTCCATCAAATAGACGGATGTGGTGGATGGAATCCACGCATCAAGTGGGTCCCATAGGATTAGGTGACGTCCTGACAGCAGCCATGCTACTGCTGGGGTGGAAGGACGGTATAGATAAACACATACACGATGTGGGTCCTGCATAGATGGACGACACAATAAAACACTTTCATCATGGTTGGGACCCACTACACGTGGCAGGTGAGGTTAGAATACAAACATCAGGGCCCCAACAGATTAGCTAACGTCCGTGAAGATGGACGGTCTTGATATAACATGTACATCACAGTGGAGTACCCCGGCACCGTCCAGATCATCTGGACGGTGTGGATGAAAATAATACATAAAGGTGGGGCACCATGGCATCTTCTCAGTGTCCAGCACTGTCCAAAACATTGGATGGTGTGAACATAATTACATAAATCATGGTGGATCCCACCGTCCAGGGACGGTGAGGATACAACAAATGCATCAGGGTTGGGTCCCACATGGGCCACCTCATACATCTATATAATGTATTATAGTAATATTATTATTATTATTATTATTTTAATAAAGTAAAGCCAGCGTCCAGGGATCCAGTCCCTGGACGGCTTGGATGCAAACACTCAGGAAGGTGGAGTCCCACCGTCCCTGATGGACGTGGGAATGCAGGGCACATGTATCCAGGTGGTGCCACGTCAGCATAGCCCACCCGTTTTGGGATCAAGCTGATATTTATGTCTGCCTTTATACAGCGTCTAGCAAAGGACAATTAAAAGGGGCCCTGCAGCTGCTGGACGGCGTCCAGCAGCGTCCTGGGCCACTGGTCCAACCGATGGACGACATTAATAAAACACATGCGTCATGGCCTGGAGTCCACACGTCCCACGTGTGGACGGCTGAGGGTGGACGGTGTGGAGATAACACATACCTCGTGATCGGTGCCCACATCCACTGTCCAGATGGACGGTGCACATACATACATCATAGAAGGGCCTCCATAGGACCGTTCAGATGGCACACACCCATCATGGAGGGCCCCACGTACAGCACAGTCCGGTCCTCAGGACCATTTGACGCTGTAGCGTACGCACCAGCCCACCCCTCATAAAGGTAGGTCCCACCATAATATAATAATATTTTATTATATATATATATATATATATATAAAACATTCACGTCCAGGCCCCTGGACGGGCGGCCTGGACGAAACACCTGTATTATGTGGGCCCCACGTCCAGTCACTGGACGGTGTTGGCATCACACTGAAATCATGGTGGGGCCCATTGATCAAACTAATATGTGTGATTTCCCTTCATCAAGGTCTGTTCATGTGGGCAACAAGGTAGGCCCCTATTGGATGCGGTAGCAAGGTACGCCCCCGATTTGGACAGTGAATGCGGTCCGCTAATTGGACAACGGCGAGGATACATACATCATAGGTGGGGTCCACAACACCATCCATCAAGGTGGACCATCACACAAGGAAAATAAAAAGGAGAGAGATAGAGAAGAGGAACACTCACCTCAAGATCTCTTCTTCCTTCTTCTGCCAATGCGATCTAGAGCTCGAATGGATGGACTTCAACGGTTGAGATCCCGAGGGGAGATCCCGCCCAACTCACTCCTCATCTTCGCGCTTCCTGGTGCGCGGGGGAAGAGTGGGGATGGGTGATGGAAGGTCTTCCCATCACCGGAGTCGCTATCCGGGTTGAATCCAAAGCCCTCGGAGAAGAGAGATCTCTCTCCTGATCAAAATGGAAGGTAAGAAGGTGGGCCACACTAATTTCTCTCTCATGGAAGCCATGGATGGTTGCTTGGAGAGAATGAGGGAGAGGGAGAAAGAGATTAAAAGAGAGAGATGAAAGAGTGATGTGGTGGGTGTACTTTGTGTAAGAGAGAGTTTGACTTTGGAGTTGCTTGGGGATGGGATTGTACTTTGACATGAGATGTGATGTGGTACTTGATTGATGTGATGTGATTGATTTGAAAAATTGTCTTGAGTTTGCAAATGCACGGCGTTTTCTCGAACTGAACGCGGTCCCACATCTCCTGGCTCGGGTATCGCCTCGGCGCGCGAGACACGGCATCGAAACCGCGGCGACGGTGCGGTCGCACTAATACAAGTCTCGGGTTGAGCCGACTCTGATATACGGGACACGACTTGGGATTGCGCACAAATACTGATTATATGTCGCGGGTCGCCGAAAATCGACTGTGAGGATCGCGGGAAATTTACGGAATAGTATAGAATATGATACGGGTCTTACAACAAGTAATTCAAGCAACATTCTGCAACACATTTAAATGCCTAATCAGTCTCACTCCAGTCTTATATAATGAATGCCTAATATACAGTCTCTTGAATTGATGCAAACCATACCTGAATTGTTGTACACATCATTTAATTTTCAACCTCCCCAGGGAGTAGATTGATCAGATTGAACGGGCTGCTTCATTCTGTCTTTTTCATCATCTACACTTAGACATTCATTGCTTACTTCTTTTTCACTAGAAATAGTGCTTACCAAATGGAGGAAATCATACACATCTGTTACGACATCTAGATTTGATGCCACCTAGCAAAAAGAAGGTGATTCATACTTATGCTTATGAAACAAAGTCTAATAGTTTACATAGCTAGGTTATTAAACTAATAAATTCTAAGAAAAATAACAAGTGCCAAGACCTATGGCATAAAAAAATATTCGTTGCATGGATTAACAATCAAACAACAATGGTAAAGGGAAGAAAACTAACTTCTTTCTTGCTCCACATAATCTAGTTGGGGCCGTTGTATTAGTTCATGTAAGACCTGAGGACACCACATGCATATAAATATAATCATTAAAATCTGAAAAACATTAAAATCAATCAACATGCATCAGATAACTAGAAAAGCCCCTAATTACCTTAGTTCCAATCAAAACACCCGAAAACAAGTACCCGACATCCTGAACTCCCATTGATTTTCATCAAATAAACACAAACTTCAAAAACTACTAAACAGAAAAGTATCTACATGACCACTCCATTTTTCAGATAATCCAAGTATGAAGAACATCTGGGTCAATGCATATGCATCAAATTGCTTGAGAACATCCCAAGTTCCCTTTATTTTGGTCCCCCAAAAAAAAACCTCGGAAACAAGTACCCATCATCCTAAATTCCCATCAATTAATATAACATGATTACATAAACTTCAAAAACTGTCAAATGCAAAAGTACCCACATGAGCATTGCTTACATGTAACATAAATGGTGTGTACAACACTCCATTAATTATGCCAAGTCCAAATAACACTAAAATCAATCAACTAGCATCGAATAACTTGAAAGTGCCCCAAATTCCATTGGTTTTAGTCCAAGAACACCCAAAAGCAACTACTAATCATCAAAAACTCTCATTGATTCACATCAAGTAATCCAACAAATTTTAAGAATTGATAAATGCAAAAGCACCCACACGAGATTCCATCATCTAAACCACAAAAAATTATAATAAATCTGCATAACACTTCATTTTTCAACCAATATGCATCAAACTGCTTAAGAACATCCCAAATTTCATTGGTTTTTCATCCCAAAACAATTGAAAACAGCCCACACATCATCCTAAAGTCGCATTGATTTTCACCAAATCAAAGAAAGTTCAAAAGCAGAGATACCCATATGAGATTTCCTTCTTGACAATAGAAAAATTATTACAATAGAATCAAAATGGATTCACATCAAATGATTACACAAACTTGAAAAAATGATAAATGCAAAAGCACTCAAATGAGATTCTGTTACATATAATAGAAAAAACCCGCATAATACTCCTTTTTTAAACTAATCCAAATTTGATGAACATCGAAATCGAAAAATATGCATAAAATTGCTTCAAAACATCCCAAATTTCATTGATTTTCCAAAAAGAAGAAAAAAAAAACAACAACTACACATCTACTAAAATCAAATTGATTTTCACCAAAAAAAAAAAAAAAATCAAAGAAACTTCAAAAACAGAGATACCCATGTGAGATTTCCTTCTGTAAATAGAAAATTAATTGTAACAGAATCCAAACAGATTCACATGGGTGTAAAAAAATTTATATAAAAAAAAATCCAGCCAAACCGTACTAAATCCTCATTGATTTTCACCAAATAATAAATCAATATTTGAGTAGGTAAGTGTTATCAGCCAAATTTCAGTGGGTGGTCTTTGGTTGATGTTTTTAAAGAGTGGCCGATAGTGGTCGAGACTCACGAGCCATGCCTCCAATGTTAATGGACAGAGATGAAGAAGAACCTCTAGCTTGGTCTTTGCATGGCATTATAAATGATACCAGTTTATGTTTATCTAGGTTAAATATTTCATTTAACAGGTTGAGGCTAGAATTTAACAATGTAGGTATGACTTTGGCTCGTCAGGGCTCTATTAGGTCTTCCCTATGACTTCTTTGTTCACCAGCAACTAACAACATCGAAGCATCTTTTAATCTGAAAGTGAAGAAAATTCCAATCAGCCCAACTTTTTGAAGCTATAAAAGTCAGAACCATGGATCTCTTTAAAAAACCATGTTCCATAGACTTGTGAAAACAATCACATAAAGCACATTAAAAAATCTGTAAATTTTTTAGAATTTTACCATTTGAGATTGGGCCGAGTTTTCGGTCCCAAGTGTTTTTTGAGGTGAAGAATCTGATAGACAAGTTGGATTGTGTGGATACATCACTTTAGGCCCCACATCTACTTAGTACCATTGCAAGCTTAGTGTGGTATAGGTATCTTTCTATATTTATGGATCTCCCCTTACTAAGTGCTGGATAAAATAAGAAGTTGGTCTGATGTGCCCACACTCAGTCGAGGGGAAAAAAAAAGAGTTTGCTGACATGCAGGTGCTGTACATGTAAAGCCCATGCTTCCATGACTACATCATTCATCGTATTAGTATCAATACTTCAATCCTAACCCTTAACATCTGTTCTTATTTCTGTTGAATGAGGCTGTTGCTATATTTCTTTTTCTCTTAACCATCTATCTGTACACAGCCATACAGATGGGTTGGAATCTTTTTATCAGGAAGATTTCTGGGCCATCCCTCATCCAAGGTGGGCAATCAATGGCCTGGGTCGTTAGACAATGGGCCTCAAATGTACAAAGTTCTTGTTGCTCCAACAAACTACATATTTGCTGATGAGAATCCTATTACCTTTCATATATGTATGAATGTGTGTGTCCCATAAACACACACACAAATGCCCCCTATCAACAGCATGTGATAAGAAATGTGAGAATCCATGGTGAAAGAGGAATCCTAAATTGAAGATTTGTGAAGTGATAGTCTAAACTTATCTATAATTCATACTTCAGATTCAAAGATAAAAGTGTTCCTTACAGTGTGTCATCACAAGTCTATAATTCACCAGGTGTCATCTCATGTGTTCCCTACTGTGTGGCTCACTTGAGTCATGCATCGGCATGATTTTTGGGCCCATGACCAAACATGGGAGGGCATGCATGCTAGAGTCGATGTCATGAAAACATCATGATGGGGCCACAGAGGCCATTTGCACCACAATTGTCATGAAAACATTTGCACTCGATCATTTTCCATTTTCGTATTGTGTGCATATGCTACTTCATAGATCATATTTCGAGATAAAAGGTGTCAATTTTAAAAATTTTGAGAATCATACCTTCAAGATCTCGCCTATGGATGCATCCAAGAAGTCCAGCAGAGACAAAAGCCAAAGAGTATGACCCTATTAAAAGCACAATGCAAAACACGAGATTAATGAGTAGAATGGTTAGTGACTTAATGCATTTTCACATGGCAAAAAGAGCTTTGCCATGGCAACCTGTGCCTTTACACATGCCACATGCACCAGCATGGCACATGGGAACACCCCAAGTGGACATCAGATCAGCCCACCATGTAGATGACCTAGCCCAAAAAATCACAAGGTAGGTAAGCCACACATGTACATTGAATATGAATGGCTGGCTTGTTGCCTTTTTTTTTTTCTTCTTCTTCTTCTTACACATATGGCTTAATTAATTAGTTTGCCTGCTGGATTTTTGGGCCACATATCATCCGCACAGTGTCCTACCTGATGCATGGTCACAAGATAGAATGTCAAACATAACAAGAACAAAGAATTGGATAGAGAATGCCCCTTCCTTCCATCAACAGAATCAGTTCATTAACACGGTCTATTAAAATAATATTTTGGGACTCTAAAAGTCATAATCTTATTCCAATACTATATGATAGAATTAATATATGTGTGTGTGTAGAAACAAAAACTGAAACCTTTCATCATCATCACCTAAGTATCAAATAACTCTCCCCTTTTCATTATGTGATGCACTCAGCAAGCACAAGGAATACAGTTGGAAGGTAGTTGTATGGGATTGCCCATACAACCCATTGCATTGTATCAATGATGAAGAATTTAAGGACTACCTGGATAACCGGCCACGATGATTCCAAAATAATCTCCATGCCTAGCTCTAATACGCTTCACCTGTACCAATACATCATTCCCATTATAAGATTTAAACCATCAGCAGACTTAAATGAAAATGCCTACACATGGATTGACAACTAGTCCGAGTCAAACGCCCACAAACCATCCATCTGGTAGGCCCCACAACATACACCCATTTGATAGTGAACTTTAATGTGGGTAAACATTGGTTGGATGGTCAAAATTGGCTGATCTATGATGATATCTAGACTACAGTAAATAGAACTACCCTAAATAGAACATGAGAGGTGGATGTTGGTTACAATATTGAATTGTATATGAAATCTAAGAAGTTAGATGCGAAGATAGATTAGTTGGAAGCCATTTATATAGAGAGGCCTAAGCAAGTCTATGAGACCTAGGAAAAACAGTAGACTAGTACCTATGAAAGCAAGATAGTGGTCCTGCCAATGGATATCATTCCAGAAGACTAAAAAACAAAATGGAGTGAGAATATCATAAGGTAGAGAATCCTCTTTAAAGTAGTATATCATATATACATTTTTTTTTAATTATGAACAAACGCCATAACAAAGGAATTTAATCTTCCCAAGGTCTGAAGAACTGTGGGACTGAACATCAGATCAATCACTCACCATCGTTAAGACCTTTACTTAAACCCCAAATCCCAAATACACACTAAATATACATATTATTGAAGTCTTCTACTTCTTCTTCTTCTGCTTTTTTTTTTTTGCCAAGAAATTCACAGTAGCCAAGATTTTATAAAAATAGTCCATGAAATGTTCTCTTAGTAACTTAGAAAAACAGTATGTCATAATAATGGAAATGACTCTAGATAAATATTCATGGAAAGACTACTCCTAGATAGATCTTTTTTACCTAAGAATGCCCATAGAAAAATCACATATTCCCATCTCCTCAGAGAACTGCAAAGAACCACCACAGCAATGTCTAATCACTTTGCAACGTGGCAAAACCATAAGCCTCAGCCCCTTAGAAAAACATGAGATGAGAATGAAAACATGCCAGCAATAAAATAATTTTAAAGATTAACATACTAGCAACTGAGATGAAAATATATCACTACATAGTTAACGCTAAAACTGCAACATATAACAACTAAATTGAATTTTCAATTTGTCAATCAGTTCTTCTAAATAGATAAGAAAACATGCAAACTTTCAGAAAGAAAAACCAAAGCTCAATATAGGGAATCATTCTCCAATAAATAGTATGGCAAACATTAAAAAAAAAAAATTGCCAGAGAAGATGTAATAGGTGGATCTATGTCCAGGATAATATGGGTGGTTAAAAATTTTGAAAAACGAACTGGATCCATCATAAATGTGACCCACCTAATGATTGTACTGGCATAGCATCACATAAAAGGTTCTAACATCTGATGGATGGCCCAATAATGAAGCAAAACATGCCTCATGGACCAACCGTATTCGATTAGGTACACAAGGGAGCCATATGGTTTATGCAATATTCATAAGTACCAAACTGATTAGTATATCTTATTTTTTATTTTTTTTCATGAACAGAACAAAAAGCATATTTAAAAAAAGGATGACATTGAACAAAATTTCCCATTTAACCATTACTCTATCAAATCAAACCACAGTTCCAAATGGAAAAATGAGAGAAGAAAAATTTAGAATCTACTGGGCTGAATCATTCCAATACAACAATAGCTCCAAGCTCCTTGAGCTTCTCGACAATGGGACTCTCCTCCTCCTTGGCAACACCCTTCTTCAAAACGACCAGCACCTTCTCGACTAGGTCCTTCGCCTCCTTCAGGCCCAGATCAGTGAATGTCCTCACCCCCTTTATGATCTTGATCTTGGCAGCAGTGTCGAACTTCTCGAGCTTGATGTCGAAGGCCGTCTTCTCGGCCTTTGACTCGGCCGCAGCCGACGCAGATCTTGCAGCCGAGGAAGCGACGGACGAATCGATGGAGATAGAAACCAGGCAGAGCTCGGGCGTCATTCGAAAGAGGGATTTGGAAATTTGGAAATCCCTCTTTTGAAATGAGAGGTTAGTTTCAAATCCGCGAATCGTGAGTTTTCCATACTTTAACACATCAACTATATTAATAACCATACATTTAATAGACCGTTTACTGAATGATAAAGATAGTTTTATATTGGAAAAAATATAAATATTAACCACTAACAGCTAGAACTATTAGTTAGATGGTCTGGATAATCCTATAGCATTACCACTATTAATATGAATGAGTCACCACTGTTTTACATCGAACACAAAACTCACATATTCTCTCTGTAAAAAAAATAATGTCACTTGCGCTTTGGATTTGGTAGGGTTTTATGGGCCCCACCATGATTTATATGTTTTAATCCATGCCATCCATCCATTTCTCCATATCATTTTATGGTTGATCCCAAAATATGAGTTCTATATAAATCTCTAGTGGACCACACAGTAGGAAAACAGTCGAGATTGGACGTCCACCATTAAAAAATGGACTTTTAGCTACGAATTATGGTGTTTCAGCTACGGATTTTATTCGTCCTTATTGACGACTAAAAGCCGTAGCCAAACTTGCCACATGTCCGACGACTTTGGCCTGTTTTTTGGTAGTGCATCTATCCTAAGGCCCACCATAATTTTTATTTGAACTCCAGCTGGTTCAAAAGTTAAAAAAAACATGAAATAAGATAAAACACAAATATCAACTTGATCTAAAACTTTCGTGGTCCTTAAACAGTTTTTAATGGTGGGTGTCACTGTCCCCAGTGTTTTTTGTGCCGGGGTCTACTGGAGCTTTGGATTTATCTTTGGATATTGCCCTAAAACAATCTCTCCAAATGGATGGAAGGTGTGAATATAAAACATACATCATGGTGGGGCCTAAAATTGAGAGGTATATAAATATCAGGTGGACCACACTACATGAAAACAATAGTGATTGGATATCCATCATTAAAATCCTATGTAAGGCCCACTGTACTCTTTATTTGGCATCCAATCTAGTTATTAGGTCATACAGGCTTAGATGAAGGGGAAAATCATCTCAATTCAAAACTTTTATGGCCCCCAGAATGTTTTAAATGGTTGACAGTCATTCAACACTATTTCTTGTAATGTGGTCCATTTCAAATTGGGATATGCCTCATTTTTTGTCTCAAGACATAAGATAATCTTTAAAAATAGATGGATGGCATAGATTAAACACATACATCATGGTTGGCCCCACACAACACCAACCACAAGCCATTGGATGGTGTAGGGGGAGGAGCCAATTCGTTCCCCTTATTTGTGGTGTGGTCCATTTAATCTTTGGGTATGATTCATTTTTTAGATAATTCTATAAAATGATCTCAAAAAATGGATGAACGGTGTGGGTTGATCCCAAATAAAAAGTACAGTGGGCCTTAGGAGGGTTCTAATGGTGGATATCCACTTACTTTGTTTTCATGTGGTGTGGTCCACCTGAGATTTATATCCCTCTCATTTTTGGTATCAAGCCCTAATATGATTTGTAAAAATGGATGGACGACATGGATGAAACACATACATCATGGTGGGACCCATAGAGCACCGACCAACATCCACCAAGTTTTGTGGGCCCCACTATGATGTATTTGTTATATCCACACCGTCCATCCATTTTGAGATATCATTTTACGTCATGAGCCAAAGAATGAGGCAGATAAAAATATGTAGTGGACCCCACCACAGAAATCTTAGGTGCACCACACCACATGAAATCAATAGTAATTAGATATCCATCATTAAAATCCTCCTCAGGCTTACTGTACTGTTTATTTGACATCCAATATGTTGATTAGGTCATACAGGGCCGTATGAAGGGAAAAAACAAAAATCAGCTTGATCCAAAACTTTTATAGCCCCAAAATGGTATGATATCCAATATTGTACTATTTATATTTTTTTAGATGTCTTCACATAGTTTTAGATGGTAATCAACTCCTGAGTTTCATATACGGATGATTTTTGAGATATCTCATAAGCTAAAGGGGAGACATCAAATGCACAGTGTTGATGTTCAACACATATCATGATGGGCCATTTTACATATCTGGTCCATTCACACTATTTTATTGATCATTACCCTCAATTTGACTAGTTACTCACCTCAATCATACTACATATGAGAAAGATATTGGGCAAACAAGATTGATCAACAATTTGAGTGAATCTTGATTTAAACATCTGAAGTTATTTACTCTTCATGTCCGGGCTGATCAGATTGTCCAAAAACAGTAAAAGGTTGTTCATAATATTAAAAATATATAAATGAATAGAAAACACAAAAATTAGCTTGATCCAAAACTTCTATGGCCTCCAAGAAATTTTAAATGGTAGAGGTTCAATCACACTATTTCCTGTGGTGTGGTCCACTTGAGCTTTGGATATGCTCCCTTTTTGTTCTTTAGACCTCAAATTATCTGTTAACATGGATGAATAGAGTGGATAAAATAAATAAATAATGGTGAACCTCACAGAGTTTACTCTAATAAAGGTAACGAGTAACTCACTTAAATGTAGTGGAGAAAGGTTTCCTTAAAACATTCATAATCATATATTGGGCTTGCCTAAATGTGATTCACATATCTAACCCACTCATTATGTATGTCCCACTTGGATGAGGGGTCAGACCAAGTTTCAACCTCATCCAAAACTCATGTGGGCCCACCAAGTGCTTTTATATTTTTTAGGATGTCTTCACATAGTTTTAAATGGTATGGCCCACTTGAGTTTCATTTATCGATGATTTTTGAGATATCTCATAACCTAAAGGGGACACATCAAATCCACCGTGTTGATGTTCGACACACATCATGATGGGCCCCACAAAACTTACTAACATCAATTCTTAGGTTCTTACGAGGTCAGTAAGTTGGGTCATAATTTTAACTAGAATATTTGGCCCATTTTACATGTCTAGACCATTCACTTTATTTTATTGATTAATATTCTCAATTTGACAAGTTACTCGCCTCAATTAGGCTACATATGAGAAAGATATTGGGCATACAAGATTGATCAACAATTTCAGTGAAATTTGATTTAAACATCTGAAGTTATTTACTCTTCAATTTGAACTGATTAGATTGTCCAAAAAAGATTAAAGGTTTAATTAGTGGATGTGCCTAATAATTTAGTAATTTTATTTTTCACAAATAAATTTAGCATTTTTTTTCAAAATGTATATATTTTTTACTCTTTTAACTAAATATCATTTTCATTATAAATAAATTTAACATTTTTTTTTTACAAAATTTAGTTTTCTTTTTTAAAAATATTTTTTTTTTACAATTTGTCAATTTTTTCACAATTTTTTTTAATTTTTTAATTTTTCTTTTTCAAAATATCATTTTTTTAATCTCACTTTTGTTATCTAACTTTTCAATTTTTCT
Organism: Magnolia kwangsiensis; assembly: GCA_037074715.1. Classification (NCBI taxonomy): domain Eukaryota; kingdom Viridiplantae; phylum Streptophyta; class Magnoliopsida; order Magnoliales; family Magnoliaceae; genus Magnolia; species Magnolia kwangsiensis. The sequence continues at coordinate 45,624,423 of CM073583.1, forward strand.
TGTCAAAATACAAAATTTATTTTTCTTTTTAAAAATATATATATTTTTACAATTTGTCAATTTTTTTCACAAATTTGTTTAATTTTTTAATTTTTCTTTTTCAAAATATCATTTTTTAGATCTCACTTTTGTTATATAATTTTTTAATTTTTCTTGTCAAAATACAAAATCTACTTTTCTATTTTAAAATATATATTCTTTTACAATTTGTCATTTTTTTCACAATTTTGTTTAATTTTTAAAATTTTCTTTTTTAAAATATCATTTTTTAAATCTCACTTTTTGTTATATAACTTTTTAATTTTTCTTGTCAAAATACCAAATCTAGTTTTCTTTTTTTAAAAAAATATATTTTTTTACAATTTGTCAATTTTTTCACAATTTTGTTTAATTTTTTAAATTTTCTTTTTCAAAATACTATTTTTTTATCGATTTTTTTTTCAAAATTATCAACATTATTCAAAGTTCTTATTTTTTTTTTTTAAATCTAGATTTTTATAAAATTACAGTTTTGTTTTCAAAATTTAATTTTTTTAAAACATTGTTAATTATTTTTCTAAGCTTCTCAACTAAATTTTTTTTTGAAATTCATAATTTTTTTGAGCTTCTTAATTTTTGACCTGAGCATTAGAGACGGTCTTTGACAGTTTCTAATAGAAATGGTATTTGATAGGGCTATAAGATGGTTTAGGACCGTCTCTAATAGAGACGGTCGATGACAGTCTCTAATAAAGAGTCTTTGACAAGGCTATAAGACAGCTAAGGACCATCTCTAATAGAGACGGTCTTTGAGAGTCTCAGATTACAAGTAAAAGACAGCCAATGACCGTCTCAGATGACCGCATTTAAGACGGTCACAGACCATCTCTAATGCGGACGGCCGATGACCGTCTCAGATGAGGCATATAAGACGGTCAACGACCATCTTAAATGATTTGTGGACATTGAAATTTTTAAGACAATATTAAGGACGGCCAGGGGCCATCTAAAATTTTAGAGACGGTTTACGGCCATCTCTAAAGCGTCTTTAAACAAACAATTTTAGAGACGGTCCAGAACCGTCTCTAAGTCCATCCTTTTTTTTCCATTTTTCACGTAATAGTGAGGTCATGCACCATCTTCCTTGAGAGGATAACTATACCAAATCTGTGGAACTTCTCTAAACTCCTCACATAGACTCCTCGAATCCACGAGGAAAGAAAGTAAAAAAATAGAAATAAATTCTAATAAATTCGAAATTGATTAATGAATGAATAAAAATGAGTTCACAAAGTACCAAGCAATGAGAAAGAAATCAGAATCAAACTACAACTAAAACTCCTAGAATTTGCAACTTACTATAAATAGTAAACTTACTATTTATAGATGGTCATGATGTCTACTAGTGCGCAAGGTTTTTGGCCAAAAATAGTGTCCTATTTGGCTTCACCAAGTTTCTCCTAATTTTTCTAAGCTCTTTTCACATTGGACGCAACTGCTAAAGCCCAACGGATGAAGAGTTATAATCAAACTAAAACTACTATTTATAGCAAAAATAAAATTAAAATAAACAATCGTTGATCTGGTGGTATTTCACAAATCCAGCTTAGGTAACCTGGCATAACGGGGTTGGTTGGCTAAAGTAACTCGTTCTACCTCAAAATCATATATTTTACATCTGATAATTCATTTTGGATTGCGAGATACGCCTGATTTAAGGTCCGATGGTCTGGATCACTTCTGTCGTTGACCGGGCCTTTTTTGATCCATCTTGGCCATGTAATTGTCTGCAACCCGCTCTACATCAATCTCCTCCACTTCAAAAGAACTCGTCCTCAAGTTCGTCTTGCTTTGGTTCATGATACTCGGTCAGGTCCGTGATGTTGAAAGTCCGTGAGATCTTCATGTCATATGAAAGATCAATAACATAAACGTTGTCATTAATCTTTCAGATGATTGGTACCAGTCCAATCTTTTTATTCTTCAACTTTTTGTATGTCCCAGTTGAAAATATTTCTTTGTACAGATGGACCATTACTTGGTTGCCTACCTCGAACACTTTTTGTCGCCGATGCTTGTCTGCTTGCTCCTTGTACTTTTTGTTTAAGGCATGTAGCTTGGTCTGTACCTCCGCATGAATGTCAATGATCCTGTTTGTCATATGTTCTGCTATAATGCTCATGCCTAGGAGCTTGGGCAGATGAACTAAGTCTAGTGTGTGGCGAGGTACTCGTCCGTAAATAACCTGAAATGGAGATTTCCCTGTCGAGCAGTTCACCATGTTGTTGAATCAAACTCCACTTGAGACATGGACAAATCTCACTACTTCGGTTTTTCTCCTGAAATACGTCGAAGGAGGTTTCCCAATGTGCGATTCACAACCTCAGTTTACTCGTCAGTTTATGGATGGTAGGCATTGCTGAATTGAAGTCGTGTATCGAATCGAGTCCACAAAGTCTGCCAAAAGTGGCTTATGAACTTTGTGTCACGGTCAGAAGTAATAGTCTTGGGAACCCCATGTAGCCGCACTTCTCCAAAGAATAGATTCTCCATGTGTGTTACATCGAGAGTCTTCTTACATGGAATAAAGTGTGTCATCTTGGAGAAACGATCTACTGCTACAAACACCGAATTCATGCCGCATTGTGTTCGTGGGAGACCAAGCACGAAGTTTATAGATAAATCCTCTCAAGGGCCATCAGGCATGGGTAACGAGGTGTAGAAGCCCGTATTATTAGATTACCCCTTGAAGGTTTAACAAATATAATATCGTTGGACTACCTTTCCCACATCACATACCAATTACAGCCAGTAATACCGCTCTTCCACAAGAGCTTGCGTCTTGTCTCACTCAAGGTGTCCAATAAGGCCACCTCCATGTAGCTCTTGGATTATCTATTCTCTTAACGAACTTTTAGAGATGCACAGTCGATTCCCCTTAAAAAAGAATCCGTCTTGCATATGTAAATCGTTGGGGTGACCTTCTTAGCATTTAACCCATATGTCCTTGAAGTCGTTGTCGTCGGCATATATGTCCTTGAGGAGCTTGAACCCGACAACCTCATTGCTCATAGTGACTAACAAAGTTACATGGTGACTTAGTGCATCGACTACTTTGTTCTGTTGCCCATACTTATGTTTTAACACGAACGTGAATTTCTACAAAAATGAGATCCATCTAGCATGCACACTGTTAATATTAGCTTGGCTATTAATGAATTTGAGAGCTTGATGGTCCGTATCAAGTATGAATTCCCTTTGAATCAAATAATGTCGCCAATGTCGCAGTGCCTGGACCACCGCGTACAACTCGATCTTATATGTAGACCACTTTTTACGTGCATCGCTAAGTTTCTCACTGTATAAGGTTACTGACCTACCTTCTTGAGACAACTCTCCCAATCCCAATATATGAGACATCACATTCGACGTCAAACAATTTGTCGAAGTTAGGAAGCATAAGAATCGGGGTCATAGATAACCTGCGCTTAATTTCAGCAAAGCTCCTTTCAGCTTCGTCAGTCCACTAAAACTGCCCTTTCTTCATGCAATCTGTGATTGGTGACACAATGGTATTGAAAATTTTCACGAACCGACGATAGAATATTGTTAGTCCATAAAAACTTTATACTTCATAAATATTTGTGGGAACCGGCGATTCTCTGATTGGCTTCACATTTTCCTCATCCACCCGAATACTCGTGAGTGTTACGACAAAACCCAGAAACAACAGGCTATCAGTCATGAAGTTGCACTTTTTAAAATTAAGATACAGTTTATTTTTAATGAGCACTTGAAGGACTTTTTTGAGGTGTTCCATATGGGTGGTTTCATCTTGACTATATATCAAAATATCATCGAAATAAACCACAATGAACCGCCCAATGAAAGGTTTCAGAAGTTGGTTAATCTCATGAATTGCTAGGCACGTTCGAAAGACTGAAGGGCATAACCATCCATTCGTACAATCCTTCATTAGTCTTAAAGGCCGTTTTCCACTCATCACCTGACCATATTCGAATTTGATGGTAGCTACTCCTTAAGTCCAATTTAGAGAATATTTTTGTGCCCTCCAACATATCCAGTATATCTTCCAACCGTGGTATAGGAAACCTGTATTTTATGGTGATTTTGTTGATGGCCTGACCGTCGACACACAAGCACCAACTCCCTTCTTTCTTTGGAGTTAATAGAGCTGGTACAGCACATGGGCTCATGCTTTCTCAAATAATACCCTTACGAATCAGTTCCTCCACTTGCCCTTGCATAATCTCGCACTCATTTAGACTTATCCGATAGTGAGGGCGATTGGGTAAACTGGACCCAAGGACAAAGTGGATATGGTGTTGGATATCCCGCAATAAGAGGTAATCCATCGAGAAGGTCATCGGGCCAAATTTCTTTGAATTCATGTAACAAGGGCCTTAGTCTTTTAGGGATGATGGTATGCTCAAGTTCTTCCCCTTTTACAATTGATGCGTAAGCTTGTCCTGTTTCTTTGGATTCTTCCACGAAGTCCCTTATGGTTAAGAGAAAATGGCCCTCCACTTTAGAAATTTCAGGTGGTCCCTCTAGATCCATAGGGGACAATATGGTCTTCAACCCGTCCTTGACGAAGATATATATGTTATCTCACCCTTTATGAGTGGCATCACGGTTAGATTGTCAGGGTCGACCGAATAATATACGACATGCTTTCATGTTAACCACATCGCATACTACTTCATCCTTATAATGTTTGCCAATTGAAAAGGAGATGATGCACCGTTCAGTTACCTTTGTTTCGCTGCTTCTTGATCCAGCCGATTGTATATGGGGAGGGATGATGCTCCATTTTCAATTGTAATTTTTTCACCAGGACCTTGGAGACAATGTTCATGCTGCTCCCACTATTAATGATCACGTCACAAACCTTTTGATTCACTGTACACCTAGTTTGGAAGATGTTATGCTGTTGTGGATGCACTTCTTTTCTTGGCGCATATAATAGCCCCCTCATGATGAGTGACTCACCGCGTTCTTGATGAACCAACCTAACTCATCTGCATCATTCTCAGTGGTGTGCTCCTGTTCTTCAACATCTAGATCTTTATATGCGTTATCAGAACTACCATCATTAATGGTAAGGTTCACTACTTTTCGTTGGGGACAAGTATTTGATAGGTGGCCCGGTTGGCCACAACGATAGCAGTTGTCAGGCCTTAGCCAAGCATAGGGGTTCGGGATTATACTTGTACCAACAGCATTCGATACGCCCCTTTGGGGTATAGCTTACCCGCTTCCCTGATCTTGGCTCTCAGATGTAGGAGATTGAGTGCGTGCTCCTACGAACTCCTTCACCTTGGGTTGTGGAGCTCCCTGGGGTGGATCTGCCACAGTGACCCTTGTGGTAGGAGAGGTAGGTGTGTTAGGACATTCAAGTTATGCTTTTGCACTAGTAGCCAACTTGATCGCATCATTCATCGTCCAAACGGACTGCATCTAAACCTGATCCTTGATCGTCATACGCAATCCACCGTTGAATCGGGCGACTTGATGCGATTCAGTCTCGACTAAATCGTTATACACCGGCAGAAGGTAAAATTCTTCTATGTATTCTCTCATCGACCAACTACCCTATTAATAATTTTGGTATTTTTGGAATAATACCTAATCGTAATCTCTAGGGAGAAATCGGGCCATAGTAGTTGCTTCATCCGCTGCCATGTGTGGATTGATGATTTCATCTGCCTGATTCGTACGAGTTGCAATTGTTCTCACCAAGCTGAAGCTCCGCCTTTCAACTTGTAGGCCACAAGCTTGACCTTCTTTGCTTCAAGGATGTCCATATAGTTGAAGAATTGCTCAACTTCAGAAAGCCAATCAAGAAAATTCTCAATGTATAATTGGCTATTGAAGCTAGGAATATCAACCCATGTCTTGAATTCTCAATCCGTTCGATCTACTCGATCACTGCCTTGTTTAGGGTGTTTGAAGATTATGTTATCGATCTCCTCCTCGTTGGATCCTCCTTCCTCAGGAATGACCCTTGGATAAACTGCCGGTACTATCCTGCGATCAGGGCGATTATGAGTTTCAGCAATTGGCGGTGGAGGATTACCACCAGGAACACGGAGTTACCCTAGGGTTTCTGCCAAGAGATCCATTATGTGATCGATGGAAGCCTGCAGCCCTTTCATATTTTGTTGATTCTCTTGCTGTGCTGTTTCGAAAGCTGCCACCATTAAAGATAAATTCTTTGGAACACCGCCCATGAGATTGTTGCTCGACCCGTCATTAGAAGCCATTGATTTGAGGAAAAATCTCGCTGTAATACCAAACTAATGCAGGGAAGGACATGAGGTCGAGCACCGTCTTCCTCAAGAGGATAACTATTCCGAAGCCACAGAACTTCTTCGGACTCCTCATAAAGACTTCTCGAATACATGAGGAAAGAAAGCAAGAAAATAGAAATAAATTTTAATAAATTTAAAATTGATCGATGAATGAATAAAAATGAGTTCACAACCCTTTAAATTGGGATACTAAGCAATGAGAAAGAAATCAGAATCAAACTACAACTAAAACTCCAAGAATTCACGACTTACTATAAATAGTAAACTTACTATTTATAGATGGTCGTGATGTCTACTAGTGCACAAGGTTTTCGGCCAAAAATAGTAAGTGTCCTATTTGGCTTTACCAAGTTGTTCTCCTAATTTTTCTAAGCTCTTTTCATGTTGGACGCAACATCTAAAGCCCAACGGATGAAGAGTTGTAATCAAACTAAAATTAATATTTATAGTAAAAATGAAATTAAAATAGGGAAACGACCATCGATCTGACGGTGTTTCACAAATCTGGCTTGACCAACCTAGCGTAGCAAGGTTGGTTGGCTAAAGTAGCTCGTTCTACCCCAAAATCATATATTTTACGCCCGATAACTCATTCTGGATTGCGGGATATGCCTAATTTAAGGTCCGATGGTCTGGATCACTTCTGTCGTCGGCTAGGCCTTTTCTGATCCATCTTGGCCATTTAACTGTCCGTGTAAGACCCGTATCCTAGTCCGTACTATTCCGTCGACTGTCGCGATCCTTCCCGTTGAATTTCAGTAATCTGCGACCTGTAATCGACTTTTGCGCATGACCCTAAGTCGTATCCTGTAGATTTGAGTCGGCTTAATCCGAGACTTGTATCATTACGACCGTACCGTCGCTGCGGTTCCAACGTCGTGACTCACATACTGATCCGATACCCAGTCGAGGAGATGTAGGCCTATATTCAATTCGAGAAAAAACACCGCGCATTTGTAATCCCAAGAGAATCTCTACAACATGTCCCATCAATCCATCAATCAATCAATCAACCCATCAATCCATCAATCACCTCATGTCAAGTACACATCACCTTTCACCCCATTCCCAAGCAATCACCAAGTCAACTCTCTCTCACCCTCTCTCTTACATACCCATACTTGTCAAAGTACACCATCACCTTACCCATCACTCACATCCATCGCCCATCCCTCTCTCCTTACAACTCTCTCTCTCTCTCTTCCTCTTTTCTCACACCATTCCCAAGCAAGGAGAGAGCTCACACGTCCATGCTCTTTTCAAGAGAAAAATGTGAGTTGTGTGGTCCACCTTTCCCTTCCCAAAACCTCCATCCTAGCCATCCATTTCTCATCTTCCACCATTAAAGAGAAGCATAAGGAGATATGCTTTCCAACGGACTGAGAAGAACGATAGGTGGGTGCTTCTATAGGCTAGTTTTCATGATTTTATGATGGGCCAAGTGAGGCCTACCGATTAATGGTATGGATCTCACTTGGGACCCTAGATGTGGTCGATGGCCCACCTTAATTTTTTATTATCATTCCATGATGGGGCTATTCTTCATGGACCCCATCATGATGTTTACCTTCCAGTCTAAAAAGGGGTCATCTTGACCTTACATCTTAGTGGAGAAGGGATCTCCACCATTGATCTTTGATATGGTGGGACCACATGTAATGGGACCCACTTGATGCATGATTGGATGCTTGAAAGGGAGGGCCCATAGTGTTGGGGTCCCTCCATCATCGCGTGTTTCTCTCTCTCTATCTCCCTCTCTCCTTCATTTTCTTGTGATGATGTGGCCATGTGGCCCACCCAAATGGACCCCACCATGGAACATGTATTTTATCCAAGCCATTTATAGGTGGGGCCCACTTTATATATATGTTGTACACACACCATCCATGCATATGGTGGTCCACCTGGACAACACGTCTGATGGTGAGGCCCACCTTAATATGTGTTGTATCCCAAAACCATCCAGCGTCTAGGGGACGCTGGATGTCAATCGAGTATGAACTGTCAGTGGGTGTACTGACGAACAACAAAAATTACCGTAAAAGCTTTGTTTCTTAGCTTTTGGGAAGGGCCACTCATTCAGGCCCCACCTTGATGTATAAATTCAATCCACGCCGTCCATTCCATTCCTTAGTCCATTTTAAGCGTTGAGCCGAAATGTGAAATTAATCCAATGTTCTGGCGGGCCATAGCATAGAAAATGGTGATTTTTACCATTAAAAATTCATAAAGGGCCACTTTAATTTTTTTTACTTGCTAAAACATCTCGCACATTGGACTCGTTTAGTCTGTCTCGAGCCATAGAATTCAATGAGTGGTGTGGATTCACCTGATGTGGACCCTACCTATGAAAAACTGCAGAAAAATATTTTTCTTAAAAATATATATACATGTGTATAGCAGGCAGCGCCTGCTGCTAACGTCTACAACGTCCTTTAGCTGCATTGACACTGGGACCATGGGTCCTAGCCATGGGCCTCACCATGATGTTTGTTGATAATCAACACCGTGCAATTGTTGAGTTCCCTTTGGGACAATGGGTCCCAAAAAAAATCACCCCTATCTGTAGCTCAGGTTGCCCACATCATAGGAAACTGTGGGATCGAACGTCTGCCCTTGAAACCCATTTTTGGGTTCACAGAAGTTTTAGGTTATTATGAAAATTTATTTTTCCTTTTCGTTCAGGTCTATGTGACCTTCTCAACAGATTGGATGGAAAATAAACATTATGGTGGGCCCCACATGGGACCCACTAATGTATGTAAGTATAACCACACTGTCCACCCCAGGACGGTGGGACCCCATAATGTATGTGTTTTAACCACACTGTCCAAAGAGAAATTTCCAACTGTACGACCACTATATGGCCCATTCCTGAGACGAAGCCCACCGCATTTTACTTTCCAATAATACTCCCCGGGTGTACGGACGCCCTGCAAAAGGTCGAAAATGCCCTTGCTTTTTCCTTAAAGCGTTGATGCTCGTCGAACTCCCAGTTGTACGAACGGTTCAAAGGAGATCAACGTTACATGGGCCCATCAGTTATGTATTTATTATATCCACAATGTTCATCCATATTTTGAGATCATTTCGGAGCATTATCAAAAAAAAAAAACATATCCAAAGATCAACTGGACAAAACCACAAAGAGTAGCAGAAAATTGATTTTCACTGTTGAAACTTTTGTAGGGCCCACCATAACATTTATTTTCCATCCAATCTATTCATAAGGTCACAAAGACCTGGATGAATAGGAAAAACAAATTTCGTAATGATCCAAAACTTTCGTGACTCCTGAAAGGGTTTCAACGGTAGACGTTCAAAGCAGAATGGCATTACCATTTGCTAGGGTTTGACATATGGCTACGGATTATAACTGTAGCCATAGATACCATAATATGTAGCAATAGGATCCATCCGGCGTGGGCGCGCCGAACTAGCAGCCCCCCACGCCACTTGCTGGCCTGTCCGGTGTAGCCATGCCGATCTGGCGGGGCCGTGCCCATAGCCCTATGGATGCGGATAATAACCGTAGCAATAGGCTCTTTGTGCTTTTTGTGTGTTTTTTTTTTTTTTTTTTTAATGAAGAGAACTTTTTCTCCCTTACATTTTTCTCAAATACATAATTATATAAATATGTATATAAAAATATTTTTCTCTCTTAATTCATTTCTTTGTCTATTTATTTAACAAGCATCTCCTAAACTAGAATGAGTTACATAACGTACCATGTATGATTTTGGGGTAGGAGAAGCTAATTTAGCCAAATAACATAGTAATTTTCTGAGATTTCATCGGGTCAATGGTTAAAAATACACTTCACGGTCATTTCACTTCACTTCACCATCATTTCCATGCATTTCACGGTCAATTCGACGCACTTCACGGTCAATTCACTTCACTTCACGACCATTTCCATGCAGTTCGCGGTCATTTCACTTCACTTCATCGTCATTTCCATGCATTTCACGGTCATTCCTAGCGATTCCGTGTTCATTCATGGTCAATTCGACGCACTTCACGGTCAATTCACTTCACCTCACGGCCATTTCCACGCACTTCGCAGTCAATTTACTTCACTTCACAGTCATTTTCATGCATTTCACGGTCATTCCTAGCGATTCCGTGTTCATTCACGGTCAATTTGACGCACTTCACGGTCAATTCACTTCACTTCACAGCCATTTCCACGCACTTCACAGTCATTTCACTTCACTTCACCGTCATTTCCATGCATTTCACGGTCATTCCTAGTGACTCTGTGTTCATTCATGGTCAATTTGACACACTTCACGGTCAATTCACTTCACTTCGCAACCATTTCCATGCACTTCGCAATCATTTCACTTCACTTCACCGTCATTTCCATACATTTCACGGTCATTCCTAGCGAGTCTGTGTTCATTCACGGTCAATTCGACGCACTTCACGGTCAATTCACTTCACTTTACGGCCATTTCCATGCACTTCGGGTCATTTCACTTCACTTCACCGTCATTTCCATGCATTTCACGGTCATTCCTAGCGATTCCGTGTTCATTCATTGTCAATTTGACGCACTTCACTTCACAGCCATTTCCACGCACTTCGCGGTCATTTCACTTCACTTCGCCATCATTTCCATGCATTTCAAGGTCATTCCTAGCGATTCCATGTTCATTCACGGTCAATTCACTTCACTTCACGGCCATTTCCACGCACTTCGCGATCATTTCACTTCACTTCACCGCCATTTCCATGAATTTCACGGTCATTCTTAGCGATTCCATGTTCATTCACGGTCAATTCGACGCACTTCACGGTCAATTCACTTCACTTCACGGCCATTTCCACGCACTTCACGGTCAATTCACTTTACTTCACCGTCATTTCCATGCATTTCATGCTCATTCCTAGCGATTTCGTATTCATTCACGATCAATTCGACGCACTTCACGGTCAATTCACTTCACTTCACTTCACGGCCATTTCCACTCACTTCACGATCATTTTACTTCACTTCACCGTCATTTCCATGCATTTCACGGTCATTCCCGGCGATTCTGTGTTCATTCACGATCATTTTGACGCACTTCACGGTCAATTCACTTCACTTCACGGCCATTTTCAAGCACTTCGCAGTCAATTCACTTAACTTCACCATCATTTTTATGCATTTCACGGTCATTCCCTGCGATTTCGTGTTCATTCATGGTCAATTTGACGCACTTCACGGTCAATTCACTTCACTTCACGGCCATTTCCATGCACTTCGTGGTCATTTCACTTCACTTCACTTCACCGTCATTTCCATGCATTTCACGGTCATTCCTAGCGATTCCATGTTCATTTTACGGTTTAGGTTTTGGGATTTGAGAATGGGTTCGGGTTTAGGTTATAGGTTTTAGTTTCGGTTTAGGTTATAGGTTAACGGTTTAGGTTAAGGTTTAGGTTTAGGTTTAGGTTATAGGTTTTTGGATTTGAGAATGGGTTCGAGTTTAGGTTATAGGTTTTGGTTTTGGTTTAAGTTATAGGTTTTGGGATTTGAGAATGGGTTCGGGTTTAGGTTATAGGTTTTGGTTTTGGTTTAGGTTATAAGTTATAGGTTTAGGTTAAGGTTTAGGTTTAGGTTTTAGGATTTGAGAATGGGTTCGGGTTTAGGTTATAAGTTTTGGTTTTGGTTTAGGTTATAGGTTAACGGTTTAGGTTAAGGTTTAGGTTTAGGTTATAGGTTTTTGGATTTGAGAATGGGTTCGGGTTTAGGCTATAGGTTTTGGTTTTAGTTTAGGTTATAGGTTTTGGTTTAGGTTATAGGTTTTGGGATTTGAGAATGGGTTCGGGTTAAGGTTTAGGTTTAGGCTATAGGTTTTTGGATTTGAGAATGAGTTCGGGTTTAGGGTATAGGTTTTGGTTTTAGTTTAGGTTATAGGTTTTGGTTTAGGTTATAGGTTTTGGGATTTGAGAATGGGTTTGGGTTTTGGTTAAAGGTTTTGGTTTTGGTCTAGGTTATAGGTTTTGGTTTAGGTTATATGTTATAGGTTTAGGTTAAGGTTTTGGTTTAGGTTTAGGTTATAAGTTTTGGGATTTGAGAATGGGTTCGGATTTAGGTTATAGGTTTTGGCTTTGAGAATGGGTTCGGGTTTAGGCTATAGGTTTTGGTTTTAGTTTAGGTTAGAGGTTTTGGGATTTGAGAATGGGTTTGGGTTTAGGTTATAGGTTTTTATTTTGGTTTAGGTTATAGGTTATAGGTTTAGGTTTTGGATTTATAGGTTTTGGTCTTAAATCCCAAAATCTATAACTTAAACCTAAACCTAAACCAAAACCCGAACCCATTCTCAAATCCCAAAACCTATAACTTAAACCTAAACCAAAACCTATAACCTAAACCCGAACCCATTCTCAAATCCCAAAACCTCTAACCTAAACCTAAACCTTAACCTAAACCAAAACCTATAACCTAAACCAAAACCAAAACTTATAACCAAAACCAAAACCAAAACCTATAACCTAACCCGAACCCATTCTCAAATCCCAAAACCTATAACCTAAACCAAAACCAAAACCAAAACCATAACCTAAACCTATAACCTATAACCTAAACCAAAACCTATAACCTAAACCTAAACCAAAACCTTTAACCTAAACCGTAACCCATTCTTAAATTCGAAAACCTATAACTTAAACCTAAACAAAAACCAAAACCTATAACCTAAACCCGAACCCATTATCAAATCCTAAAACCTATAACCTAAAGCAAAACCAAAACCTATAACCTAAACCTGAACCCATTCTCAAATCCCAAAACCTCTAACCTTAACCTAAACCAAAACCAAAACCTATAACCTAACTCGAACTCATTCTCAAATCTCAAAACCTATAACCTAAACCTAAACCAAAACCTTAACCTAAACCTATAACCTATAACCAAAACCAAAACCAAAACCTATAACCTAAACCCAAACCCATTCTCAAATCCCAAAACCTCTAACCTTAACCAAAACCAAAACCAAAACCTATAACCTAACCCGAACCCATTCTCAAATCTCAAAACCTATAACCTAAACCTAAACCAAAACCTTAACCTAAACCTATAACCTATAACCAAAACCAAAACCAAAACCTATAACCTAAACCCGAACCCATTCTCAAATCCCAAAACCTAAACCTAAACCTTAACATAAACCTATAACCTATAACCTAAACCAAAACCTATAACCTAAACCCAAACCTATAACCTAAACCCGAACCCATTCCCAAATCCCAAAAGCTATAACCTAAACCAAAGCCTATAACCTAAACCAAAACCAAAACCTATAGCCTAAACCCGAACCCATTCTCAAATCCCAAAACCTATAACCTAAACCAAAACCTATAACCTAAACTAAAACCAAAACCTATAGCCTAAACCCGAACCCATTCTCAAATCCAAAAACCTATAACCTAAACCTAAACCTTAACCTAAACCGTTAACCTATAACCTAAACTGAAACCAAAACTTATAACCTAAACCCGAACCCATTCTCAAATCCCAAAACCTTAACCTAAACCTATGACTTATAACCTAAACCAAAACCTATAACCTTTGGAATTTGAGAATAGGTTTAGGTTATAGGTTATCGGTTAAGGTTAGGGTGTAGGTTAAGGTCATTTGCTATAGGTTATAGGTTTACGTTAAGGTTTAGGTTTAGGTTTAAGTTATAGGTTTTGGGATTTGAGAATAGGTTTAGGTTATAAGTATAGGTTTAGGTTAAGGTATAGGTTAATGTTTAGGGAAATGACCATGAATCAACACGAAATTACCAGGAATGATCGTGAAATGCATGAAAATGACCGTGAAGTGAGGCGATTGGACCGCGAAATTCATGGAAATGACCATGAAATGCATGCAAATGATCGTGAAGTGAAGGAGTTTGACCGTGAAATGCCTTGAAATGACCGTGAATCAACACGGAATTGTTTCGGACGACCGTGAAATGCATGGAAGTGATCATGAATTGAAGCGAAATGACCGTGAACTGCATGCAAATGACTGTGAATTGAAGAAGTTTGACCGTGAAATGCCTCGAAATGACCGTGAATCAACACAGAATTGTTTCGGATGACCGTGAAATGCATGAAAGTGATGATGAATTGAAGTGAAATGACCGTGAAATGCATGCAAATGACCGTGAAGTGAAGGAGTTTGACCGTGAAATGCCTCGAAATGACCGTGAATCAACACGGAACTGTTTCGGATGACCGTGAAATGCATGGAAGTGATGATGAATTGAAGCAAAATGACCGTGAAATGCATACAAATGACCGTGAAGTGAAGGAGTTTGACCGTGAAATGCCTTAAAATGACTGTGAATCAACACGGAATTGTTTCGGATGACCGTGAAATGCATGGAAGTGATGATGAATTGAAGCGAAATGACCGTGAAATGCATGCAAATGACCGTGAAGTGAAGGAGTTTGACCGTGAAATGCCTCGAAATGACCGTGAATCAACACAGAATTGTTTCGGATGACCGTGAAATGCATGGAAGTGATAATGAATTGAAGCGAAATGACCCTAAAATGCATGCAAATGACCATGAAGTGAAGGAGTTTGACTGTGAAATGCCTCGAAACGACCGTGAATCAACATGGAATTGTTTCAGATGACCGTGAAATGCATGGAAGTGATGATGAATTGAAGCGAAATGACCGTGAAATGCATGCAAATGACCGTGAAGTGAAGGAGTTTGACCGTGAAATGCCTCAAAATGACCGTGAATCAACACAGAATTGTTTCGGATGACCGTGAAATGCATGGAGTGATCATGAATTAAAGTGAAATGACCGTGAAATGCATGCAAATGACCATGAAATGCATGGAAGTGATCATGAATTAAAGCGAAATGACCGTAAAATGCATGCAAATGACCGTGAAATGCATGGAAGTGATCATGAATTAAAGCGAAATGACCGTGAAATGCATGCAAATGACCGTGAAGTGAAGGAGTTTGACCATGAAATGCCTCAAAATGACCATGAATCAACACGGAATTGTTTCGGTCGACCGTGAAATTCATGGAAGTGATCATGAATTGAAGCGAAATGACCGTGAAATGCATGCAAATGACTGTGAATTGAAAGAGTTTAACCGTGAAATGCCTCGAAATGACCATGAATCAACACGGAATTGTTTTGGATGACCGTGAAATGCATGAAAGTGATGATGAATTGAAGCGAAATGACCGTGAAATGCATGCAAATACCATGAAGTGAAGGAGTTTGACCGTGAAATGCCTCGAAATGACCGTGAATCAACACGGAATTGTTTCAGATGACCGTGAAATGCATGGAAGTGATGATGAATTGAAGCGAAATGACCGTGAAATGCATGCAAATGACCGTGAAGTGAAGGAGTTTGACCGTGAAATGCCTCGAAATGGCCGTGAATCAACACGGAATTGTTTCGGATGACCGTGAAATGCATGGAAGTGATGATGAATTGAAGCGAAATGGCCGTGAAATGCATGAAAATGACCATGAAGTGAAGGAGTTTGACCGTGAAATGCCTCAAAATGACCGTGAATTAACATGAAACTGTTTTGGATGACCATGAAATGCATGGAAGTGATGATGAATTGAAGCGAAATGACCGTGAAATGCATGCAAATGACCATGAAGTGAAGGAGTTTGACCGTGAAATGCCTTGAAATGACCGTGAATCAACACGGAATTGTTTCGGATGACCGTGAAATGCATGAAAGTGATGATGAATTGAAGCGAAATGACCATGAAATGCATGCAAATGACCGTGAAATGCCTCGAAATGACTGTGAATCAACACGAAATTGTTTCGGATGACCGTGAAATGCATGGAAGTGATGATGAATTGAAGTGAAATGACCCTGAAATGCATGTAAATGACCGTGAAGTGAAGGAGTTTGACCGTGAAATGCCTCGAAATGACTGTGAATCAACACGAAATTGTTTCGGATGACTGTGAAATGCATGGAAGTGATGATGAGTTAAAGCAAAATGACCGTGAAATGCATGCAAATGACCGCGAAGTGAAGGAGTTTGACCGTGAAATGCCTCGAAATGATCGTGAATCAACACAGAATTGTTTCAGATGACCATGAAATGCATGAAAGTGATCATGAATTAAAGCAAAATGACCGTGAAATACATGCAAATGACCGTGAAGTGAAGGAGTTTGACCGTGAAATGCCTCGAAATGACCGTGAATCAACACGAAAATGTTTTGGATGACTATGAAATGCATGGAAGTGATCATGAATTGAAGTGAAATGACCGTGAAATGTATGTAAATGAAATGAACAAAATTGACCGCTAAGTGAATGAAATGGATTTTCGATCATCGAGCTGATGAAATCTTGGAAAATAACCAAGTTGGTTGGTTAAAGTAGCTTCTCCTACCCTAAAATCATATAGGGTACATCAAGTAACTAATTTTAGTTTAGAAGATATTCTTATTAAATGAATAAAGAAAGAAATGGAAAAAAAAGAGAAAAAAATTTTATATGCTTATATATACATATTTATATAGATATGTGTTAGAGAAAATTATAGGTAGAATAAAGTTCTCCATTAAAAAAAAATACAAAAAAACCAAAAAAAACCTGTTGCTACGGACTTTAGCTACGGTTATTATCCGTAGCCATAGGGCCCACCCTATGGGCGCGACCTCGCCAGATCGGTGTGGCCGCGTCGGACAGGCCAGCAAGTGGCGTGGGGGGCCGCTAGTTTGGCGTGCCCACCCCGGACGGATCCTATTGCTACGGATTATGGTATCTATGGCTACGGTTATAATCCGTAGCCATAGGTCTGACCGTAGCAAATGGTAATGTTATTCTGCTTTGAACGTCTACCGTTGAAACCCTTTCAGGGGTCACAGAAGTTTTGGATCATTAAGAATTTTTTTTTCTATTCATCCAGGTCTTAGTGACCTCATGAATGGATTAGATGGAAGATAAATGTTATGGTGGGCCCTACAAAAGTTTCAATGGTGAAAATTAATTTTTTGCTGCTCTTTGTGGTGTGGTCCAGTTGATCTTTGGATACAAATTTTTTTTTTTGGGATAATGCTCCGAAATGATCTGAAAATTTGGATGAACGTTGTGGATATAATAAATACATAACTGTGCGGCACATGTAACGTTGATCTCTTTTGAAACGTTCGTATAACTCGGAGTTCGAGGAGCATCAGCGCTCGTCTTCGCGCAACGGCCGATCCGCTTGAAGGAAAATGTAGGGGCATTTTCGACCTTTGGGAAGGCGTCCGTACACCTGGGGAGTATTCTTGGGAAGTAAAATGGGGTGGGCTTCGTCTCGGGAATGGGCCATATACTGGTGCTACAGTTGGAAATTTCTCTTGTCCAAAACAGGACGGTGGGACCCCATGATGTATGTGTTTTAAACATACCATCCACCCCTGGACAATGGGACCCACCATGATGTAAGTGTTGCATCCAAATCGTCCAACCAATTTGAAAGCCCATTTCATGGCTTATGGCAGGGGATAAAAAAATGAGTTAGATCTAAGGTTCAGCTGGAACCCACCATGGTATGTGTTTCATTCATGCCGTCCATCATGAGGTGGAACCCACCATGATATATATGTGTTTTATCCACTCCATCCATTGATTTCAGGACGATAAACCATCCAGAAAGGATTATTTTTGGAGTGAAATCCGTGTAGTCCACAGGTTTGTCTACTTCGTCGTCCATCTTATATTTAATGGCTAGGATGTTGCAACAGCCTGTATGGTTTCAGAATGCCACTTTGGCAAGGGTTAAATCTTCCTTCTGAACACAATGGATGGTACAGATCGATGATTTAAATGTGGAGTAGGTCGTACTAAGAAAATTTTAAATGCACAGTGTAAACACTATTTACGTAAATGAGAAGATGCCATGCATGTGCGTGATGTCCATGCAATGTACATATAGGTCTATGGTGATGATCGTGAGAAATCTGCTTCGTCCATCTGCATTGTCAACTCATTTAAAGTGTTGAGATTGAATTTGAAGCTTATCCAGATATCAGGCGGGCCCCAAATCATGATTTCAGGGGCTGATCTATCAGTTTAGCTATTTTCAGAAGGATCTAGGAGCTGAAATTTGATGTGTACGGTTAATTTGTGGTCCCAAGGTTACATATAAAGTTTTGAGCTGATTGGATGGTGGTAACCCTGTAATCTTACACTCTGGATGGGTTTTTAGGCCCGTTTAACAGGACCCCTTAGGAATTTTAATGGTGGAAATCATTACCACTACTTATCTATTGGTGTGGCCCATTTGATACGCATATGGCCCATGTGATGTGGCCCACTTTCCATGTTTAAGTCCCATTGTTGAGGCCCACCTTTGGTGTGTTGATGGCCCATGGGTTGAGGCCAATTGTAATGAATTTGGGGCCATGGGTTGAGGCTCATTGTGATGTATTAGGGCCCATGGGTTAAGGCCCATTGTGATATATTCTAGGGCCCATGGGTTAAGGCCCATTGCGATGTATTAGGGCCCATGGGTTGAGACCCATTGTGATGTATAAAGGCCCGTGGGTTGAGACCCACTGTGATGTGTATAGGGCCCATGGGTTAAGGCCTAGTGTGATGCATTTGGAACCCATGGGTTGAGGCCCATTGTAGTGTGATTCCACCATGGGTTATGTAATGACATTTATGGCGGGTCATGCCTTGGGAGCAATGTTGGTTTGACGTCCACATTGTAAGAATAATGTTGGTTAAATGTCCGCATTATAACTCTCCCTAGGGTCCATTGATAGGCCCATACTTGTTGTGTGTAGGCCATCTAGGGCCATCTTCGTTGTGAGAGTAGTTCATCACCTTATAACATGCTTAGTGTAACTCCATGATTCATGCTCATACGCATCATATATATGCCTGATATGAGGATTGTTTGATCATAGCATATGCCATTGGGCAGACTATTTACGGGACTCCTTATGAGACGAAGTGCCTACATTATCGCACCGTACGCTCAAGATTGCTGCATGACTGGATACTGTGACTCATGCATCCCACATATATGTGACTTGATCATTGTACGTCCTAGTGACATCAGGGTCGTGGTCTTCACAGGCACATCGTGGATGGCTAGATAGGACACCAAAAATAATTGGTTCTAGCACTGTGGGCACTTAGGATATCCTTAGATGAAAATCTTAAAACCTCCTTGGTACCAGGAGTTGCTCCAACATCTAGACCAAGTAGAATATGAGTGTCGGTGCCTATACCATGAGGTCGTGTCTCCCACTGTATCGTGGTCGGTTGGAAGGGGGTGTGACCTTATCCGCCTGAGTGAGAGGGCTATAAGCTAGGCTGAGTATGATCAGCTCGTAAATGGGTTCGCTATTGATGAACTGGGTAGGTATTGACAGATTACTAGTCAGGCGAATAGTGAGGTCTATTCTGCTCGCAGGACTATGTAGCTAGGGAGGATGCAGTCGGTGTGAAGTGTAATAGACCCCGGTGATTTCCCCAGAGAGTAACTGTACTGATATGTGGACTTATTAAGCAGGAATTACATATCCATTCATTCATTCATTCATTATCCACTCGGGCTGGTGGTGCGTAACTATTTGTTACGTGTACCTTTGCATGGCCAGGATTTCGGTTGGGCGCGCGACTTACCTGAGATCAGGAGTTTACCACATTATGTCTGACTATCCAAATTTAGGTATGAGATTGGTTTGGATAGAAGTCCCTTGTGATAGACCTCGTAGCCTGTGATACTTCGTACTATCATCCCGACTTCACATTCCAACATGGTCATTTCATTTGCACCTCATATTACATTGTATCTGCTGTACTTAATATTTTGGGTTACGATGTTTTGCACTTATATGACCTAGATGAGTTTGATGGTATTTATGGCTCATCTGGATTTGCATATTGCATTGCATCCTCAACATCTGTTATTGTCTTATTAAGTTTTGCATTGCATGGCCTTGGTATGGCCAATAGCATTCATGCCTTGCATCACATAGCTTTGGTACAGCTGATTGTATTCATGGACTTACTACATATTTCTACATCACTCTGATATCGTATGATTCATGATCTTGTCAATATTTCAGCTTATCCCGATGATGTATAATTTATGAGTTTTATTGTATACCTGACACTTACCTTAAACACACTTACACCACCCTCTAAGCTTTTGTAAACTTATGCACGATAGATGTGTGCATGTGGCGTTAGGTTGCAACAGCGTTGAGCTTGGAGTGTGCAGTGATTTTCAAGAGCTCTAATTTTGATATATGTATTTTCCTTTTAACATTGTATTCAAGTGAATATATTAGTGATATGTGATGATGATGTTGCCTTTATGATTTGGGTAAACTTGTGGTTATGCTTATTACAAGACAAATATATATTGAAAAATCCTCCTTGTAGGATCCCAGGATCGGAATCTAGCGTATGCTGCGTTAGGAGCCAAGAATGGGGACTACGGAGGCTGTCGCACCGGATTCGACGATCGGGATTCCTGTGAATCTGATTTCTAAGTTTGGGGCGTGATAGTCCGCGACCTGCTTTACATCATGAAGGCACCACGAATCCTTCTCCTAAACAAGGCCACTAGCGCACTAGACTCTGAGTTGGAGAGCATCGTTTAAGAAGCACTGGACATGGCTACAGTCAGGCGGACCACCATCGTGATTGCACATCACCTCTCCACCATCCATAATGCCGACCTAATCTCATTCATCCAAGGTGGTGAGGTCATGAAAAATGGCTCC
The DNA here is from genome assembly GCA_037074715.1 of Magnolia kwangsiensis. NCBI lineage: Eukaryota > Viridiplantae > Streptophyta > Magnoliopsida > Magnoliales > Magnoliaceae > Magnolia > Magnolia kwangsiensis. The sequence goes on from CM073583.1 coordinate 45,645,474, forward strand.
CATGATGCATTGATTCAGAAAGAAGACAGGCTAACAATTCACTCATCCGAATCCAACAAATGGCAACAACGACCCAACAAGAACATGAAACCTCAATAGGCTGCAGTTACAGCAGCCCAAGGCTGTTAGCTATAAGCATATCCAGCTCAGCCAACTCATTTTCAACAACGGGAAATCAACATCGAACATTTGGAGGTGAAGAAGAAGAAGATAATGTAGACAAGAAGCAAGTGCATGTAGTGCCGAGTTTCAAGAGATTACTGTTACTGAATCTGCTAGGATGGAAACAGGCCAGTTTGGGGTGCATGGGTGTTGTGGCTTTCGGTGCAGTGTAACCAATGTATGCGTACGTAATGGGCAACATGATATCTTGAAATTACGGTAATAACCGCTTTAATTGAAGTAGAAATATGCCAATATGTCCTAGAGGGGGGTGAATAGGAATTTTTAATATTTTATAACAAATTAAAAATCTATCACTATAATCTTAAAAGCAACATACATTAGGATTACTAAAGAGTAACTCTACTGGTTTCCAAGCCCGGTAGAGGATCCAAGCATAAAACTATTTGAGAGATAAACAAAATACAAATTAGTTTATGATGGATATGATTGTGTGTGTGAGGCGTGATCTCAGCTAATCAAGCATGAAAGTATTTAAGAAAATCACATAAGTAATGGAAGACAATAACAATCTCAAACATAGTCATTTTTATAGTGGTTCGACTACTTGTCTACTCCACTTTCGACAAACGCACTCAACCCTTGAGTGTACAAAATCTCACTAAGGAGGTTTCGCAACAGGTTCACCTCAAACCATAGGTTTTAAATCAGGTTCACCTCTAACCAGTATAACCTACACTTAGGCTGACACAATGTGTCTACACGATACTGTTTATGCTCCCATGAGTAAGGGTTAACACATAACACTCGACTTTTAGGCCCCACTGTCCAAGGATCCACACAAAGAACCTAACGGAGGTTTCACAATAGGTTCACTTCTAACCGTAGGTTTTAAACAAGTTCACCTCTAACCAGTTTATGCTCTCCACAAAGCAAGGGTCCTCTAAAAGCACCCCCCGTACACTCCTGTCGGAGGCTCCTATGAGGACTTATAAGGGGTGAGAAACACCTTAGACCCAATCCTAAAAAGGAATGATCACAAGGGTCCTCTAAACTCTAATGACTTACGGATAAGCAGAAGAGCCCCATTCAGTGCGTTGTAGAAGATCTCCTCCTTTGATGATGAAGAATGTTCAGCTTCCTTGATCCGCAGCACAGAAGATATACCAATACATGGCGACGGGTTGGGTCTAGGTTATAATGGAATCCTACTCTATTAAATGTTTTCTTATAAGGGAGATAGTGCGATTTCAATCATCTATGCATTCAAGGCATCCCAGCTTAATGATTTTCCATTGAGGTGGTAGTTGTAAGATCATTGAATGCAAAAGTTCATTCCCCAATCCACTCTATTGAATGTCAATGATGAGGGTGGAATGGAGGATGAACTCCCACAAGAGAAAAAGGCTTATGATCTAGGGTTAAGCACATAAAAGCACTTTCTCTTTTTCTTTATCCAACAACCAAGGGCAAGCTCTCATTAAATAAGAAAAAGGTTCCAACGGATATAAAACGGTCACATTTTTGACAGAGTTCGATATCACCGGGAAGGGTCAATATCATCTAGCGTATACTCTCGATAACATCGACTGGCCGCTCAATGACACGAATTCAAAAGTCAAACGCTTTTAAAACCTTTTGCCAGCTGGTCAAGGAAATCGAACATGCATCGATGTCATCGGATTTTGAACTCTAATTTTATCGACATGAGGTTCGATTTCTCGATATTTAAATAGGTGAGAGACTTACCTTTAATGATTTTCAGAAAAAAGATATGATCAAGCATCACTCGATATCATCGGAATTTGAGTATCGATGATATCGAGGGTAGTGTCGATTCATCGATAATTTTAAGGAATTTTCTTATAGCTTGTTGGACAGTTCGTGTCCATCTTCGATGATATCGACCATGCCTCGATATGATCAAAATTTGAATATCGATTTTATCGAGTGACCCTCGATCCGAGAAAAACAATCCTGAAAAACTTGTTGGATGTTAATGTGTCCTAATCCGATATCATTGAAGGGCTTCCGATATCATCGAGATTTGAATTTTGAGGATATCGAGAAGCTCTTTGATATATCGAAGATTACATGATTTGCCTTAGCAGAACTTTAGATACAATAGACCTGATGTCGATTTTATCGAGTCTACTCGATGGACTCGAGATTCAAATTTTGATGATATCGAACCCTCTATCGATACATCGATAATTCCGTCCAGATATCTTTGTGGTTGCTGGACATCTTATGTCTTCGTTTCAATAATATCGAGTGAGCTTCGAGGACATCAACAATAATGTTCGATTTCATCGAACCACTTATTGATAAATCAACAAAGGTAAAAAATTTAGAGATTTTTCTAAGTTTAAAAAAAGTTTTCTGCCTGTAATCCCTTAGGGTGTTCTAACCAATTTTAAGGGTCTTAATGACCTGGTGTTTTGGGACATGGGATGTGAGGCTCAAGATTTTCCTATGACGAGTTTGTACACATATCCAGTTGAGGCAGTTGCTTGATCAATCTTCCTATAGAGCTCTTCTGCCTAGCTAAACCAATGCATACGATCAACGCACACGCAATTGGCAAACCAGGGAACTTTCAATCTCCCCCTTTGTCAATTACATGACAAAATACCAAAACACCCTAGAACAACGTCTAGACTAACACCCTAAATTGTGTGTACATGAACTTTACACAATTTTACAAATTTATCTAGTTTGCCCATATACACATCAGTAGCTGCTCCCCCTAACCGCAATCTCCCCCTGTCTCCTTGCAGTTGCTCCCCCTAACACCTGCACCACCATCACCAAACAGAAACACACAATTTCCCTTTGGGGTGTGGATTTGTTCTTCCCCTTTTTGTCAGTCATTGGCAAAGGATAGCGTAACAGTTGATATTAACTGAAGTTTAGATAATATGGGAGAACTAAAAGTCAAGGAGCATAAGCATAGTAGATAGATGTACAAGATCATCTCATTTCAGAAAACATATGTGCTTATCAGGACAAGAAGAGCAGTGAATATCAGGTAATATGAAAATAAAGAGCGAGCATCACAAACATAGTTAATAAAAACCAGATAAACCAGGGAGAACAGGGAGTTACAAAATATGGCAGTAAGATATATTAGATGTAATTAGCCATAACCCAAAATACTGCCCATAATTGTTAGTAGAGTATCATTCTGTTTAAAACAACAAAATCACCTAATGTCCACGAGGCTCGCCATGCGTGAGCAAGTCCACTACTTGCTAGCTTGTTTACTGAAGGACATCAACTTTTTCTTCAATCATGGTGAGGCGCCTTTCGTAGTTGTAAAGGCATTCCTCCATACCAGCCATCCCATTAAGTAGGTGATGTTCTAGGTGATGAGCTTAGCAATTTTTGATAGACTCTGAACTGAGCATCGGCGTTCGATTGGGTCCCCAAGGAGTAGGAGGATATGAAGGTTGAGCATGTTAGGCAGTTGACTGCATGGGAGCACTATTCTCAGGAAGAGATGAAGTGAGGCACAACTGTTGAGCCTCCTGGGCTATGTCACTATCAAACCATGCTTCTGGATGAACGACGTCGGATAAGGCAGGGAGGCCCACATAATGAGAGAGTTTACATATGAGTGCAAGAAAGGGTAGCGTATCCCGATGATCCCCTTGGATTACATGAATCAGCTGCTTGAGAAGCAACGTTGGAAGGCACACTTGAATTTCTTGATACACATCATAAAGAACATTTAGCATAAAGGGAGGAAGGTGATTATCCTTTATATCACATGGATATACATTAGACCCGAGAATGCTATGAAGAATTTTAAAAGTGGGTCCAAGATGATTGATGTGAAGTGAATTGTCATCATTTTAGGGGACCATGGTGCCATGACATAATGCACGGGTTATTTCTCCCCAGACACCCAGACCATTTAGATTTTGATTTGTCACTGGGATCCGAGTGACTTCAAGATTTAGGAGCCGTGTAAGAGCGATGGGAGTTATGAGTTTTGAGTGATGCACATGTTCGATTCGAATACAGGGAAGTTCATCACGAATGATATCACAGCTACTGAAGAATTCATGGATCAAACCTAGCTGATTAGATCCACCAAGATTCAAGATATTCTGCCATTCGATCACCTCCAGGAGAAGATCCACACCAAGGGCTCAATGGCGTTGTTCAAAACAAGACGTTCAACTATAGGGACTGGATTTCTTTCCATTGGAACAAGAGGATACTAGCTAGATTCAAGTTGCTTGTTCTTAGATTTTGAAGATTGAGGAAGAGACTTTCTTTTGCCTTTGACCATGATTTGTTAATGAGAAAAAATATGTAAAGGTAAGAGGAGACAACCAAAGATGAGAAGAGTTGTGTGGATTGAAATCTAATGCACGCTTCTCTATTATACCAGAGTCGTCGATGATATTGAGTCCTCATCGATGGCATCAAAATTTTTCTTATAGTAACATCAAAGACTGTGCCGATGACCATTGGGAAGAGGTAAATATCCAGTGGAAACTGAGGCAGTCCAACCATTGGGAAGGATCACTGGTTATGACCCTACATTCCCGAGATCCTTCGATTGCATTAATAGTGAATATCGATATCATCGAAATTTAAATATCATGATATCGACATGGGCTAAATATCATTGAGAATGTGATAATCTGGCATTTTATTTCCAAAACTAACATGGTTAATTTATGAGGTTTAGATTTGTGACTGATACTTAACCATGAATATCCTAGCGTGAAGATTTACCTATGAGGATCGTGATCATTGGAATATCATTAATGAGTGCATACTTCAATTCATTTTTGAAGATCACTAAACCTATTTGTATCAATATGTTTAGTTAGGATATCTGCGAGTTGCTTTTGTATGGATACATAATCCAACACAATAATCTTGTCTTCAACAAGTTCTCGAATAAAATGATGACGATTGTCAATATGCTTGGTCCGAGAATGTTGAACAGGATTTTTAGAAATGTTGATAGTGCTTTTGTTATCACAGAAAAGACTCATTGTGATTTGCTCAATCCCATAGTCCAACAACATCCGTTTCATCCAAAGGAGTTGTGCACAGCAACTGCCTGCGGTAATATATTTAGTCTCGGCAATGGATAATGATATTGAGTTTTGTTTCTTACTCTGCCAGGAGATCAAACAATTTTCAATGTAAAAACATCCTCCACTTGTCAATTTTTGATCATCCAAATTTTCAGCCCAATCAACATCAGAATACCCTACAATGATGGTGGATGTTTCAAATGGGTACCACAACCCAGAAGAGGTAGTTCCTTCTATGTATTTAATGATTCTCTTAACGGCCGTTAGGTGGCATTTCTTAGGATCTACCTGATACTAAGCACACACTCCCACACTAGAAATGGCTGTGAGATATAGCAGACTTTCTATCATACTCCAATAGAAATGTTGGTCAACACCTTTTCCATTAACATCTTTAGAGAGTTTGAGTGCAGTGCTCATAGGGGTATGATAACTATGACCAGAATCAAGCCCAAATCTTTTTACCAAGTCGTTTACATACTTGGTTTGACAAATGAAGATTCCATCATTTAGTTGTTTGACTTGTAATCCTAAGAAGAAGTTTAATTCACCAACCATACTCATTTCAAATTCTGATTTCATGAGGTTGGCAAATTTGTATGTAATATCTTCACATGTTGAACCAAAAAACTATATCATCCACATAAATCTGTGCAATAAGCAATGACTTTTTTGTTGTTTTAGTGAATAGTGTTTTATCTACACTATTCACTAAAATTCACATGATGGGGTTGGCAAATTTGTATGTAATATCTTCACGTGTTGGCAAATTCTGATTTCATGAGGTTGGCAAATTCTGATTTCATGAGGTTGGCAAATTTGTATGTAATATCTTCACATGTTGAACCAAAAAACTATATCATCCACATAAATCTATGCAATAAGCAATGACTATATCATCCACATAAATCTGTGTAATAAGCAATGACTCTTTTGTTGTTTTAGTGAATAGTGTTTTATCTACACTTCCTCTACAAAATTTATGATCCAAAAGAAAATTCGTCAATCGTTCATACTAAGCACGTGGTCCTTGTTTGAGACCATAGAGAGCTTTGTTCAGACGATAAACATGATGGAGATATTTAGGATCTGAAAATCCCTTGAGTTGTTTTACATAGACTTCTTCAGCAAGATCCTCATTAAGGAATGCACTTTTTACGTCCATTTGGAATAGTTTAAATTTCAATGCACATGCAATAGACATAAGTATTCTAATATACTCAAGACAAGCTACAGGAGCAAATGTTTCATCAGAGTCATGCCTTCTATTTGTGAATACCCTTAAGCCACAAGTCTTACTTTGTTCCTAATCACATACCCAGATTCATCAGATTTATTCTTGAAGACCCACTTGGTTCCAATTACATTTGTATTGAGTAGTCTGGAAATCAATTCTCATACCTCATTTCTTTAAATTTGTTGAAGTTCTTCTTGCATAGCATTTATCCAGTGTTCATCTTGAAGAGATTCCACAATATTCTTGGGTTCAATCTTTGAGGTAAAACAGAAATGACTATAGATATTTTCTATTTGCTGTCGAGTTCTCACACCATCATTAGGATCTCCAATAATTTGCTCTCGAGGGTGATCCTTAATGATGGGTATATTAGATGATGGTTGTGGTTCATTCGATGATGGAGATTTTTTGTCTAATTTATCTAGAATGCATGAATCTACATTATCTTCTAATTCATTCACAGGGCTATCTTCTTCGTGAGGTTGGTCATCGATTACCACATTGACTGATTCTTGAATAGTGAGAGTCCTTAGATTGTACACTGTATAAGCACGACTATTCAAGGCATACCCTGAAAAGATACCCTCATCACTTTTAGACTCAAACTTCCCTAGGTGATCTTTGTCTCTCAAGATATAAAATTTATTTAAAGACACTAGGTTGTTTTCCGTACCATAGTTTATATGGAGTTTTGTTCAGACCTGCTCTAAGATATACTCTATTTACGATGTAGCAGGCAGTGTTGACAGCTTCTGCCCAGAAACTCTTTGCTATATCTTTTCCATTTAGCATAACTGACCCCATTTCCTGCAAAACTCGATTTTTCCTTTCAACAACTCCATTTTGTTGTGGAGTTTTTGGGGCTAAGAAATCATGATGAATACCTTTCTCATTACAATATTTTTCAAATCGCTCCTTTTCAAATTCTCCACCATGATCGCTTCTAATATGATTTATACAAAATCCTTTTTCATTCTGAAGTCACTTTGCCAAAATTACGAATTCATCAAAGGCATCTGATTTCTCTCGAAGAAATGTGACCCAGGTAAATCTGATGTAGTCATTTACTACCACCAGGAAGTATCTTTTCTTATCATGGCTTTCTACTTTGGTTGGGCCAACCAGGTCCATATGCAGTAAATCCAAAGGTTTTTTTGTTACTATGGTGGTTGTCTTTTTGTGACCAACTTTTATCTGTTTCCCTTTTAGACATTCTCCATAGACAACTTTTTCTTCTTTTCTAATCTTGGGAAGTCCTCTTACTAAATGTTTTGAACTAAGCTTAGCTAAATTTCGGTAGTGAACATGTCCCAACCTTTGGTGTCATAATTTGGATTCACTCTTTACAACCATATTACACTTTGTGGATAACACACTCTCACTTGTACTTTCAATAACGTAACAGTTATAACTAGTGTGTAAACCTTTTATGAGAGACTTTCCTGTATGATCTAAGATTCTACACACATCCTTTGAAAAAGTGACCAAGTGTTCCTTGTCACATATTTGGGAGATACTGAGGAGATTATGTTTCAGACCTTTTACACAAAGAACATGTTTAATTTTTGGAAGGCCTGGTACATTTATCATTCCTTGTCCAATAATTATGGTGGAGCTACCATCTCCAAATGTGACTGATCCTCCATCAAAGTCTGAATATTCACAAAAATGAGTATGATCACTAGTCATGTGTCTGGAGCATCTACTGTCAAGGTACCATTTTGAACTATTGCCAACTTTCAGAGCAGTATAGATTACTAGGAAATTATTCTGATTTGTCACACCCTCTGTGACACTTTTGTACATGATTCCAACTTCAGTCAAGATCACACTCTAGGTGGTGAAGCCCTTAAGAGAGACTCGCTCTGATACCAATTGAAATTACAGTAATGATCACTTTAGTTGAAGTAAGAATATACTAATATATCCTAGAGGGGGGTGAATAAGACTTTTTAATATTTTATAACAAATTAAAAACCTATCATTATAATCCTAAAAGCAAGCATACATTAGGATTACTAAAGAGTAACTCTACTGGCTTCCAAGCCCGGTAGAGGATCCAATCATAAAACTATTTGAGAGCTAAACAAAATGCAAATTAGTTTATGATGGATATGACTGTGTGTATGAGGAGTGATCTTAGCTAATCAAGCATGAAAGTATTTAAGGAAATCACATAAGTAATGGAAGACAATAGCAATCTTAAACACAGTCATTTTATAGTAGTTCGACTACTTGTCTACTCCACTTCTGGAAAATGCACTCAACCCTTGAGTGTACCGAATCTCACTAAGGAGGTTTCACAACAAGTTCACCTCAAATCAAAGGTTTTAAATCAGGTTCACCTCTAACTAGTACAACCTACACTTAGGCTGACATAATGTGTCTACACGACACTATTTATGCTCTTACGAGCAAGGGTCAACACATAACACCCGACTTTTAAGCCCCACTAGCCAAAGATCCACACAAGGAACCTAACAGAGGTTTCACAATAGGTTCCCCTCTAGTCGGAGGTTTTAAACAGGTTCACCTCTAACTAATTTATGCTCTCCACAGAGCAAGGGTCCTCTCAAAGCACCCTCACGTACACTCCCGTTGGAGGCCTCCTACGAGGACTTGCAAGGGGTGAGAAACACCTTAGACCCAATCCTAAAAAGGAACGATCACAAGGGTCCTCTGGACTCTAATGACTTACAGATAAGCAGATGAGCCCCATTCAGCGCGTTGTAGAAGATATCCTCCTTTGATGATGAAGAATGTTCAGCTTCCTTGATTCACAGCACAGAAGATGTACCAATACATGGCAACGGGTTGGGTCAAGGTTATAATGGAATCCTACTCTATTAAATGTTTTCCTATAAGGGAGATAGAGCGATTCCAATCATCTATCCATTCAAGGCATCCCAGCTTAATGATTTGTCATTAAGGTGGTAGTTGTAGGATCCTTGAATGCGGAAGTTCATTCCTCAATTCACTCTATTGAATGTCAATGATAAGGGTGGATTGGAGGATGAACTCCCATGAGAGAAAAAGGCTTAGGGTATATGATCTACGGTCAAACACACAAAAGCACTCTCTCTTTTTATCTATCCAACAACTAAGGCCAAGCTCTCATTAAATAGGAAAAAGGTTCTAATAGATATAAAATGGTCACATTTTTGACAGAGTTCGATATCATCGAGAAGGGTCGATATCATCGAGCGTATACTCTTGATAGCATCGACTAGCCGCTCGATGACACGAACTCAAAATTTAAACACTTTTGAAATCTTTTGCCAGCTAGTCGAGGAAATCGGACATGCATCGATGTCATTAAATTTTGAACTTTAATTTTATCGACATGAGGTTCGATTCCTCGACATTTGAAAATGTGATAGACTTGCCTTTAATGATTTTCAAGAAAAAGATATGATCGAGCATCACCCGATATCATCAAAATTTAAATATCAATGTATCAAGGGCAATGTCGATTCATCAATAATTCTAAAGAATTTTCATATAAGCTTGCTGGACAGTTCGTGTCCATCTTCAATGATATCGACCATGCCTCGATATAATCGAAATTTCAATATCGATTTTATCGAGTGACCCTAAATCCGAGAAAAGCAATCCTGAAAAACTTGTTGGATGTAAATGTGTCCTAATCTAATATCATCGAAGGACTTCCAATATCATCGAGATTTGAATTTTGAGGATATCGAGAAGTTCTTCGATATATCGAAGATTACATGATTTTCCTTAACAAAACGACCTGATGTCGATTTTATCAAGTCTACTTAATGGACTCGAGATTCAAATTTTGATGATATCAAACCCTATATCGATACATCGATAATTTCATCCAGATATCTTTGTGGTTGCTGGACATCTTATGTCCTCATTTCGATAATATTGAGCGTGCTTCAAGGACATCGACCACAATGTTCGATTTCATCGAACCACTTGTCAATAAATCGACAAAGGCAGAAAATTTAAAGATTTTTCTGAGTTTGAAAAACTTTTTCTGCCCATAATCCCTTAGGGTGTTCTAACTAATTTTAAGGGTTTTAATTACCTGGTGTTTTGGGACATGGGATGTGAGGCTTAAGATTTACCTGTGATGAGTTTGGGCACACATCCAGTTAAGGCAGTTGCTTGATCAATCTTCCTATAGAGCTCTTCTACCTAGCTAAACCAACGCATACACTTAATGCACACACTAAATGACAAACCAGGGCACTTTCATATCTATCTATTTCTTGAAGAATGATGAGGAGATCAAATCCAAGATGAGGAATTACAGCCTTTTGCTTTCTGTCCTTGGCCTTCTTCTCCTTCTTCATCAATATCATACAACATTACACCTATGCTGCCATGGGAGAATAGCTTACAATGAGGATAAGGGAGAGAATGTTGTCCAAGATCCTCACCTTCGAAGTGGGCTGGTTTAATCAGGATGAGAATTCTTCAGGAGTTGTCTCCTCTAGGCTGGCCAAGGATGCCAATGTGGTACGTACGATTTTCCATCACTTTTTAAGTTATAGTGTCACGTACATGGTACATGTGGATAGTGCGAAACACACCTCAAATTCACAATATTGGTACAGCCATCTTAACCATGTTGTATTGGATGTAGAAATTTGGATTGCTGACAGTATTACATTATTTGTGCATTCGATTGGCCAGTAATTTGATGGTTATGATTGGTTGGTCAGTTTGAAATTCAGGCTACTTTCCATCACTGTAGAACTATGAATTAGGTTCACATACGCCACATGGACTTTCGATGTAGCACATAGCTCGGCCGTTGTCATACTTAACCTAGACCATTCATCGGGTGGGGACCACAATGAAATCTCCAAAATTTAGAGTTCAAAGGATATCGATTTCCATTGGTGGTTTACATAAAACTTTGTCAACCTCATTATACCACTTGAATTATCATTTCTTTATGCATTATGTAATGAGTGCTACAAAAGAAATGAAATTCTTCACAAACCAATACCTTATTTCTATACGTTATGTACTAGGTGCTAGCCTACCTTCCTGAGAAGGATCTGTCCCAATAGTCTAACATATGAGGTTTCACACTCAACCTCTATAAGCTTTTTGAAACTTAGTAATGCTAAAATATCACTAGTAGATATTGTTTCCTTAATTAACATAAAACTTTGCTCAGCATGCTCAGACCATGTGAACTACCGTGCTACAATAAAATTGAAATTCTTCACGAACTGACAGATGCACTCTCCTCATTTGTACTAGATTTTACTATCTTGGAGGTTTTAAATCAAGTTCACCTTTAACATTCACAAGCGTACACTCCCACTGGAGACCTAAACAAGGACTTACACACATACACACCCATGTTGGTGGCCCACGCCTCCAACTGTGTCGATGGCTCCTACAAAGACTTAGTTTATTTTCTATCGGCTAACCATTAACTACTATGGTCCTAATCCATTGACCTACATATACTTCCGCTGAAGGCTCCCACATAGACTAACATGTACGCACACACATCCTATATGGTCCTACACAAGAACCAATGTACACTCCCGTTGGAGATAGTACTATGAAAGGATGTAGTTAAGTCTAGATCTCAAACTCGATGAACTCTAAAAATGACAACCTTACTTGTCGAATTGAGCTTTGTTGATGCGTCTTGCTTTGAATGCATTTTCACTTCTTGAATTCACTTCTCTTGTGCTCCCCTAATCGTTGATTCGGATGCTTTCGCTCCTTCGATTGGCTACCTTGCATTTGATACTCCAATGAGGCTACTATGATAATAGGAGAATGGTTAAATCACTTTTAACTAATGGGATATTTGTTTTCCAATAGGGGTTCACCTAGATGGGTATTTTAGTTGATTTAGACAAAGATTTACCTATAAGTTTAATGTCTAATCTTTAGAAAGGAAGGAGTTCACGTACATCTTCATAATAGATTTTGGAATGCTTTTTAGAGTGATTAATCACATGAAAAAAGACATAAAACTCTTCACTGTAGAGGCTAGAAGAGGGATTATGAGTTAAAAATCACCTAGGCTCTAATTTCACACAAAAAAAAACATCCATTTGTCCAAGAATCGAATGTCATTTTATAGAGAAAATGTCTCCAACTGCTATAAGACAGTTAGTTCAACGATATTGTCAATACGGTCGAGCAAGCCTCAATAGGAGCGAAGGTCCTTCGATAGGATTGAACTGGGCTTCAATCCAATGAACAAAATTCAAAAAAAAATGTAGTTGGATTGATGGATTGTTTCTTAAATGCTATCAAGGAGATCTTTAATCGTATCGAGTCCTATAGACGGCTTGTCGATGGGATTGAGATCCACTTGAAATTGCTACTTTGGGTTGTTTGTTTATCATCGCTTTTGTACCTCTAAAGCCTAACTAGCCATGATTAAATAAAGGCTCTTTAAGGATATGAGATGATCAAACAAAGGTTTACTTATTATGGATTGATCATATAGAGGCTAAGTTGTTTTAGACCTAATGGGGTCTAAGGTTAGGGTCACCAAGACACCTCAATTTACCTATTACTTCACTCCGTAATGTTCTGAGTTTTCATGTATCTTTGGTCTTTAGGTTTAAAGGGCTCAACTAACTTACCGACACATGTGATTGACAAACAAGTGCACTTACAGAAACTTGTTCAACTCAATCCATGACTTCACTGATTCACTATTTATCCTCTTTACCCAATTTGTATCAGACTTGGTCTATAAAGACGGACTCAGTCCGACTCAGAATGAATCAATTAAATTGGGACTGAGTCGCTCTATTTTGATGTATTTCCCACTGACTAATAGAATGTGGAGTTTTCCCAATAATCAATGGAAAATTTGTGCGCAACCATTGGTGGTATACGACCACCTTGCTACACTTGAGATAGGTTCACTAATGGAATCGTCAAGATAAATGGCTTTGAACATCCACTGTGAATGGCTCAATCAACAAGATTCAATGGGCTTTAAAATACATGGTCTGTGAGCAGTTCAGTAGGATTGAAGATTTTCATTCAGCACACACGTTGAACCATGAAAATCCACTCTAGTGTAGAAAAAGTTCAATTTTATTAACTCAAAAAAATTGAAAATCCACCGTAAAACTTAACAGTCAAAATCTAACCATAATCGATTTAAACCACTCATTAGTAATCCCAACTTCTAATTTAAACCCGTCAAACTAATGCAATATAAAAATATTAAATATTCCTTGACTTTAAGCTACTAAAATGAGAAGAAGACGTACCATCCGACGGAAGTCAAATCATCGTCATCCAAATAAGGCAAATTATTGTCCACCTAGATCAAACAAGGTTATTTGTTAATGATTCCACATGAATCTTAGCAAATGAACAGTCCAATCTCATACCACGTAAAAATTAACAATGACGATTATCTTGATCTAGATGCCACCTACATTATCTGTGCCCCCACGTAATGAAAGTGCCCTGGTTTTTCAATTAGTGTGAGTGTTAGGCCAACTTGACAGAAAATCTCCATAGGAAGATCAATCAGATGTCTGCCTCAAACAGATGTGTGTCGAACTCGCCACAGGTAAATCTAAGCCTCACATCCCATGTCCTAAAACACCGGGTATATAAAACCCTTAAAATTAGTTAGAATATCATAGGGTTTTTAAGTTAGAAAACTTTTTTACAAAATCAGAAAATCTCTAAGTTTTCTACCTCTGTCGATTTATCGATATCAATTTCGATAAAATCGATGAGTGTTGTCGATGTCCTCGAAAGCTCAATCGATAAAATCGAATGAGGACATAAAGTGTCTAGCAACCACATATTCATCTGGATGGAATTATCGATGTATCGATACCCCTATCGATATCATCATTATTTGAAAATCGAGTTTATTGAACTACACTCGATATAATCGACAGTAGAGTATTTGTGTCCTTATTTTTTATAAGAAAATCATGAAGACCTTTGATATATCGAAGTACCCTCGATATCATCGGAATTCAAATCCCGATGATATTGGAAGGCCTTCGATGATATCAGTCTTGGACACAATCTTTCTAGCAACAATTTTTCAGGTGATTTTTATTTCAGATCGAGCCTCACTCATAGAATCGATATTCAAATATCGATGATATCGAGGCCGGATCGATGGCATCGAGAATGGACATAAACTTGTCCAGTAAGCTTACTGAAAAATCCTTTAGACTTATCGATGCGTTGACACGACCTTCGATATCATCGACATTCAAATTCTGATGATATCGAGTATTCCTCGATCATATCTTTTGACCTAAAAAATTTCAAAGCAAGTCTCTCTCATTTTTCAAATGTCGAGGAATCGATCCTCGTATCGATATTATCGAAGTTCAAAATCTGATGACATCGACGCATGTTTCGATGCCCTCGACCAGCTGGTAAAAAGTTTCAAAAGTGTATGACATTTGAGTTTGTGTCATTGAGCGGTCAGTCGATGCAATCGAGAGTATACGCTCGATGATATCGACTCTACTTGATGATATCAAACTCTATCATAAATGCAACCATTTTATATCCGTTGGAACTTTTTGCCTATATATAAAAAGCTTGTCTTTAGTTATTGTGAGAGAAAGAAGAGAGTGTTTTTGAGTGTTTAACCTTAGATCATTTACCTAAAGCCCTTTCTCTCAAGGAAGTTCATCCTCCAATCCACCCTCATCATTGATATTCAATAGAGTGGATTGGGGAATGAACTTTTGCATTCAAGGATCCTCCAACTACTACCTTAATGGAAAATCATTAAGCTAGGATGCCTTGAATGCATAGATGATTGGAATCACTCTTATCTCTTTTATTAGAAAATATTTTAGAGTAGGATTCCATCATAACCTTGACCCAACCTGTCACTATGCATCGGTATATCTTCTGAGTTGCGGTTCAAGGAAGCAGAAGACTCTTCATCAACAAAGGAGGAGATCTTCAACAACGAGCAAAAAGGGACTCATCTGCTTATCTGTAAGTTATTAGGGTCCAGAGGACCCTTGTGATCATTCCTTTATAGGATTGGGTATAAGGTGTTTCTCACCTTACAAGTCCTCTAGGAGGCCTTCAGCGAGAGTGTACGTGGTGGGTACGTAGTGTTGACCCTTGGTCTGTGGAGAGCATAAACTTCCGGTTAAAGGTGAGCCTGTCTAAAACCTTGGGTTAGAGGTGAACCGTGTGAAACCTCCGTTAGGGTCTTCTGGAAGATCCTTGGCCAGTGTGCCTAAAAGTGGGTGCGATGTGTAGACCTTTCTCATGAGAGCATAAACAGTTAACCTAGGTGTATGCTGTAAAGGTTAAAGGTGAACCTGATTTAAAACCTTGGGTTTGAGGTGAACCGTGGGAAACCTCCTTAGTGAAATCTGGTACACTTAAGGGTTGAGTGCGGTTACCGGGAGTGAAGTAGACAAGTAGTCAAACCACTATAAAAATGACTGTGTTTGAGATTGCTATTCTTTTATTTGTGTGATTTACTTTAATATTTTCATATCTGAATATCTAAGATCACACCTCACACACATACACAGTCATATCCATCATAAACTAGTTTGCATGTTGTTCATCTCTCAAATAGTTTGTGATTGGATCCTCTACCGGGCTTAGAAGCCAGTAGAGTTACTTTTGAGTAATCCTAATATAAGCTTGGTGTTAGGATTAGTGTAATAAGATTTTAAATTATCATAAAATTATTAAAAAGTCCTATTCACCCCCCTCTAGGACATATTGACATATTCCTAATTCAACTAAAGCGGTCCTTACCGCAATTTCACGTAACAATATCTTATACAACTTCATAGAACTAGGTGAATTGTGCCAATGATAGGAGTATGTCAATTTCAGGACTTGTTCTGTCTCAAATTATAAAATTTTTGATTTGCAAGTGAGATCATTGGTCAGAGATTGGATGGCTCTTTTCGTGTAAATCTTCTGTGTAGTTACCATTACTTGAACAATGGGTCTGATCATAGCTTGGAGGCTGGCCTTTGTAATTATTGTTGTCCAACCGATCATCATCATCTAAAGGAACCCCTCAAAAACATGTCCAAGAAGCCGATCAAGGCCTAAGACGAAAGCAGCAAGCTCACTACGGATGTCGTCACCAATCTTTGAACATTCACTGCATTCTCTTCCCAGGGAAGGACACTCTGCATGTTCGACATGGCCCAGCAAGGGCCGCATAGGGAGAGCATCAAGTAGTCATTGTTTGTCGGGCTCGGCTTAGGTACTGCTCAGAGCCTTATGATATGCACGTGGGCACTCAATTTTTCGTATGGAGGAAAGCTCATTGCTGATGGCTACATCTCAACAAAGGCATTAATCCAGATATTCATGATATTGGTGAGCACTAGCCGAGTCATTTCTTAAGCAAGAAGCGTGACCACTGACCTGGCTAAGTGGTCTGATGAAGTGAGTCCCGTCTTTGCAATACTCGATCGCTACACCCATATCAAGCCTAAGGATCCAGACGGTCAACATCCCATTAAACTAACCGGCAATGTGGAGCTTAGGGATGTCAACTTCACCTAACCTATAAGGCTCTATGTGACCGTCTTCAAGGCTTCTCCCTCAGCATAGAGGTTGGTAGATCAACTGCGCTTGTGGGTTAGAGTGGGTCGGGCAAGTCAACCATAATTAGGCTGATTGAGCGGTTCTACGACCCCACGAAAGGGACGATGAGGATCAACGGAAAGGACATAAGATTGTTCCATCTCAGATGATGCAAAAGCATAGTGTGTTGGTGAGCTAGGAGCCGATGTTGTTATCAGGAAGCATCCGCGAGAACATAGCTTATGGGATGGATATGGTTAGTGAGATGGAGATCATGGACGCGGCCCAGGTTTCTAAGGCTCAAGAATTCATCAGCTGCCTCAAGGGTGGTTATGATACATGTTGTAGAGATGGAGGAGTACATGGCTACGAATTCATCTGTCTGCCCAAGATGGAGGAGTACATGGCAGACGATGATGATGGAGATCATGGACATAGCCTAGGCTTTCAATGCTCACGAATTCATCAGCTGCCTCAAGGATGGTTATGATACATGGTGTAGAGATGGAGGAGTACATGGCTACGAATTCATCTATCCGCCCAAGATGGAGGAGCACATGGAAGACGATGATGATCGGTTAGACAACAATAATTACAAGGGCCAGCCTCCAAGCTATGATCAGACCCATTATCCAAGCAATGTTGACTGCATAGAAGGTCTTCACGACAAGAGCCATCCAATCTCCAACCAGTGATCTCACCTGTAAATTGGAAATTTTATAATGAAAAATCCTCCATCTCCACACCATGTATCATATCCACCCTTGAGGCAGCTAATGAATTTGTGAGTAAATGAATTCATAGTCATTTACTCCTCCATCTCCACACCTTGTATTGTAGCCACCCTTGAGGCAGCTGATGAATTCGTGAGAATTGGAAGCCTGGGCTGCGTTCATGATCTCCATCTCACTAACCATATCCATCCCATAAGTTATGTTCTCATAGATACTCCCTAAGAACAACGCCGGCTCCTAGCTCACCAAGGCACTATGCTTCCGCATCGATCTGAGATGGAACGATCTTATATCTTTTCCATCGATCCTCATTGTCCCTTTCGTGGGGTTGTAGAACCGCTCAATCAACCCAATTATGGTTGACTTGCCCAATCCACTCTGACCCACAAGCGCAATTGATCTACCAACCTCTTTGCTGAGGGAGAAGCCCTTGAAGATGGTAACATCGAGCCTTGCAAGATAGGCAAAGTCAACATCCCTAAGCTCCACATTGTTGATGAGTTTATTGGGATGGTGACCATCTGGATCCTCAGGCTCGATATGGGTGTAGCGATCGAGTACTGCAAAGATGACCTCACCTCATCAGACCCCATAGCCAGGTCAGTGGTGATGAGGGTCGAATATTGCATATTAGACCCCGATTATTGCCTGATTTCACGTACATGATAATGCTTAATGGACTATTTTAATCGTGTTTTTGTTGCAGAGAGTAATTAGGAGCTTGGACTGAAAAAGAGTGCTAAAAGCATGGATTCGATGCTTTGGAGACACCAAAGCAAGAGGCGAACTCCAAAGGACCAAGATCGACGGATTTATACATAAGGGATCCGAGGAAATCAAGCGTTCACGTTAAAGAGGCCCAAAATTGGGCCAGAATGCAAGATCAAAGGGTTCTTACCATCCGATTGACTCAAAACTTTATATCTGGCCTAAGGATCATAAATAAACCGTACACGTAAAATTTTAGCCATTGGATATGTCGAAAAGTGGCCCAACGGATAGATCAGCCCCTTAATTCCTTAAGTGAGGCCCACCTGCTATCTGGATATACCTAAAATTTTGACCCAACTGTTAAAAAGATATAATAAAAGGGATGGACGGAGTGAATTTCTCATATCCATCACCATGGACCCCACCGGAGTTGAGAGTGTACAACACACTAAAGTACTCGATGTGCACTAGATCACACCATGCAGCCAAAGTCAGTGTTGACCGATGTCTTATGCAAAACAGAAATTTTCATTTTCTTTGAAATAGCGTCCATGTACGCGGACGCTCGGGTGTTGTTGTGGTCCCCACCCTTTGTCCATATGGACAATCCAAACCATCTATCAGAATTCTACAGTCCACATTACCATCACCTAGGTAGCGGTATTTCAAATGATAACAGATATTAGTTTTTAACCGTTCAAACATCTAATGGATGACGGAGTAAAAATCAGGTGGGCCGCATCAACAGATCGTAAAAAACTATTCATTCTTGACCAAAATTTTGTCCTGAATCCAATGGACGGCTTGGATTCATCAAAATAATAATGAAGTGGGCCCCACAAACGTCACAGCGGAAGAGATTCGCATCCCTATTTTAACGGCCGACCGCTGTCCACTTTTTACGAAAGTTGCATGATCATGGCAAGGGTTGGATGAAAGATTTGATTCATCCATCATGTAGAGCATTCAAAAACATCCCAGGAGACATTGATTCTATGGATAAAGTGCCAAGAACAAAGGACTAATGAAGCCCCGAACTTGGTTGCGAAAAGGAGTGCGCGGCTGTTGCTGCGATAGCCTTTCCACCTCCCTTCCAGCATTATAAAAGGAGTTTTGGACATGGGAAAAGAGAGAAGAGCAAGGGAGAGCAGATCCAAAGCCAAGGAGAGAGAGAGAGAGAGAGAGAGAGAGAGAGAGAGAGAGAGAGAGAGAGAGAGAGAGAGAGAGAGAGAGAGAGGAAGAAAGATGGGAAAGAAGGATGTCTTCTTTCACCAAATTTTATTTTTCTTTCTTTTCAATTGATTTTATGGATTGTTAATCTTTTAGCTAGGGCTAAGATGAAGCCCCTAATTTGAAGACTCTTGTTTTATGTTGATTTCATCTTGATTTGATTGATTTGTTTTTCTCTAGTGTGCTTACATGAAATTTTTGTACTTCTCCATTTTATGAGCTTAACCAAAGTTTAGATGTGGATGTTGTTTAGAATCTTATTCTAAGTGCTTGTGTCTGACCATGAACAGGTTTCCTATAGAGAAAGAAATAGGAATCTACATCTCTCCATGCCTGACCATAGATGGAAAAATGTGATCCGTATACTTTAAGGGATTATACATTCTGTGTGCCAGACCAAAGACATAGGGTGTGATTTATTTATTAAATTTATATCAATCTGAATCAGGGTGAATCAATAGGTGAAACAACGGTCAGGATAATTAGGGGTGGATTCAAAAGTCCTTGTATTCTCCTTGATTGAATTTTTCTCATTGTTCTCAGTTATTTTTCATAGACTTTTGTTAGTTTACTTAATCGTTAGCAAAACTATTTGTTGGATTAATTAAGAAGAATCATAAATTTTGAATTGTGACAACCAATCCTTGTGGGAATGATCTCGTAATACGTATCGTGTCTAGATTTGATTCGTATACTTGTGAGTTTAAAATCATTTAAATCAGGTTGGTTAAATAAAACATCAAGTTTTTGGCGCCGTTGTCGGGAACCGTTTCGGTCCAAATTGGATTTAAGATTCTTTCTTTTCATAATTTATAGCCTTAGGATTTTTCTAGCATTATTTTAGGAAATATAATTTATTTATTTTTTTATTTTGTTTACAGGAATTGAAGAAGGAAGCTGATAAATAAGATTGTCTTCAAAAGGAGGAGCTCCTAAATCTTCAGACATCCATCATCTCCTTTTTCGGGTTCTTTCTTTCAATTCTGGTTTACATAGTTTTATCTTGTTTTTAGGAATTCATAATTTTTAGTTCTAGTTTTATTTCTCTTAGGTTGCATCTTAGTTTAGTTTAGTTTTCTTTCCTACATTTTAGTTATTAGTTTATGCTAGGACGTAGATCTTTGAACATAGAATTAGCACCTTTTGATCCTGAAATAGAAAAAACCTTTCGTAGAAGATTCAGAAACATCCTATTTGAAATGGCGGACGAGAATGGAATTAAAGCATAGAGATTGTTCAGCTCCTGTCCAATTTAATGCGCCTTCATGCATAGTGTTGCCAACCACCATGGCAGCACACTTTGAACTTAAACCAAGGGTCATACTATTGTTATCGTCTTTCTATGGTTTAGACAAAGAGAATTCATATCATCATGCAAAAGAATTCCTAAACATTTGCTCTACCTTAATGTTTCAAAACTTTTTAGATGATTCAATCCGTTTGCGCTTTCCTTTTTCTTTGAGGATAAGACAAAAGCATGGTTGAATTCTCTAGGAGTTGGGTCTATCACTACATGGGACTAACTGTCTAAGAAGTTCTTAAAAAAGTTCTTCCCTGTTCACAAAACGAATGCCCTTTGTAGAGAAATCACTAATTTCACATAAAAAGAGGGGGAGCACTTTCATTAATGTTGAGAAAGATGGAAGGACTTGCTTCTTAAATGTCCACGCCATAGTTTTGAGAAGTGGCAACAGGTTCAATACTTCTATGACGGTTTGAAACTCCAAAACCGTCACATGGTTGATGCCACTAGTGGAGGGTCATTTATGACCAAAAGTGACGTCGAAGCTTGGAATTTCTTTGAAACTTTGTGTGAAAACTCCCAGCAATGGGACTATTCAAATAAAGGTGAAAGAAGTCCCCAACTATAAAAGAAAGGTGACATATATGAGATATGAGTCACACCAGATTTTTATGCAAAAATTGATAGCCTAACACAAAAAGTTGATGCCTTGATGTTAAATAATGGACCTCCACTAATAACTCAAATCGAGTCATGTGTCATATGTTCTAGTCCTGTCTATCTTACATAGTCATGTCCATTTGGTGCAGCATTTTTAAAATTTCTCTCTGAACAAATACATGCTATGAACACCTTTCGGAGACCTATGAATGATCCTTACTCAAACACCTACAATCCAGGTTGGACTAGGCATCCAAATTTTTCTTGAGAAAAAGGACCATAACAAGGAGGACCATCTGAAAATCATCCTATGCAACCTTACCCCCAAGTTGAAAGTCAACAGCTTCAACAGTTTCCGCAGTATCAACAAGTACCGCCACAATCTAGAAAACTATCTCTTGAGGATACACTCAATCTTTTTATGTAGAGTTCACTTCAATTTCAAAAAGACACCCAACAAACTTTACTAGCTAACCAGTAAAGCTTATATACAAATGTGCAATCTATTGCCAAGCTGGAAGTATAATTGGGTCAACTTGCTGCCACATTGAGTGAGAGAGAGAAGGGCAAGTTCCCTAGTCAACCTGTGGCACATCCAAAAGGACAGTATGAGATTGGCTCTAATTCAAACCAAGAACAATATCACGAGCAAGCCAAATCAATCATTACCCTTAAGTCTGGCATACAGATCGAGAACAAAGTAGAGATGCCTAGGGAAGAATCAAATTCCAAATCGGAAGACCAAAATGAAGATGAGAGACATACTAGTGCATCCAAAGTCCAAAAGCACTCTAACCCTCCAGAAACTACTCATGTGTCATCCTATGTGCCTAAAGCACCTTTTCCTCAATGACTGACACCAGTTAAGAAAGGAAACAACTTTAATGAGATATTGGAAATGTTTAAACAGGTGCAAATTAACATTCTGTTGCTTGATGCTATCAAGCAATTCCCTGCTTACGCTAAGTTTCTTAAAGATTTATGCACTTAAAAGCGTAAGATGCATGTTCATAAGAAGGTCTTCCTTACAGAGTAACTCAGCTCCATGATTCAAAACAACACCCCTCCTAAATTTAGGGATCTAGGAGCTCCTACCATTTCTTGCGTCATAGGAGATCATAAGGTTGAGAAAGCATTGCTTGCTTTAGGAACGAGCGTTAATTTGTTGTCATATTCTGTGTATGAGCGGATAGGACTTGGTAAACTAAAACCAACTAAAATAAAACTACAACTAGCTGATAGATTTGTCAAGGTGCCCCGTGGTGTTATTGAGGATGTGCTAATCTATGTTGATAAGTTTTATTTTCCAGTGAATTTCATCATTCTAGATACTCAGCCCGTCCAGAATCCTACTAGTCAAATTCTGATTATTCTGGGATGTCCATTCTTAGCCACATCCAATGCTATCATAAATTGCAAGAATGGAGTTATGAAATTATCTTTTGCTAACATGAAGATTAAGCTCAATGTTTTCAATGTTGGACAACAACTAGCAGACTCAGATGATATATTTGAAGTGGACATGATTGAGAGTCTGGTGCATGAATCTTTCCTTTAATCTTCCGAAGACGCACTTGAGACTTACTTGGCACATTTTGGCATGGATTTTGACATAGAGAGTTCCATCCAAGAAGTCAATGTATTATTCGATTCTACTCCTATAATGGAGACTTCAAAATGGAAAGCTAAAGTGGAACCTCTTCTACCCTCAAGTCTAAACCGATTTCGTCTGTTGAGAAACCACCCGATCCTGACCTTAAACAATTACCTGAAAATCTCGAGTATGTATTTTTAGGTCCTTCTGAGACCTTGCTTGTCATCAAAGCTTCTAACCTCGAGAAGGAATAGGAGAGAAAGTTGCTTATGGTTCTTAAAGAATATAATGTAGCTATTGGGTGAACGATAGCGAACATGAAAGGAGTAAGCCCTACTATGTGTATGCATCATACTGTTCTTGAAGAAAGTGCAGAAACGTCGTGTGAAATAAAAAGGAGGCTTAACCCTAACATGAAAGAGGATGTTCAAGTGAAGGTGCTTAGATTGTTAGACGTGAAAGAAGTCATTCGAGCGGTGGTGCTTAAATTATTGGATGTTTACCCCATTTCAAATAGCACGGTTCAAGTTGTTACCAAAAAGTCTAGGATTGGTTAATCAAAATGTTGCTTGTCTAGCTGAAGACGTTAAACTTAGCACTCCTGGGAGGCAACCCAACTTTTTCTTTTCATTTCTTTTTTCTAGTTAGTTAGTTCAATGTCTGTGGGTAACATTGCTACAAACCCTCACGAGACTATAACTCCTCCACTAGGGGCGACCTAGGGGTTTAAAGGCTTGTTGCATACGCTAAATGCAATCGAGAGCACCTGCGAAAGTGGTATAGGTAGGATCTTCTTTTTGTGATTTTAGTTTTGTTATTTTGCTCTTGTTGATTTCTCTCTTGTGCTGACTCGCTTTTAAGATGATATTTTTGGAAAGCCTCTTGATTCTTTCATACAGGTACTATCTTTCTATCACTCCTTTTTTACTTTCGTTGTCCCATGTGCATTGCATGCTTAGTTCTTTTACATTGAGGACAATGTAGATTTTAGGTTGGGGGTGGGAGATTAGGTAATCTAATCAGTATTTTCTTGGTCTTGAGCAGCAAAAATTGTGAAAATTTTTAAATTTTTTCTGAAATTTCTTGTGAATTTGAAGTGATTTTGAAGGATAGTTATGATTTTAGAAATACAAGATATAGAATGTTGGTAATTCATGACTTTTGGATTCAACCATCTGTTACATTTTCACAGTTAAGTCTAGTTGTTAACCCATAATTAGAAGCTTTAAACATTGATTGAGTCATGATTTCGCATATCACATCTTGCTTACACATTAAAGTTCCGGTTCGATATTGAATGATTAACTTGGTAATCACTAAGCATGAAAGGAACCAGCGTGAAAAGCATGAGAGGAACCAACCTGGGAAAAAAAATTATCATGTTCAATAAAAAGAATTGGAAGTGTAAGTTGAATAATCTTTACCATAGGTTTGCACTCTATAGGTGTAGATTCGATGCCCTATGGTTGACATTTGAAGAAAAAAAAAGTTAGGTGACAAGTTTTCACCATAAGTTTGCTCCCTATGGGTGAGGATTTGATTCCCTTCATTGGCATTACTATTCATAAAAATATTAAAGGCTGATAGAATGAAAAGTTAATCAGTAAGGCAAGTGTTGGTTTTAGTTTTGGTTGTCACGAATTCCATTGTTAATTACCAATGGTAACATGAAATTGACAATTGGATCTCTTAATGATCGTAAGCCGAGATTACACTATACACTCATGGAACTCAATGTTTAGAACATACTAATTAATGGATTAATAGTTTCAACTTGATTATGAAGTTTACCATGAGCTTGATTCCAGGAGAAAATACTGTTCCCATTCATGAATCTTAGAATTCTCACATCACGACTATTTGTTCACCAGTCACTCGGGTTACAAGAATTGTCTTTTATTTCTAAAATTATTTTTCGTATGTTTTGCTCGAGACTAGCAAAATGCTGGTTGGGGGTTGTGATGAGGGTCGAATATTGCATATCAGACCCCAATTATTGTTTGATTTCACGTACATGATAATGCTTAATGGACTATTTTAATCGTGTTTTTGTTATAGAGAGTAATTAGGAACTTGGACTGAAAAAGAGTACTAAAAACGTGGATTCGACGCTTCAGCCACCAAAGCAAGAGACGAACTCCAGAGGACCAAGATCGACGGAGTTATACATCAGGGATCCGAGGAAATCAAGTCGTTCATGTTAAAGAGGCCCGAAATTGGTCCAGAATGCAAGATCACAAGGTTTGTCACGCACTAAACCCAGAAATCCGATTCACAGGAATCCCGATCGCCGAATCTGGTGCCAACAGCCTCCGTAGTACCCCATTCTTGACTCCTAGCATTCACATGCTAGATTTCGATCTTGAGATCCTACAAGGAAGATTTTTTTTTCTAATGTACATTTAACTCGTAATAAGCATAGCTACAAGATTACCCAATTCACAAAGGCAACATCGTCATCACATATTTACTAATATAATCATTTAAGTACAATACTGAAAGAAAAATACATAAATAGAAAATCAAGCTCTAGAAGACCACTGCACGCTCCAAGCTCAACACTGCTGCAACCTAACATCACCTGCATGCATCTATCGTGCATAAGCTTATAGAAAGCTTGGAGGGTGGTGTAAGTGTGTGTACAAGGTAAGTGCCAAATATTCAATACAATGCCATAATCATACAATACCAGAAATACTGGTAATCCATAAATCGTACAATATCTGAATAAGCAGAAATACTGATAAGATCATGAATTATTAGAGTAAACAAAAATACTGACAAGATCAGGAATTATCAGAGTAAACAGAAATACTAACAAAGTCCTAAATCACACGATAATAGAGTAAGCGAAAATACTGTCCCGTGCATGAGTCATACAATATTAGAATATGCAATAGAAATCAACTATGCAAATGAGGAGTCATAGAGAGCCAAATATTAGATGCAGCGGATGCAATGCAATATACATTCCTGATGAATAACATAAACAGCGTCAGCTGTACCATATGTCATGGATGTAATGCAACATGCAGTGCGAATGGAATGACCATGCTAGAGTGTGAAGTCGAGATGGTAGTACGTAATATCGCAGGCTATAGGGTCCATCACAAAGGACTTCTATCCAAATCAGTCCCATACTTAAATTTGGATAGTCAGACTCGATGTGGAAAACTCCTGATCTCAGGTTAGTCGCGTGCCCTAACCGAAATCCTGGCCATTACAAAGGTACACATAACAATTAGTTGCGCACCACCAGCCCGAGTGGATAGTGAATGAATGAATGAATGAGTATGCAACTCCTGCTCAATAAGTCCACATATCAGTACAGTTCATCTTTGAGATTATCACCGGAGTTTAGTACACTCCAAAAGGCACTGCCGCTCTCCCAGTCGCACAGTCCAAGTGAGCATAAGAAACCTCACTATCCGCCTGGCCAATAGTCTGCCAATATCTATCCGGCATGTCAATAACGGACCCATTCACGAGCTGGTCAAACTTAACCTAGTAATGCCTCCTACCCTCAAGCGGGTAAGGCCACACCCCTTCCCAACCGACCACGACACAGTGGGATATGCGGCCTACTGGTATACGGCCCTCATGCGCTCATATATATCCACTCGTTCTCGACATTAGAGCATCTCCAGACCACAGAGGTTTAGGGATTTTCACCCAGGGGCATCCGTGACGCCTGTATGCTAGAACCAAATATTTTCGGTGTCCCATATGGCCATCCACGATATGCCTGTGGAGGCTACGACCCTGATGCCGCCAGGGCATATAGTAATCACAACACACAATGTAAGATGCATAAGTCATATAATCCAGTCATGCATCACTCATGCGTATATCGTGCGCTCATGTGAGATAATCTTTACCTATCAGGGTGTCTCATAACCTACCCAATGTCATATGCAATGGTCAACCCCATCTCATAACAAACATGTAAATGATGCGTATGGGCATGTATCATGATGCTATGCGGTCACATACTCATAATCGGTGTCAATAACTGGCCTCAACAATCGGCTTTGACAATGTGGACATTTAACCAACATTGCTCCAAGGAATGACCTACATAGAGCCTAACATATAGTAGACCCATGGCCTCACACAAGGGTCAAATATACAACACCATGGGTCCCACTCAAGAGCTTAATACACACCATAATGGGTCTCTCACATGAGCCTCATACAAGGGTTACATATACATTATGACAGGCCTCGCTATACGAGCCACAAATACATCACAATGGGCCTTATCAACTGGGCCACAAATAAATCACTATGGGCCATTCACATGGGCCTAATATACATTTCATAGGTGAGCCCTGCACATGGGCCTCATTCACATCAAGTGGGTTGCATCAATGGGGCGCACTAATATATCAAGGTGGGCCATAAAAATATCATATTGGCCTTAAACATAGGCTGAATACATGTCACAATGGGCCTCAAATATGGGTCACATATTCATCACATTAGGCCCCGACAATCAGAATCGGCAATCGGCTACGGCAATCGACCACAATAACCTGCCTTGATCGATAATCGGTCAATTGGCCATGATAATCAAAATCGGCAATCGGCCACGATAATTGGCTTCGATCGATAATCGGTCTATCATCCACCACAATAAGAATCGATCAATAATCAGCCTCGATGATCGGTATCGGCAATCGACATCGATGAGAATGGCCTAACAAGGCCTAAGGGAATGTCACAATGTGGACATTTAACCATCATTTCCTATCAACATGGACATTCAACCAACATTGCTCCTAAGGAGTGGCCTACATAGGGCTGAACATACAGTGGACTCATGACCTCATACAAGGTCTAATATACATCATCATAGGTCATAATTACATCACATCGGGCCTCACTCGTGGGCTGTGTATACATCGCCATGGGCCTTGGCACAAGGGCCATAAATACATCTTTTTGGCTACTTCCACGGGCCATAAATACATAACAGGCGGGCCTTGCACATGGGCCTAATATACATAATAGGTGGGATCTACACATGGGCCTCATTATATCAAGTTGGGCAGTGTTAATGGGCCCCACCAATGGACCAAATATATCAAGTGGGCCGCAAAAATGGATGACATAGATATATAATACATACATCACGGAGGGCGGCATATATGGCCTAATCTACAACACCAAGGGCCACAATCTATGAGCTTCAAATACATCACAAAGGACTACGACCCATAGGCCTCATCGTAAGTCACAATGGGCTACGAACCCTGGGCCTCAGCATACATCAAGTGGGCCTCATTGATGGGCCATATATACTCAACATGTGGGCCCCACTCATGGGCCAAAGATACATCAGGATGGGTCATAAATATATCAAGGCGGGCCTCATCACATAGGCCGCACCAAAAATCATTTCAATAGTTGTAGGTGTAACATGTGTATTGTTGTACGATCATTCCATGGGGCACATGGCCCACTAATGATGATCAGCACTTCCCGAACATTGTCCAGCACTGTCTAGCACAATCTAGAAAGTGTGGATGAAACATACGTTATGGTGGGTCCTAGAAAAATAGATGGACGACGTGGAGAACACATATATCACAACTGGCCCCACCATCCATGTGGACGGTGGGAATATGCAACATATCATTAAAGTAGGGCCCCACTAGCACCGTCCAAAGTTGGACGGTGCGAATATAGAATATGTACACCAAGGTGGACCCCATCACATGGGCCTAATCATATGGGCCGAAAATATATATCATCAGGGGCCAGGGCATATGGGCTGGAAGTACATCACAATAGGCCTTACTAAATGGGTCAGAATTACATCACATTAAGGTGGCCCTTACACGTCTCAAGTGGGCCCCATACACATCATTTGGGCCTCATGTGGCAACCAAAACAGATGGACAGTGTAGCTGTAAATACATATATTGTGGTGTGCTACACTGGCACACCGTTTAGACGAATGGTGTGGAATACAACACATCAACAAGTGGGGTCTACCATAATGCTATTTTCCATCCAGTCTGCTCATAAGGTCACAAAGACCTAGTTGAGATGAAAAATAAATATCATATGGATCCAAAACTTTCGTGCACCTAAGAGGGTTTCAATGGTAGGCGTTCAATCTTTACTAATTTTGTAATGTGGTCCACCTAATAGACGGCGTGGATATATAACATATTCATCAAAGGAGGACCCCATCGTCTAGTAGCTGCTGGACAGTGCAGATGATGACCATCAAGGTGGGCCCAGAAGATGAACGGTGTGGAGTGCATCATGTGGGACCCACAGAGCTTGGTGACATCATTCACAGCAACAAATAGCTGCGTGAGGTGCACTGGCCAATCCGTCCAGCAGGTGGGTCCCACATGGGGCCCACCACATGCATATATATAGTATAATATTATATTATCCATTATTATATATTTATAAAAGAAGCCGGTGTCCAGTGTATATAACACATATTACAAGTGGGTCCCACTCCCACAGGTGCCACACATGTGGTATGGGCCACGTCCGAACATATGGACGGTGTAGATATAAACATACATCATGGTGGCCCACCGTCCATGCCTGCTGGACGGTGCAGACCAAAGCATACATCATGGTGGTTTTCACCAAATGGATGACGGTGTGGCATACATACACACATCAGTGGGCCCCACGTGGGGCCCACCATAATGTTTATATGTCGTCCAATCTATTGATAGGGTCATACGCCCCTGGATGCAGAGGAAAAAATTTTTTGTAATGGCTCAAAACTTCTGGACGCTCAAAAGGGTTTCGATGGAAGACGTTTAATCCTCACTGTTTCTTGTGACGTGGGCCACCTGAGGTTTGTATATAGCTGATTTTTGGGAGGGGACCCACCAATGCACAGCGTGGATGCTTAACACTCATCACGATGGGACCTACAATTGGGACCCACGTCCCAGTGTCAGACGCAGCAGGAGGCCACTGGTATCCTCTGACGGTGGCAGCAATAGCAGGCGATGCCTTGTTTGGCATAAATTTATATATATATATATATATATATATATATATATATATATATATATATATATATATATATATTCCTAGGTGGGGCCCACATTAGGTGGATCCACTCCACCCATTGGATTCTAAGGCTCATGATTGACCAAATAAGTCCAATATGCAGTATGTTTGGGGCGGGTAAAAATATCAAGGTGGGTCCTAACGGATTTTAAAGGTGAAAATCATTATTTTCCATGCTAGGGCCCGCCAGAAAAATTGAATTTACCTCATACTTCGACTCAATGTCTTAAATGATTGGAGAAGTAGAATGGACGGCATGGATTTGATCCTTGGATCAAGGTGGGACCTGCATGAGCAGTCCACCAAAAAGCCTAAAAAATCAAGTACTTTTTTTCCTTGCAGCGAGTAAACCTCATTGTCTGCTCAATTCCAAGGAACACATCCAGCGTCCCTGGACGCTGGACAGACGGTGTTTATATGAAATTCATCAAGGTGAGTCCCACATGTGGGGACCACGGCTGATGGACCCCACGTGGACGTGGCCCACATTATTTGAATCAATCTGATATTCGTCTTTTCCATCACCAAGGGTAGGGTCCACATGACTTGAACGATTTGGATAAGACATACATCAAGGTGGGGTCCATCCGAGTGGGCTACACATCCCATAAAAATGAAAAAGAGAGAGAGGGAGAGAGAGAAGCACCCAACTTTGATCACCTATTCCTTCTTCCGCCTATGCACTCTAGAGCTCTAAGAGGACATTTTTAACGGTTGAGATGATGATCCAAGGGTTGGATTTGATGGTAGGAAGGTGGGTCACACCTAGCTTCTCCATGGAAGCCATGAATGGTTTCTTGCTTGGAGGATGAAAGAGAGAGAATGAAAGAGAGAGAATGAGAGAGATGATGTAAGGAGAGAGGGATGGGTTGTTACAAGGAGGGACTTTGCAAATGGGAAGAGAGGGGGCCATGCCTTGTTAGCAAGAGAGGCATGAATGTTGTACTTGTTGTACTTGATTGATGTGATTGATTTGATAGATTCTCTTGGGATTTACAACGCGTGGTGTTTTTCCTCAAACTAAACGTGGGCCCACATCTCCTGGCTCAGGTGTCGCCTCAATGCGTGAGACGCGGTGTCGGAACCGCAGCAACGGTGCGGTCGCAATGATACAAGTTTCAAATCGAGCCGACTCTGATATGCAAGACTCGGCTTAAGGTCGTGCGCAAACATGAGATACATGTCGAGGGTCGCCGGAATTTGACCAGAAAGACCGTGGAAGCCTATAGAACAGTACAGTCTACGATACGGGCCTTACAGGGTTCCCGCCATTCGATTGACTCAAAACTTTACATCTGGCCTGAGGATCATAAATTAATAATACACGTAAAATTTTAGCCATTGGATATCTCAGAAAGTGGCCCAACGGACAGATCAGCCCCTTAATTCTATAAGTGGAGTCCACCTGCTATCTGGATATACCTAAAATTTTATCCCAACTATTAAAAAGATATAATAAAAGAGATGGACGAAGTGGATTTTTCATATCCATCACCATGGACCCCACCGGAGTTGAGAGTGCACAACGCACTAGTGTACTCGATGTGCACTAGATCGCACCATGCAGTCAAATTCAGTGTTGACTAACGTCTTACGCAAAACAGAAATTTTTGTTATCTTTGAAACAGCGTC
Organism: Magnolia kwangsiensis; assembly: GCA_037074715.1. Lineage (NCBI taxonomy): Eukaryota > Viridiplantae > Streptophyta > Magnoliopsida > Magnoliales > Magnoliaceae > Magnolia > Magnolia kwangsiensis. Next base: position 45,677,296 of record CM073583.1, read on the forward strand.
CGCGTACTTGGACGCTCAGTTGTTGTTGTGAGCCCCACCCTTTGTCCATATGGACAATCCAAACCATCTATCAAAATTCTATGGTCCACATTACCATTGCTTAGGTGGCGGTATTTCAAATGATAAGAGATATCAGTTTTTAACCCTTCAAACATCTAACGAACGGCAGAGCAGAAATCAGGTGGGCCGCATCAACAGACCGTAAAAAACTATTCATTCTTGACCAAAATTTCATCCTGAATCCAATGGACGGCTTGGATTTGTCAAAATAACAATGAAGTGGGCCCCACCAATGTCACAGCTGAAGAGATCCACATCCCTATTTTTGTGGCCAACCGCTGCCCACTTTTTGTGAAAGTTGCACGATCATGGAAAGGATTGGATGGAAGATCTGATCCGTCCATCATGTAGAGAATTCAAAAACGTCCCAGGAGATGTTGATTTTACGGATAAAGTGCCAAGAACAAGGGACTTATGAAGCCCCAAATTGGCTGTGAAAAGGAGTATGCGGCTGTTGCTGCGACAGCCTTTCCACCGCCCTTCCAGCACTATAAAAGGAGTTTTGGACATGGGAAAAGAGAGGAGAGCAAGGGAGAGCAGTTCCAAAGCCAAGGAGAGAGAGAGAGAGAGAGAGAGAGAGAGAGAGAGAGAGAGAGAGAGAGAGAGAGAGAGAGAGAGAGGAAAGAGAAGAAAGAGAGAGAGGAAGAAAGAAGGGAAAGAAGGATGTCTTCTTTCACCAAATTTTATTTTTCTTTCTTTTTAATTGATTTTATGGATTGTTAATCTCTTAGTTAGGGCTGAGATGAAGCCCCTAATTTGAAGACTCTTGTTTTGTGTTGATTTCATCTTGATTTGATTGATTTGTTTCTTTCTCTAATGTGCTTACATGAAATTTCTGTACTTCTCCATTCTATGAGCTTAACCAAAGTTTAGATGTGGATGTTGTTTCGAATCTTATTCTAGGTGCATGTGTCTGACCATGAACAAGTTTCCTATAGAGAAAGAAATACGAATCTATATCTCTCCATGCCTGACCATGGATGGAAAGATGTGATCCGTATGCTTTAAGAGATTATACATTCTATGTGCCCGACCAAGGACATAGAGTGTGCTTTATCTATTAAATTTATATCAATATGAATTAGGGTGAATCAATAGGTGAAACAAGGGTCAGGATAATTAAGGGTGGATTCAAAAGTCCTAGTATTCTCCTTGATTGAATTTTTCTCATTATTCTCAGCTATTTTTCATAGACTTTTGTTAGTTTACTTAATTGTTAGCAAAACTATTTGTTGGATTAGTTAAGAGGAATCATAAATTTTGAATTGTGACAACCAGTCCACATGGGAACGATCTTGTAATACGTATACTTACGAGTTTAAAATCATTTAAATCAGGTTGGTTTAAATAAAACATCAAGTGGTCATGTTGCCTGCTTCAGCAATGACTCGACCAGTGGTCACCAATATCATGAATGTTTGGATCAATGCCTTTTTTGAGATGTAGCCATCAACAATGAGCTTTCCTTCATACCATAAATTGAGTTCCCATGTGCATATCATAAGGCTCTGAACAGTACCTAAGACGAGCCCGGTAAACAACGACTGCTTGATGCTCTCCCTACATGGCCCATCCTAGGCCATGTCGAACATGTAAAGTATCCTACCCTGGGAAGAGAATGCAATGACTATTCAAAGATTGGCAACGGCCTCCTCATCTAGCTTGTTGCTTTCGTCTTAGGCCTTGATTACCTTCTTGGACATGCTTTTGAGGAGTTCATGGCGTAGAAGCAGATAATGATGATTGGTTGGACAATAATAATTACAAGGGCCAGCCTCCAAGCTATGATCAAACCCATTGTCTAAGAAGGACCTTTAGAAAATAAATTAAAACTTAAGTAAATTAAGTCATTTGTTTGCAGGCCAAATTTAGGATTTAAGACCGTTAGATTTTGACCCAACTACACCCTCAAATTAGGAAAAATTTCCAACACATGTCAGTGAACTTGTGGCCCTGATCGAGTACCGGTGACCATTGAACTGAAACAGGTCCTCCATGGTCGATCCACTGATCCAATCGAACCGAAGTCTTAACTTGACTTAGATCCATTGTCAGGAAACTTTCCCTAGACCGTATGCAGGAAATGGGCTTCCAGATGAACTCCGTTGGACCAAAACAACCACTCTTTGGCTATAACCTAAGTATACCATGGCCTTGGGGTTGTTTTCATCAGTTCTGGGCCTATATAAGGACCTAAACCCACCCTTCTCTCATTTCATACGAATTTCCTAACCCTAGGAGAGAGAAGAGTGAAAAAGAGAAGGAAAGAGCGAGGAGAAGAGAGAGAAAGTTGAGATCGTTACTGGGCTTCAATCCCACCATTCCACGTGCCCATTCATCCTTCCCGTATCGCTATTTTGGTGATTTCAACTCCGTTCTTGGGTAAGAAATCCTAACCCTAATATGTTCTAGGGGTCCAAATAGAGTAAGTGATGAAATGACTAACCTATTTTATACTATAGGTTGTCGTTGTGCTGTAGACAGAGACGCAGTGTTCAAACTGAGTTCGATACGAGTATATCAGTGAAAGGTGTGGACTATTTTTCAAGACTTTCGATGTTAGTTAATGATTTATGACTGACTTCAATGCTATCACGTATACTTAGATACGACGTTTGCACGTATTACACATATATATAAACTATGTTGAAAATAGTACATTTTATGTGTTTGTTTAAATGTCTGGATGAATATGAAATTATGATTTGTGCTTATCATGATTGTTGTTTGGGAATAGATGATTGTTGTACGTGTGACAACTCCTATATGGAAAGATTTGCTATAATATGTGTTTTAATTAATTTATTACATGTGATATGTGGAGTCTAAGTGTTTAATAAAATGCCTGAATGAGAAAATGCTTATTGTAATGTATTTAATGAGGGTGTTGAGATAGGATTCTCAATTTCCTTATCTATAGTTATAGTTTCTTTTATGTAACCTATCTTACTACTATGTGATTTATGGATGAAATGCCTACGTATGATAACATGTGTACTATTTGTTTGTTGAAATGCTCAAACAAGATTTATATTTAGATTGGTTGTCAAATGCTATCTTTGACTATCACATGTAAATGCTATTGTGTTTGAGTATGATTGGGACTACTACACAGTCCAGGAAATTGGTAATGATTTCTGAGTTAGTAGCTGAGGTTGTTTCGCCACACATGACATGTTCGAGGAATCCGAGTCATATGCTACTTGTCGATAGTGGTTAAGCCACGTGGAGTGCTTACGCACTCCATGTCGATTAAGTCAACATAAGCTCGTACCAGTCGAGCTTGTCAAGTTACCTGATTGGCCATTGTATGTTCACCATGTATGGACGCTACTGCTTGAATCTAAGGTACCAACTTACTATTGAAAAACCCATTTAACCTTAGTACCATGATTTGCTAAAACTCATAAGCTGGACATGGTAGTATGGGACACCATGGTCAAGTTGTCGGCCTACGTTAGGGCGACGAGACTCCCCATAATGTCTAGTGAGCAAACCAAACTTGTAAGCTGAATACGGTGATATGGGACACTATATTCAAGCTGTCGGCCTACGCCAAGGTAACGAGCCTTGTCTTAGTGACCTTGAGTATAAAATAGGCCTACAATCAATTGACAAGCCTCTCGTAATGACCTCAAATGTGAATTAAGCCTACGCTGAGGTGATGAGCCTCTCGTAGCAACCTATGGTATAAACTCGCAAACTTGCCTATCGTATGTGATTAACTAGGATTAACGACCCTAGATGGATCATTGTTTGGGAAAATGATATAAAGGTAGGTGTCTTAACTTCCCAAACCTGTTGCATGAATGGGTCTAATGAAGGACTGGGCTAACACAATCATGCACCACATTGCATGTGCCTTTGGCGTAGGAGTTGAGCACAGAGGAAGGGATACATGCATAATAATGAGATGATGTCGTAGAGGGAGTGCAAGCGAGGGCATGCATCATTAACACATATCATCCTTGCATTAACCAGAGTACTTAGGAATGCTTGTTGTATTATTTTATTATTATTGCTTGACTAAATTGATAACATGTTAACCTTTTCCTTATAACTCCACTGAGTTGATCACTCACTCCCACTCTGGGACGGTGTTTTAAAACACCAACCAGACTCTATTGTAGTTTCAGGTGATGACGAGGCTTTCGAGATGAAGCCTGTCTTCTATGATGATGAGGAAGAGTTCTCCTATGTGCAACTCTCTGGCGGGTCTATGTAGACCTGGAGTTGAATCACCCGGGCTTCAGGGATATGATTAGATGACATTACACTTCATTATTTTTTTTGTTTATTTTGGAATTACATATGTAATTATTTAACCTGACGATATGTTGATACTCTAGGGACTTACCACTTATATGGTTTATATATACTTATCACAGTCTTCCTCTTGCGTAATTTAACTACCTCTAGAGTATGATATGCTGATTTGGTATAATCTCACTCATGTTTAATGTACTAATTTGAAAAATATTCATTATCTATGTTGCATAAGTGATGTGTTGGGACTCAGGAGTTGGGCTCCTGCTCGACCCCCGATTTTCAAGGCATTACACCTCATCTGGGAGAAGGATTCGTGGTCCTTTAGCACTGCCCTTACAATCGCATTTCTCTGTTTCTGGCCTCCGAACATCTGAACCCTTCTTTCACCCACCTATATATGCATGCATGATCAAAAGCTTAGACACATAACATTGTCTGCTAGCAGCCTTTGACTGTTGTAATTGGGACCTATTGAGGTTTCGCATTCTTGTTGTTGGGTCATTGTTGCCATTTGCTAGAGTCGGATGAGTGAAGTGTAGCCCTTCTTTGTTTTGAATAAGGCATCATGGGAGTCGGTTTCCATGACCCCACCACCTTTGACGACTGTGATTAGTGTTAGATATAATTCAAATTGAATCCATGTATTTTGGTATTTTTTGAGTAAGTCAAAACCCATAGGTCTAGGTGTCTAGTGTGTTGGAAATGTTCCAAGTTTCAGTTACTATTCTATAGGGGTTGTTGGGATAAATTAGAGAAAAAGTAGGATGTGGTTTTCATGTATTGAGTTAAAAGGTGTGTGTGAATAATATTTTATTAAAGTTTCTTAAATTGGTCTCTTCCATCTGTATTTCCTATAATTAGATCGGCATTACGGATAGTGGAGAGGCGACGTGTTATCACGATGGTGGTCCACCTGATTGCAGCCATGTCTAGTGCTTCTTGAACGATCTTCTCCAACTTAGAGCCTATTGCCCTGGTGGCCTTGTCTAAGAGAAGGATCCATGGTGCCTTCAACACTACCGTTGCAATCGTTATTCTCTGTTTCTGACCTTCCCACATATGAACCCTTCTTTCGCCTACCTATGGGAAATTGACTGTATTGGGCTCGATGTATGGTCAAATTCCCTAAAGAGGTACTACCTTCCAAATATTCTAAGGATGGCCTTCTAACAACTTTTATAAAATGTTTTGGACGAAAATGCCTTTGTCCGTAGATGAGTAGTTGTACGGTTTTAGAGTACGGAATACATGTTATTTCAATCCTGAGAATGTGACATGGACGGAAGCCTTTTTTAACGTGGGCAAGGTCCAACTCGTGGGGCCCACACTGATGTATGTGTATAATCCATGCTGCCCATCCTTCTTGTCATGTCATCTTAAGGCTAGGGCCCAAATATCAGCCTGATCCAGAGATAGTGTGGGTCACATAATAGAAAATAATGGTGATAGTGTCACCCTTTGTTGATATTTTCCAGGCTCACTGCGATGTTTGTTAGAAGTGGACACCATATAAGGCGGGACTTTTTGGCCCCACGGTGAGCTGGCCGACAAGGTGGACGGAATGGATCACCTCGACTCATATTATTTATAAATAAATAATTTATTTAATTATATCAACCCAACAGCTAAAACCCTTGATACGCTACAACCACGACCCATACCACATTACAGCCACGACCCTTACCATGTTACACGGGATCGTGGTTGTCCTGTTATATGGATTGTCGTTGTCATGTTATATGGATCGTGGTTCTCATGAGTCGAGGTTGTCTTGCTATATGGGTCGTGGTTCTCATGTTATATGGAAATTGTTTGTCATCCAAAAAGGAATGGACTGTGGTTCACATGCAAAATGGATTAATTACGACCCTTTGTGGATGACAACAACGATCCATTTGTGGGTCGTCGTTCACATGCAAAATGGATCATGGTTGTCATCCATAAAGGGTCGTAGTAGATCCATTTTTCATGTGAACCACGATCCATTTCTTTACGGATGACAACCACGATCCATATAACAGGATTTACCAATCCCACAATCTTAAATAAGAAAAGAAGATACTCAAAGCTATTGTAGATCTACTATAATTTAAGTCACAACAAACTATTAAAAACTGAAAGTATTCCTTAAAATCAACTAGAAATAAATGAGGTTCAACAAGAACAATAATTAAAACAAGAAAACATCTCAAAAATGCTACAAGCTTCATCTCTTAACCCTAGCTAAGAGGTCTAAACAACCATATACATGATTGGATTAAGAATCCTTAAAGAAAGCATTAAAAACTATAAAAGAAAGGAAGTAAAAATCTTAGGAGATGACTTCACCCTTTTACTCTGCTTCTCCAAACCCTAAATATCCCTAGAAGTCTTTAGGAAACCCATATTTATAGCCTTGTCTGCATAAATTCATAAAACTGTCTCAAATTTACACAGTCCACATAACTTTGCGTAATGCCTTCGATGTCATTGAACAGCCATCGATGTCATCGAAGAATGTATCTAATTTGTCCAACAACTAAAGTTGATTTTCCTATAATTCTTCGATATCATCTAATAGTGTTTGATGTCATCGAAGACTAGCTTCGATCTCATCAAACAACCTTCGATGTTATCAAAGAATGCATCCAGTTCGTCCAGCAACCAAACTCAATTTTTCTGTAATTCTTTGATGTCATCGAACAACCTTTGATGTCATCAAAGACTAGCTTCGATGACATCTAAACTTAGATTTTGTGAATTTTTGCACTAATTTTTACACTTCCTTCCTTCCCCACTTGATTTTCTTGAATCTTGGGGTCTTAAAATCTTCGATCTTGGTCTCCAAATATTCATTTTTTTCCTTAGTGATTCTTGAGCATTAAATTCATGCTTTTAACATTCTTTTCAATCCAAGCTCTTAAACTCACCTTGCAACATAAACATGTATAAAATATAACATTAAGCACTATCATATTTATAAAATCAAAATAAAAATGAGAAAAAATATGCAAAATTTGACACTCAACACTTATCAATAATCACCCTTTTGGACACCTCTCTTGCTTCTACCATGACCATATTGACGTACGACACTTCATCGGTCTTAGTACATTTCTGGTATCTTCTTTAAATGAGAAAGAAGCATGTTATATTATCACTGATGGAGTGTACTCTTCTACGTCACCAGCCATCCTATTTGGATGAGTTGGCCTAGCCTGAAAACTGGACTACAATGCAAAGACCATAATACAATGAAATGTTATAAGTGGTAATGTCCCGAACATAATTTCACCACTTGGACATTGCCCCCTAGTGTCTCAAAGCTCAGATTTTTTGTTTGGCTGGTATATTCATCCGCTGTGAGTGTGGCCAAAGGGTTGATAGGTGAGGCAATCTTCAGTGCATCAGTTGTCACTAATAACTCATTGTTGAACCATTCATCCGTTGGGAAGCATTCTTCATAGAGGTAATCTAACAAGCTTCTGCAGTTATCTTCCTCTTTAAGGTTCATCGATTAATCTGTGTTATCAAGAGCATCTGAATACTTCCTTTGCACTATAGCGGATAACACCACCTCGACCATGTTTACTACCACATGTTCTTAAGGAATCCTCCAGAAAGGTGTAACACCCTGAATTTTTGTCTACCTGGAATTAGACGTCCTTAGGCAATGGGTCAACCATAACACCTTGGTAACCTCTCAGAACCCAATTTTAAAGCCAAAGAAATCATTTAGAACCTAATTCTTTAGAAATTTAACGTGTATTAACTAGCGCTACACTAGATTTCCTGTAAAATTAGCACCAACGACTTTAAATACGATCTGTAAGACCCAAAACCTATAGAATCATTGATGCTACGTTACCCTGAAACCTAGGATCAATCTCTAAACCCAGTTGCTCACGGGAGCATTCAAAAACTCCATATCAGACCTAGACCGCACGGTTAAAGTCTGATAGTGACGAACTTAGACAAGTATAAACGCTTAGTTGGACTTGAAAATCACCTAGAAAATTAAGCCCAACTGAAGTCCTGAGACCATTTTATTGAGCTCGGAGTGAAGAGAATAGGAAAAGGAAGATTTTTAGAAAATTAATTATAATTTGAAGGAATCTGGAACATTTCACTTGCACGTTATTTTTAAGCGTTCTGACCATTGGAATTCGACCCAAATTCACCCTCGGATCAGGATAGGTGGCCCTTACTTGTCATAGTACTTGTAGCTCTGATCGAGTTTCCGTAACCGTTGAACTGAAACTGGTCCGCCACGGTCGATCTGAAAATCTGACTGGAATGAAAACTTAGCTTGACCTAGATCTGATATTAGAGAGCTTAAGTCCGACCGCAATTGATAACAGGACCTCCAGAAATGCTCCGTTGGATCATAACAGACCCGATTGGGTTATAACCTAAGTATACCTTAGCCTTAAGTCTATTTTTGTCAAGTTTAGGCTTATAAATAGGGCTTAAAACCCTTATTCCAAATCCATACGAATTTTCAAACCCTAGCTTTCCAAGAAGGAGAAAAGAGAGAGAAAATGAGGGAGAACTTGGTGCTGCTTCCTGGGATTCTTCCCAGCTTTACTACGTGTCTAATCCACCTATCTGTATGGCTATTTCAACGTTTCTGACTCTATTCCTAGGTAAGAAATCCCAACCTTAACCTGTTTTGCAACCTAGGATAGTTGAAGTGATGTTGTAACTGACGTATTTCATGCCTTAGGTTGCCTATCTGCCGTTCACGAAGACTTATCGTCTGAATCACATCTTATACGTGCTTTCTAGTTTAAGGTGCGGACTATATACATTTAGGTTATGGTTTTTAAGACTTTCAATGTTAAGTAATGATTTATTCTTGCTTAGGATGCTATTACACATGTATAAAGTGTTGTCCGTTTCATTTTTTAGTTATACATTAATTATATTGAATATACTGTATTCCTTGTATTTGTAGAAAATACCGTATACGTATGAAATATGAATTTATGTTTGCCATGATTAACTGTCGTCTATGTATGCTAGTTGTATGTGTAACAACTCCCAGGCTAAAGGTTTAGTCCAAATACATGATATGCCAACATATGATATGTATTTAGTATGTGTAGTCTGAGTGTATGTGAAAATGACTGAATGAGTATAGACTTTGTATTCGTGCTTGTCATGAAAATCTGTCGTGGATATATGATTGTTGTATGGGTGACTACCCTTTAACAAAAGGAATTGCCCTAATACATATGATAACTAATACATATCATGTATGATATAATGTGTATGCTAAGTGTTTGTAAATATGTCTATATGAATAAATGTGTAAACTGTTCTTTAAATGGATGTTGAGATAGGATTCTCAGCCACTCTAATGATGTGTATGATTTCCTTCATGAATTATATAACTTAGATTATTTAAGTTAAGTGAGTGTATGATTTCCTTCATGGATTGATTAACCTAGATGAATCATATTATATGTGCATATGATTTCCTCCATGTATTGTATTTACATTTAAGTTATACTTCATGAATATTCATATGAAAATAGGATATGAATCATATGTCTGTATTTGGCTTGTTCATGATTGGGGATGTACTACAGTCCAGGTTATCGGTAAGTGTACTCCAAATGGTGGTTGAGGTTGTTCACCACGTAGGATGAGTTTAACGAATTTAAGTCATGCTTGGGATGTTCGGCAGTGGTTAGGCCACACGGAGTGCTTATGCATTCCATGTCGTTCAACTCAACGTGCGCTTGGCCTAGTTGAGCTTATCAACTAACCCGATTGACTGATGTTTGTTCACCATGTTTGGTCGCAACTGTTTGAATCTAAGACACCGAGCTTACCAGTGAAACTCTCATTAACCATGGTACCAGGATTTCCTAAGACTCATGAGCTGTGCATGGTGGTATGGGACACTGTGGTCGAGCTGTCGACCTACGCTGGGGCCACAAACCTCCCCTTAGTGACCAGTGAGCACCCTACTTTGAGCAGATTATGGTGGTATGGGACACTATATTCTTGCTGTCGGCCTATACTGTTTGGTGATGGGGGAGTGGAGCAATGATTGCGCGCAACAGTCCTAACAGCCCTCTGTAGTGACCTTGAGTTTATCCTGACACTGCATAGGGGCGACGAGTCCTGTTGTAGTCTTAAGGTTATAAATAGGTCTGTATTGATAAGGTGATGGGGGAGTAGTGTAACGATTACGCGCAACAGCCCTAGCAGCCCTTGCAGCGACCTAGAACCATAATATCATATGAGATTCTTTAGGACTGACGACCCTAGAATGGATCAACGTTGGGAAATGATACAAGGGAGGTGTCTTAGCTTCCCAATACTGTTGTATGAAAAGGACTAATAAGAACTTGGTAATCATATCTATGACATCGTATTGCATGTGCCATTAGCGTTGGTGTGAGAGCATAGTGGTAGTGATTCATGCCGCGATCGTTAGATGATGTCGCTGCTGGGAGTTTGTGGTGAGGGCATGCATCATTATCTCATTCATTCTTGCATTAACAAGAGTAGCTAAGACATGTTTGCTTGTACTGCTTTATCATTACTGCTTGATTGAATTGATAACATGTTAACCTTTGCTGTATAGTTTCCACTAAGTTAGCTACTCACTCCCACGTTACGGGACGGTATTGGCCACACCAACCAGTCCCTGTTTTAGTTTCAGATGATGGCAATGCTTGCGAAGTAGAGCCGGACTTTATGATGATGAGGAGGTTTTCTCCTATATGCAGGTTCTGATCGACGGGTTTACAGGGTTATTGATTAAATGCCAATACACTTGGTATTTTGCCTTTTATTTAAATACCCATGTATATTCTTTTCTTTATATTTTTGGAGTATACATGTATATATTTAACTTGGTAATATGTTCACACTCTGGAGACTTATAACGGTCTATATATGTTATATATACTATCACAGTCTTTCGCTCGCATAATTTAACTGTCTCTCAAGTATGATATGTTGTTTTGGTCTAATCCCACTCATGTTTTCTGCACTAATATGAACAACATTCATCAATCATTGAAAATGTTTCATAAGTGATGTTCTGAAACTCGGGAGTGGAGTTTATGCTCGACCCCCGATTTTCGGGATGTTACAGATGGTATCAGAGCATGATTTGGATTAAACTGGACCTGGGTTATGGTAACTCTGCGCACACTGACGCACTCTGACTTAGGAAGGGGGTGATGGAATCTAGAAACCACATTAGAATCCCAAGTTTCACCGACAGGAGAGACTGAATATTATAATTTAGTCCACAGTTCTTCTAATTTGTTTGGTTGAGATTCATATACCCAGCTACACCCCAATCTCACCACCACCACAGACCGGATCTCTATTGCTACTAAGTAATTCAGTAGGCCACACAAAGGATCGTAACAATAATAAAATCTAAGACCACAAAGGAAAGAAAACGTTTAAGTTCATATGTTCCACCATTCCACTCTATCCAGGACCATCCTCAGTTAAACTATAGATCATCAAATCATTTCTTTTTGCCTCCAAGCACATCCTTTTGGGCCTTCTCTTTACACTTTTAAAACCTTCAAATTAAAGCCAACTCACCCCCAACCGGTGTTGTTCTTGGTCTCCATCTCACATGACCAAAGCATCAATGCCTACTCTACCTATGAATGATACCCTAAAGTTCCCTCGAATGCATTCATTTCTATATCTGTCATTCCTCATCTTGACACCTATCCATCTCAACATCCCTCATCAATCTCACCACTCTCATGAAGTATCAATCAAGGTATTGAAAATAACTTCTCAGGACTCAATCCTAAAGTCTAACCCATTTTCTTCAAAATCTCTCCTCTCACCATCTCATTTTTCAACTTTTTCTAAGTCCTTTTATGCTAGACAAATCTTCACGTATAAATGATGGAGAATAATACTTAAACAAAAATTTACTATAAATATTAAATATATGTATAAATTAGACTTTTAACCATTCAAATTATGGAATCTCATGGAATAAATGAGTTCTTTGGATAGATTAGCATCTCCTACCCCAAAATCATATGCTACATGTCATATAAAATCATTTCGGTTTGCAAATTGGCCCAAAAAATATCTCAAATGGAGAGGGGGCCTAAACGATCAACTTTCAGGGGGTTCCAGGGTGAGACCCAGACCTTTTTTGGGGCCTGGGGGGCAAGATGTCCTCACCCAAATGGCGAGCCCTCGCCAGTTTATCCAGTGGTCGGCGAGGGCCTCGCCGATTCGGCGAGGCCTCGCCGGTCAACGAGCTCGGCTGGGCGGGCCATCCGGGCCGATCTTGTTTGGGGTCTAGTGGGACCCTATAGTACAGGGTTCGACCCCTATTTCATTCTCATTCTACCACTTCCTTCACAAAGTGACCCCCTAAGCTGTCCCTTTCCTTCACACTTTCTGTTTTCTCTCTCAAACCACCCCTCCAATCACCCATTCTGTCATTTTCTGCTATAACCTACACCCCTCTATTATTTACAGCAAACCTCACCCCTTATCCTCTCCATTTTCTCTCATTTGAGCTTCACATCCTCCTTTTGAGGCTTAAAATCATGTAAGCTCTCAACTCATCCCATTTCTTCCTTTTCCCTTCTTCAATCCTTGTCCTTTGGGCCTATTTCATTCCTCTTTCGGACCTAGATCCATGGAGACCCAAAGAACTCAGCCCTTCTCTTCATTTTTTTCATTTTCCATGGCTCTTTATGAGCTAGTTATAGTCATCTTCTCGATCTTTATGCTTTACCATCGGGCGAGACCAAACACAATAGCTCAGTCCATAAACAATGACCATCTAGTGCTAGGACATCTAGAGTTTTGGACCTAGAGTTAGTACTCCTAGATTTTGAAAGAGCTGATGATATAGGAAGTCCGATTCCAATTAGAGAATCTTGACCCAAAGCGATAGGACAATTCCCTGTAGTAGAAATGATATGAAACCATCTAGCATATAAACTTAGACTTTGGATTACGGCTAGTGAATTATGACTAGGCTACTAGTTCTATTAAGTAGTGTAAAGGCTAGCTATAAATTAAGGAATAGTAGGTTCGATTTGATTGAGTGAGATCTCGTTCCTTTATTGGATTCCCTTGATACGTATAGGCATCTTTAATAACTCTTAGGAAAGCTGTTTCAATTTAGAGACTATTCATGTATAGAGAAACTTGTATATTCCTCGGATTGAACTTAGGTCAAACCAGCACACCCCTTAGAATCGCTCTCCCAAGGACTTAGTACAATCGGGGACACGGAGTAGAGAAACTATATATAAGTGAAGTATTCACGGTTTGAATCGAATTCTCAATCCTAGTGGTTACCAATAAATCCAATACTCTGATCAAGCAGAAGATCGGCATCGACTTGAATTAAGAACTGATACGGTAAATTTTTTCTCCTAGCTAGACAGAAAGTCTATATATTCGGCTGGGACCCACTACACAACTTTTCTTCCGTGTTGGCCCGACCACCTACAACTAAAAGTTATTATTTTGTCATTGGTAAATGTTGAGGACATATAGCCAATAGAGATTAGACATCTTGCCGCAAACTCACACCTGCCCCCGAACTCAACTACAATAGAGATTAGGCTCATTTCTACAACCATAGGTACCAATGCCATAGAACACATCATTAACAAAGGAAGACCAATGTAGTGAGAAGTTGTTTCCCATTTCATGTCAAGGATAGGCCCTAAGTTACACCTCGTTCCGATATACGGATCGAGACATAGATTCTTGAGCCTTAAGTAGAACTAAGTTTTAAGGGAGGTAGAACGTATTGAGCCCAATCTAGTTAGGATTAGCTAATACAACTGTTGGATCAGAGTAGCGCAGTGGAAGCGTGGTTAGCCTTTTCCCCACTGGCCCAGGATGGAAGAAGTAGATTTAGGCTATACGTAAGGTTAGGTCATTAAATAAGATTTGAACCTTCCTTAGAATGCCAATACTAAAGTCTTTCTAGGGACTCATTACCCTTAGCCAATTTCGGGGACGAAATTATATTTTAAAGGGGGTAGATTGTAACACCCTAGTTTTTGCCTACCTGGAATTAGACGTCCTTAGGCAATGGGTCAACCATAATGCCTTGATAACCTCTCAGAACCCAATTCCAAAGCCAAAGAAATCATTTAGAACCTAATTCTTTAGAAATTTAACGTGTATTAACTAGCGCTACACTAGATTTCCTGTAAAATTAGCACCAACCACTTTAAATATAATCTGTAAGACCCAAAACCTATAGAATCATTGACGCTACGTTACCCTGAAACCTAGGATCAATCTCTAAACCCAGTTGCTCAAGGGAGCATTCGAAAACTTCGTATCGGACCTGGACCACACGTCGAAAGTCCAATAGTGACGAACTTAGACGAGTATAACCGCTTAGTTGGACTTGACAATCACCTAGAAAATCAAGCCCAACCGATGTCCTGAGACCATTTTATTGAGCCCGGAGTGAAGAGAGTAGGAAAAGGAAGATTTTTAGAAAATTAATTATAATTTGAAGGAATCTAGAACGTTTCACTTGCGCGTTATTTTTAAGCATTCTGACCGTTGGAATTCAACCCAAATTCACCCTCGGATTAGGATAGATGGCCCTTACTTATCATAGTACTTGTAGCTCTGATCAAGTTCCCGTAACCGTTGAACTGAAACTGATCCGCCACGGTCGATCTGAAAACCTGACCGGAATGAAAACTTAGCTTGACCTAGATCTGATATTAGAGAGCTTAAGTCCGATCGCAATTGATAACAGGACCTCCAGAAATGCTCCGTTGGATCGGAACAGACCCGATTTGGTTATAACCTAAGTATACCTTGACCTTAAGTCTATTTTTGTCAAGTTTAGGCTTATAAATAGGGTTTAAAACCCTCATTCCAAATCTCATACGAATTTTCAAACCCTAGCTTTCCAAAAAGGAGAAAAGAGAGAAAAAGTGAGGGAGAACTTGGTGTTCTTCCTGGGATTCTTCCCAGCTTTACTACGTGTCTAATCACTTATCCGTATCACTATTCCGGCATTTCTGACTCTATTCCTAGGTAAGAAATCCCAACCTTAACCTGTTTTGCAGCCTAGGATAGTTGAAGTGATGTTGTAACTAATGTGTTTCATGCCTTAGGTTGCCTATCTGCCGTTGACAAAGACTTATCGTCTGAATCACATCTTATACGTGCTTTCTGGTTTAAGGTGCGGACTATATACGTTTAGGTTATGGTTTTCAAGACTTTCAATGTTAAGTAATGATTTATTCTTGCTTAGGATGCTATTACACATATATAAAATGTTGTCCGTTTCATTTTTTAGTTATACGTTAATTATATTGAATATACTATATTCCTTGTATTTATAGAAAATACCGTATACGTATGAAATATGAATTTGTGTTTACCATGATTAACTACCGTCTATGTATGCTGGATGTAGGTGTAACAACTCCTAGGCTAAAGGTTTAGTCCAAATACATGATATGCCAACATATGATATGTATTTAGTATGTGTAGCCTGAGTGTATGTGAAAATGACTGAATGAGTATAGACTTTGTATTCGTGCTTACCATGACAATCTGTCGTGGATATATGATTATTGTATGGGCGACTACCCTTTGACGATAGGAATTTCCCTGATACGTATGATAACTAATACATACCATGTATGATATAATGTGTATGTTAAATGTTTGTGAATATGTCTATATGAATAAATACGTGTAAATTGTTCTTTAAATGGATGTTGAGATAGGATTCTCAGCCACTCTAATGATGTGTATGATTTCCTTCATGAATTATATAACTTAGATTATTTAAGTTAAATGAGTGTATGATTTCCTCCATGGATTGATTAACCTAGATGAATCATATTACATATGCGTATGATTTCCTCCATGTATTGTATTTACATTTAAGTTATACTTCATGAATATTCATATGAAAATAGGATATGAATCATATGCCTGTATTTGAGCTTGTTCGTGATTGGGGTTGTACTATAGTCCAGGTAATCGGTAAGCGTACTCAAATGGTGGTTGAGCTTGTTCGCCACGTAGGATGAGTTTAACGAATCTGAGTCGTGCTTGGGATGTTCGGCAGTGGTTAGGCCACATGGAGTGCTTATGCATTCCATGTCATTCAACTCAACGTGCACTCGACCTAGTTGAGCTTATCAACTAACCCGATTGACCGATGTTTGTTCACCATGTTTGGTCGTAACTGTTTGAATCTAAGACACCGAGCTTACCAGTGAAACTCCCGTTAACCATGGTACCAGGATCCCCTAAGACTCATGAGCCGGGCATGGTGGTATGGGACACCGTGGTCGAGCTGTCGACCTACGCTGGGGCCACAAACCTCCCTGTAGTGACCAGTGAGCACCCTACTCTGAGCATATTATGGTGGTATGGGACACTATATTCTTGTTGTCGGCCTACACTGTTTGGTGATGGGGGAGTGGAGCAATGATTGCGCCTAACAGCCCTGAC
Organism: Magnolia kwangsiensis; assembly: GCA_037074715.1. Classification (NCBI taxonomy): domain Eukaryota; kingdom Viridiplantae; phylum Streptophyta; class Magnoliopsida; order Magnoliales; family Magnoliaceae; genus Magnolia; species Magnolia kwangsiensis. The sequence continues at coordinate 45,694,087 of CM073583.1, forward strand.
AGCCCTCTGTAGTGACCTTGAGTTTATCCTGACACTGCATAAGGGCGACGAGTCCTGTTGTAGTCTTAAGGATATAAATAGGCCTGTATTGATAAGGTGATGGGGGAGTGGTATAACGATTGCGCGCAACAGCCCTTGTAGTGACCTAGAACCATAATATCGTATGAGATTCTCTAGGACTGACGACCCTAGAATGGATCAACGTTGAGAAATGATATAAGGGAGGTGTCTTAGCTTCCCAATACTGCTGTATGAAAAGGACTAATAAGAACTTGTTAATCATATCCATGACATCGCACTGCATGTGCCATTGGTGTTTGTGTGAGAGCACAGTGATAGTGATTCATGCCGCGATCGTTAGATGATGTCGCATGAGGGAGTTTGTAGTGAGGGTATGCATCATTATCTCATTCATTCTTGCATTAACAAGAGTAGATAGGACATGTTTGCTTGTACTGCTTTATCATTACTGCTTGATTAAATTGATAACATGTTAACCTTTGTTGTATAGTTTCCACTAAGTTAGCTACTCACTCCCATATTACGGGACGGTGTTGGCCACACCAACCAGTCCCTGTTTTAGTTTCAGATGATGGCGATGCTTGCGAAGTAGAGCCGGACTTTATGATGATGAGGAGGATTTCTCCTATATGCAGGTTCTGATCGACGGGTTTACAAGGTTATTGATTAGATGCCAATACACTTGGTATTTTGCCTTTTATTTAAACACCTATGTATATTCTTTTCTTTCTATTTTTGGAGTATACATGTATATATTTAACCTGGTAATATGTTCACACTCTGGAGACTTATAACAGTTTATATATGTTATACATACTATCACAGTCTTCCGCTCGCATAATTTAACTGTCTCTCGAGTATGATATGTTGTTTTGGTCTAATCCCACTCATGTTTTCTGCACTAATATGAACAACATTCATCCATCATTGAAAATATTGCATAAGTGATGTTCTGGAACTCGAGAGTAGAGTTTATGCTCGACCCTCGATTTTCGGGATATTATAAATTCTTAGGTGTTATCGCTTCTAGTCAAAGAAGCATCATCTTTTCTCACAATCCTCTTATTGCGGCTTGTCTCTGCCATCAGTGCTTCTGGGTTTGTGTCAATGCTTTTGGTACTGATGAAAACTTTGGGTATGTGAACCATTTCCAAATCCCTTCATGCATGGTGGGGGATTTAACCATCCTTGGAACTGGTGGCCCCCAACGTGAGAAGCGATTTGGGGCCATCTGCTAAGAATGACTATGGTTGGGCCCATTATTCGGCCAAATTATTGCACAACAATGCTCCCATATTTGCTTGTGGGGTCTTTCCATCAAGAGACAATTCCTCGAGCACATTAATCACAAAGTTAGGGCCACCAGTGGGTTCCCCTGACAACATTCGACCGATCATTGCTAGGAAGAGGGGGCCCTCGGCGTCCTTGTGTGGGTCGATATAGCACATCCCGCTGATTGTCCGAGCCGGGATCAACCCTCAATCTTGGTTGATTTCTCAAAATGGGGTGACCATGTTTACTTCAACATTAGATGGGAATGTGTTGGTGCCGATCAGCATTGCCTCCTCACAATTTTTTGAAGATTTCAATATTCTTCAGTTGATGTCATCCTTAATAACGTTCCTGAACATGACACACTTGTTAGTTAAATGGGACCGAGTTCCATGCCATTTACAATACTCAGTTTTCCGTAATTCATTAGTTAAAGGTATCTTATGGTTCATAGAACTTTAATGAATTTTTCGGCCAACAAAATATCAAATATCAATTTGGCTCTAATAATATCAAAGGTGTAAACCTTCTGAGCCTTTTTCATGATTGAAGTGGTAGACCTTGCTTTGACCAATGCAGAACATACTAATGGCTTCTTAGCCACTACTTTAGCAATTGTAATCTTGTAATTGGGATCATTGTAGTACGTTCGTAATGAAGAGTTCTTTTGTCTGCCTCCATCTTACATGAGTTCTTCATAACAAGAGACCTTTTTAGTCAAGTCATACATATCAATAAATTTTGTACCTATGAATTTCTAATGGATCTTATATTTGAGTCCATCTTGTGCCAGTCGCACAAACTTGGCCTCAGTCATGACAACTTTACAATAGCTCTTCGCTCGCCTGAATCACGTAATATAACTCTCGCATGATTCTCCAAGAAACTGTCGGAACCGTGCTAGATCGGCCATGGTAATCTCTCTGTTCTTAAAAAAGAACTTAGTGTGGAATTTCCCTTCCATCTCACGTCAATTATGTATCGAGTCTCGTAGTAAATTTAAGTACCAAGTGACGATCGCTACGATTAGCGAATGGCCGAACAGTTGTAATTGAATGTGCCCTTGTTTGTCAATATACATGAATGTTAAATCTGTCTGTTAAGTGAGCCCCATATAAAGACAACAAAGAGCACAACTCATCAAGTTAAAGAAGTTTGAGTGCGCCTTACAGGTATATTAAGCCTCACTTCCCAAACTAAACCCTATAAGGTAAAAGAACCATTTGGAATACATCTAAACTTGCCCAAAACCATCTTTGTAAAACCGTTGGTAAGCTTATATTAGAGTTTGTTTAAAGCCTATGGAGATATAAGCAAAATTGAAAACTTTCATGTTCTATCGATTGCAATCGAAGTACAATTGAGACAGCTTTGATGACATGGAACACCAGTTTGGTGGCATCGAAATAGAGCCTTACACGTTTAGCAACCAACTGTGAAAACACTAGATATATTCAATGGAATCGAAGGCAATTCGATGCAATCGAAACTTATGTTTCAATGGCATTGAATGCATTTCGATAACATCGATATAAGACCTAATATCTCCAACAAGCTTTGAAATACTCTAAATATACTCAATGCAATCGAATCACTTTTAAAGGCATTGAACTAAGTCAGTCGATAGCATTGAAAAAGGGACTAGTTTGTCCAGCAAGCTTTCAAGGAAAATCATATATTCTCAATGGCATTGAAATTCAAATTTTGATAACATCGAAAGGCTATTCGATGGCATCGAAAATATGAACCAAATTGTCCAGAGTGTTTTTGTAGGAAATTCTATTTTTCACTCGATGGAATCAAAGCATGTTCAATGACATCAAAAAAATGCTTAATATGTTTAGTAACCAAGTGATATTTTCAAAGGAAAATCCCGATGGCATTGAGTCATCTCTCGATGACATCGAAGGGCCCTTCGATGGCATCAATTCATCTCGCGATGACATCGAAGGAACCTTCGATGGCATCAAAGGATGTTCGATAACATCGGATAGAATCTATCCTGCACTTATTTAAAAGTCATAATGCAAAGAGTCAATGCAATCGAAGAAGGTTTGATGACATCGAATGAAAATTTGATGGCATTGAAGACCATTCAATGGCATCAAGAACAACATATTTTTACCTATTTTTTTACCGTTGGGATTTGAACTTATACAAACATTTATGCTTCTTCTTGGATTTTAAAGCGAGTATTAAAGAGTGCTTTGAGAGTGTTATTACCAGAGTTATTACCCTTCCTCTCAAGCCCTCTTTCCTATAAGAGTTCATCTTTCAATCCATGGCTTAAAGGCAATCATCCAATAGCACTCTTTAATGAAAAATCATTGTGTTGGAATCCTTAAAGACTTTTCTCATAGGAATCTTCTCTAGATCTTAAATGCATATCATTAATTAGAGTAAATCAACCATAACCTAAACCCAACAACCTCGGTACCTCGATTGGAGCATCTACAAGAGGTTATTGTTCAAGAGAGTTGAAGACTCTTCACCACTAGGAAGATATTCAACAATGTGTTAAAACGGGGCTCAATCACTTATAAGTAAGTATCTTGAGTCTATTGAGTCTGAAGCCCTTTCCTTGTGTAGGATTGGAATTCAGAGCTTGAGTTGACAAACTCGCTAAGACCTTTTGCAAGCTTCCTACGGGAGAATATGTGTAATGTCCTAGTGTAGGACCTATTGCCTTATTGTCACGCCCCAAACTCGGAAACCGGGCTCACAAAATTTTCGATCACCGAATCCAGCGCCGACAGCCTCCGTAGAACCCCATTCTCAGCTCCTAGCGCCCATTCGCCAGGTTCCGATCCTGAGATGCTACGAGGAGGATTTTCAACGTCAGTTTGATTCGTAATAAGCATAACCAAAGGAATAACCACAAACAACAACCAAGAACTCCATTACATTTCCACTATGATCAAAAACTTTACAAGTACAATGAGCATAAAGGAAAAATATAATGATGATGAACAAAAACTCCAAAACGATCTGCTAAGCGCTGCTGCGAGCCAACGTCACCTGCACGCAACGGTTGTGCATAAGATTATAAAAAGCTTAGAGGGTGGTGAAAGTGTGTGTACAAGGTAGTAATATGATCATGCAATATCAGAGTAATACGAAATATGCAGATGGATCCATAAATATCATGAGTCGTACCAAGGCTATGCGATGTAAGATGCAAGTCAAGCATACAATCCTCATCTAAGTCCATATGTCAATACAACTCAACTCTGGGATATCACTGGGGTCTAGTACACTCTAAACCAGATCGCTGCCACATCGCGCATAATAAGATAAATGGAAGAGACCTCACTATCCGTCTGTCAATATCGGGCTCGACTCGTCGATAGCGGACCCATTCCTCGAGCTGGTCAAACTCAGCCTAGCATTGCCCCGTACTCTCAGGCGGGTAAGGCCGCACCCACTTCTAACCGACCACGACACAGTGGAGAGCGCAGTCATCTGGTAATCGGCACTCAACGCTCATCTACCCACTCGATCTAGACGTTGGAGCAACCTCTTGGTACCATAACGGTTTAGGGACTTTCACCCAGGGATATCTACAGCACCCCATGTTAAACAAGATTTTCGGTATCCAATCCTGCCAACCACGATACGTTTGTGGAAGCTACGGCCCCGATGTCGCTAAGGCGTACAATAATCATGTCACACAATGCGAAATGCATGAATCACACTATCCAATCATGCAACAAATCCTACGCGTATCGTGCGCTCATGCAGGGCAACACCGCCTAATCGGGGTCCCATAAATAATCTGCCCGAAGGCATATGCTATGATTAGTCTCTTCTCATATCAAGCATACATATGATGCGTATGATCATGAGTCATGAAACTAAACTAATCATGTTATAAAGTAATGAACTATACTAATCATGTTATAAAGTAATGAAGTCTACGGAACGGTACGGACTAAGATACGGGTCTTACAGCTCTCCCCTCCTAATAAAAATTTCATCCTCGAAATTTACATAATCATCGCAACTAGGCATAACTCACGAGGAATAAGAAACATAACATCACTATATAAAACCAGAGATAGTATATAAAATACATCACATGATCAACCATCAAAGAGATGAGGATAACGCTCTCGAATCTTGGCCTCACGCTCCTAAGAAGCCTCCTCTACAGAATGGTGACCCCACTGAACATTCACCAACAGAATGACCTTGGTTCTGAGGACCTGCTCCTTCCGATCAAGGATACGGCCAGGCTGCTCAATGTAAGAAGCGTCCTCAGGAACCTCCAGCGGCCGCCAATCAATAACAGGAACAATGTTTGACCCACACTTCCTCAACATGGAGACGTGGAAAACATTGTGGACACCAGACAACTGTGATGGAAAGGCAAGCCGATAGGCCACGGCGCCAACGCTCCCAGTGATTTAAAAAGGTGCTATGAATCTCGGGGCAAGCTTGCCCATCGCTCCAAATCAAACTACACCCTTCATGTGCGAGACCTTGAGATACACATGGTCCCCTATATCAAACTCCAAGGGATGACGCAGACGATCAGTAAAAATCTTCTACCGGCTCTGAGCTGTGCGCATCCTCTGTCTGATGATATCAATAGCCTCTGACGTCTCCTGTACAAGCTCGGGACCTATGAGATAACACTCTCCAACCTCAGTCCAGCAACTCAATGATCTGCGTGGTCTGTCATATAGTGCCTCAAAAGGAGTCATGCCAATGGTCGCCTAATAGCTGTTATTGTATGAGAACTCAACCAATCACAGATGCTCATTCCAGCTACTCCCGAAATCATTCGCGTAAGCCTGAAGCATATCCTCAAGGATCTGGTTGACCCTCTTGGTCTGACCATCGGTCTGCAGATGGTACGCAGTGCTGAGCTGTAAATCAATCCCCATCACTCGCTGGAAGCTCCCCTAAAACTGAGACGTGAACCTCGAGTCTCGGTCAGAAATGATCGAGACTGGAACGCAATGCAATCTCACAATCTCCTCGATAAATAATCTCGCAAGTCGGTCCATAAACCAAGTCGTACGCATCGCAAGGAAATGTGCCAACTTCGTCAGATGATCCATAACAACCCAAATGGCATCATGACCGCGCCGAGTCCTCGGTAAACCCATAATGAAATTAGTCAACATGTGCTCCCACTTCCACATCGGGACACTCAACGGCTGCAATAGACCAGGAGGTCTCTGATGATCGACCTTGACACGCTGGCACGTGTCACACTCGGCCACAAAACTGGTGATCTGGCGCTTCATCCCTGCCCAAAAATACTATCACCTCATGTCACGGTACATCTTCGTCGAGCCAGGGTGGATAGAAAATCACGATCGATGTGCCTCAGTCATAAGCTCTCTGCGCAACTCTTGAATATCCGGGACACATAATCGGCCTCTGAAGCGAAGTCCACCGTCTGCACCAATTCGCCAATCTACCTGACTCTCAGATGTAGCCTCAGCCATATAACTCTGCAACGACTCATCAGCCTACTGAGCCTCGATCACCCTAGCGACAAGAGAGGGTTGAATCGACAAGCTCGATAACTGCACGATAGAAGACTGCAGGCCAAACTCAAAATCATACGCTGTGATATCCTCAAGCATCCGCCACTCCTGAATCATCATATGCACCACTAGGTCTCGTGGCTGACGGCTGAGGGCATCTGCCACCACGTTCGCCTTACTCGGGTGGTACTGAAGATCAAAATCATAGTCTTTCAAGAGTTCCATCCAGCGCCTCTGTCTCATATTCAACTCAGACTGCGAGAAGAGGTACTTCAAGCTCTTATGATCTGAGAAGAGCTCGAACTTGACCCCATAAAGATAGTGCCTCCACACCTTCAGTGTGAAGACAACTGCAGCCAACTCCAGATCATGCGTAAGATAGTTTAGCTCATAGACCTTGAGCTGTCGAGATGCAAAGGCCACTGGTCTCCCGTGCTGCATCAGGACAGCACCCAAATCGATATGCGAGGCATCAGTAAATACAATAAATCCATCACTCCCAGAGGGAAGAGTAAGGACAGGAGCGGACGTCAGACGGTCCTTCAACTCTATAAATGCTCACTCGAAGGCGTCACTCCAAATAAACTCTTCGCCCTTCCGAGTCAACCTGGTCAGCGGGGCTGCAATACGAGAGAAGCCCTCAATGAAACGTCGGTAGTAGCCCGCCAAACCAGGAAAACTACGGATCTCTGTCATAGTCGTGGGATAGCCCCACTGACGCACTGTCTCGACCTTTGAGGGGTCCACCGCGACACCCTCCCTTATCACCATGTGACCGAGGAACTTCACCTCCTCCTGCCAGAACTCGCACTTCTCCAGCTTCGCATACAGCTGGTGTGCACGGAGGGTCTGCAAAGTAATCTTTAAATACTGCTCGTGCTCCTCACAGGTCCTCGAATTGATCAGGATGTCTCGATGAAGACTACAAAAAACTGATTGAGATAAGGGTAGAAGACCTCGTTCATCAGCTGTATGAAGACCATAGGTGCATTGGTCAGTTTGAAGGACATGACCTGAAACTCAAAATGACCGTAACGCGTCCTGAATGCTGTCTTTAGAATGTCCTCATCTCGGACCCGAATCTGATGATAACCGGAATGCAGGTCGATCTTCAAAAAGAACTGTACACCCGGTAGCTGATCGAACAAATCATCAATCCTAGGGAGCGGGTATCTGTTCTTGATCGTGACTTTGTTGAGCTCGCGATAGTCAACGCAGAGCCTCAACGAGCCATCCTTCTTCTTCACGAAGAGTACCGGTGCTCCCCACAGTGAACTGCTCGGACGGATAAAGCTTAACTCACGTAACTCATCTAACTACTTCTGTAGTTCTCGCAACTCCAACGGTGTCATGCGATACGGGGCCTTCGAGATAGGCACGGTACCGGGTACAAGATCAGTCTGAAACTCAGTGAGTCGATGAGGCGGTAATCCCAGAATCTCCTGGAACACATCAAAAAAATCACAAACCACGGGCAACTGGTCGATGCTCACAGCTATAGGCTCCTCTATAGCACATGACATCAAACAAGACAACCGCTCTCCTCTGGGCTCTGTAACGAACTGGAACTGCGGCACGCTGGGTATATAAAACATGACTGTCCTCGCGGTGCAGTCCAATATGGCATAGTACTCGACAAGCCAATCTATGTCCATGATGACATCGAACTCAGACATCGACAATGCAAACAGATCGGAAGGCAGAAAGGTATCCCCGACTAGAACTAGGCAAGACGAGCAAAATCGTCCCAACACTGCAGTCTTTCCCAAGGGAGTCGATACTGATAAGCTCTAATAAGAAGACTCCAACGGTAAGCCAGTCGATCGGCAGAAGCTCTCGGCCACAAAAGAATGCGATGCACCGGAATCGAATAACATATATGCAACGCATGCAGAGACTGAAAGTATACCCTTAACGACTCCTCCGGATGACTGTGGATCCTGCTGAGCAGCATAGAGCCTAGCTTGAGCCGGTTGGGGAGGTGTTTGTCCCCTCTGAGTGTGCTGCTACTGCTGCTGGGCTCGCTGAGATGGTCGAAACTGCTGCCTCTACTGTTGCAGCCTCTGAGGCTGATGCTGATTTTGCTGCTGAGGTGGCCTCGGTGGTGGGAGTTGTTGTTGCTGCTGCTGATGGGGTCTCTAATGCTGCTATGGTGGAGGCTGTTATGGACCTCTCTGCTGCTGTTGGGGGCTGGGACACTCCCACGAACGGTGTCCCGTCGCACCCCACCTAAAACAAGTGCCGGTGAACTGCCTCGAAGGTAGTGCTGGAGGTGCTGCTGGGGCTCGAAGGGCTGGGCGACCTGTGTGTCTCTGCTGCTGTGGTCGACATTGTTGGGAATCACTGGAAGGAGCCTGCCTCTTTCAGTCTCTCGTCTGACCGCGATCAGACTGAGAACCGGCCCACTCAGCCTCAAAAATCTGGGCCTTTCGTACCACCTCCTCAAAAGTCGAGAGCTCATGCCCAATAACACGCTACGAAGACCGTAACGTAGGCCGTCCTCGAAGCGACGGGCTCTCCGCTCCTATGGGTTAGGCCCATTTGATTATATAAGGCCTATGGGTTAGGCCCATTTGATATATACAAGGCCTAGGGGTTTAGGCCCACTTTGATATGCATGCAAGGCCTAAGGGTTAAGGCCCATTTGGCGTACATATGGGGTTCAATTGGTGTGGCCCATTCGTTACCTTTAAGACCCATGAGTTAAGCTCATTTGATGCAATCCAAGGCCCACGGGTTTTGACCCATTGCAATGCACATAAGACCCATTGGTGTGACCCATTTATGTGGCCCATCTGATAAATAAAAGGCCCATAAGCTATGGCCCATTTGATATACATGTAAGGCCCAATGGGAGGAACCTACGGTCCATTGCAATGCGTAATTCCCATACAGACTAACTAGCGATGTTTACAAAGATCGTGCCTTAAGAGTAAATGTTGGTTTGACGTCCACATTGCGAGTGTAATGCTAATTGGATGTCCACATTACGACTCTCCTTAGGGCCCATTGTTAGGCCCGTACTTATTGTGTATAGGTCGTCCAGGTCCATCTGCATTGTAAGATAGTTCATTTTATTATAACATATTTAGTACAGTTCCATGACTCATGATCATACGCATCATATGTATACTTGACGTGAGAATTGTCTGATCATAGCATTTGCCTTCGGGCAGGTTGTTTATGGGCTCCCGGTTAGGCGGTGTTGCCCTACATGAGCACACGATATGCGCAGGATTTGATGTATGACTGGATAGCGTGAATCATGCATATCGCATTTGTATGACATGGATATTGTATGCCCTAGCGACATCGGGGTCGTAACTTCCACAGATGTATCGTGGTTGGCAGGATTGGACACCAAAAATCTTGTTCTACATGGGGTACTATAGATATCCCTGGGTGAAAGTCCCTAAACCCTTATAGTACCTAGAGGTTGCTCCAACGTCTAGACCGAGTGGGTAGATGATCGCTGAGTGCCGAATACCAATTGGTTGTGCTCTCCATTGTGTCGTGGTCGGTTGGAAGGGGGTGCGGCCTTACCCGCCCTAGTGTAGGGGGCAATGCTAGGCTGAGTCTGACTAGCTCGAGGAATGGGTCCGCTATCGACGAGTCATGCCTGATATTGGCAGACGGATAGTGAGGTCTCTTCCACTTAACTTATTACGCGCGATGTGACGGTAATCTGCTTTAGAGTGTACTGGACCCCGGTGATATCTCATATTTGAGCTGTATTGATGTGTGGACATAGATGAGGATCTGTATGCTTGAGTTGCATTGCACATCGCATGGCCTTGGGATGGCCGATACCATTCATGTCTTGCATCGCATAGCCTTGGTACGGCTCATGATATTATGGATCCATCTACATATTCCACATTCCTCTGACATTGCATGTTCATATTACTACCTTGCGCACACACTTTTACCATCCTCTAAGCTTCTATAAGCTTATGCACGACCGTTGTGTGCAGGTGACGTTGGTGGTTGTTGTTTGTGGGTTATGCCATTGGTTATTCTTATTACGAATTAAACTGACGTTGAAAATCCTCCTCGTAGCATCCCAGGATCGGAACCTGGCGAATGGGAGCTAGGAGTAGAGAATGGGGTTCTACGGAGGCTGTCGGCGCCGGATTCGGCGATCGGAAATTTTGTGAGCCCGGTTTCCGAGTTTGGGGCGTGACAATGTCGCTAAGGCATACAATAATCATGTCACACAATGCGAAATGCATGAATCACACTATCCAATCATGCAGCAAATCCTGCGCGTATCATGCGCTCATATAGGGCAACACCGCCTAATCGGGGTCTCATAAACAATCTGCCCGGAGGCATATGCAATGATCAGTCTCTTCTCATATCAAGAATACATATGATGCATATGATCATGAGTCATGAAACTATACTAATCATGTTATAAAGTAATGAAATATCCATACAACGCAGGTGGGCCCATATGGCCTATACACAACAAGTACGGGCCTAACAATGGGCCCTAAGGAGAGCCGTAATGTGGACATTTAACCAACATTATACTTGCAATGTGGACGTCAAACCATCATTGCTCCCAAGGCGCGATCATTACATAATTCGTGTTGGGGTCACACATTGCAATGGACCTTAGGTACATCCCATTGGGCCTTAAATACATCAAATGGGCCACATTCAATGGGCCTTATATTCATCAAGTGAACCACACCAATGGGCCTTAAGTGCAATTCCCATTGGGCCTTAAATATATCAAATGGGCCACATCCTATGGGCCTTATATTCATTAACTGGGCCACATCCATGGGCCGCACCAATGGGCCTTAAGTACATTGCAATGGGTCATAACCTGTGGGCCTTAGAATGCATCAATGGTTCTCGACCCATGGGCCTTATACATATCAAATGGGCCTACTCCCATGGGCTTTAAAATACATCAAATGGGACCAATCCCATGGACCTTGGAATACATCAAATGGGTCCACTCCCATGGACCTAACATATTATTTATTTTCCATCCAAGCGGGGGCCCAACATGATGTTTATTTCCATCCAAACTGTTCATGTGGTCGCATGGGCCTAGGCCCACTGCAATATTTATTTGTCATCCAGCATGTGGGCCAGGGGGCCCACTATAATATTTATTTGTCATTCAGCCAGCGTGTGGGCCAGGGGGAGGCCCACTGTAATATTTATTTGTCATTCAGCCAGGGGGGTGGCGTGAATAAAATACATGCACTAGGTGGGCTCCACCGTCCAGCGGACGGTGGAAGCAAACATATACATCACTGTGGGCTCCACGTGGGGCCCACCTTAATGTTTATTTGAAATCCAACCCGTTGATAAGGTCACACAACCCTGGATGAAAGGGGAAAATAAATTTCATCTTGATCTAAGACTTCTGTGGCCCATAAAAAGATTTTAATGGTAGAGGTTCAATCCCACTATTTCGTGTGGTGTGGGCCACCTGAGTTTTAGAATCGGCTGAAACTTGGAGGGGGCCCACCTCATGAACGGCTTGGATTTACATATACATCATGGTGGGGCCCATGGAAGCAGTTGTGAGATGCTGCTGGTATGCCCGCCCGCCTACTGCACGCAGCAACGTGCTGCTGTTGCAGCGCGTCAGAGAGGCAGAGCCTCTGATTTTAAAAAAAACTTGGAAAACCCATTTTTTCGGGGTTTTTGGCTTCTAGAGCCCGCAACAAGAAAATTCACCCCGTCCATTGGCTTCCCTGGCTCGTAACAGATCCAACGAGTCTAATATAGGATATTTTTTATGTTTAAAAAATAAAATAAAATAAGAAAATGATCTTTGAATGGTAATGATACAATCTTCGACGCTATGGCCCACCAGATCTTTCAACCAACCCCATCACTTGGCTCAACGCCTAAAATGACCCCGGGAAGGAGATGGATGGCGTGGATTTGATACACACACCAAGGTGGGGCCTATGAGAGTAAACCACCCCAAAGCTTAAACGAATCAAGCTTATATTCATGTTTTCCTTCTACAGAAACGTCCAGCGTCCTAGACGCTGGACGGTTTAGACATTGAAGGAAATGCATTGAGGTTGGCCCTGATTAGGTGGGCCACCTCATGGGGAATAGTGTGAATACATCACACACAAAGTGGGCCACACTTGATGATTCAGATAGAATATAAGCCTCATGGTGGGGGTCCATTCAAATAGGCCACACAACCCTATTATAATCTCATAAAAAAATTTAAAAAAAATGAAATAATAAGGGAGAGAGAGAGAGAGAGATGGAGAGTGGGATACGCGTATGATGGAGGGCTCCGCCACTATGAGCCCTCCCTTATAAGAAATCATACAATCAAATGGATCCCTATACACATGGGACCACTGAAATCGTAAATCAACAGTGGAGATCCGTTCCCCACCAGTATGGACGGTCTAGATGACCTTTCTAATGCAAGAAAATAAACATCATGATGGGGTTCATAGAGAATGGCCCCATCATGGAATGATCATGATGATCAAGGTGGGCCATCGACCACAACTTAGGGTCCCAAGTGAGATCCAAACCATTGATCGGTTGGCCTCACTTAGCCCATCTCAAAAATATGAAAAACTAACATTATCAAGCACCCAACGTTTGATCTTCTTACTCCTATGGGTTCCTTAGCACCTTAGCTTAGATTTCAATGGGTGAGATGAGGAATGGATGGCTAGGATGGGAGATGATAGGATAGGAAAGTGGGCCACCTTAGAGCATGGAATGCTTGGAGAACTCTCATACGTATGGGGTTTTCCTCTCTTGCTTGGAATGGCTTTGAAAATGAGAGAGAGAGACTTGTAAAGGGAGAGAGAGAGATAGATGGGTGATGGATGTAGTGAGTGATGGGTGTGTAAGAAAATCTTGACTTTTGTGGTCATTTGTGTAAGAAAAGTATGGGTGGTGTAAGAACTTTTTGACTTTGAGGGTTTTTGATGTAAGAAAGGTATGGGCTTTGTAAGAGATTCTTGACTTTTGTGGTTGCTTGGGAATGGGTGAAAGATGATGTGTACTTGACATGTGATGTGATGAGATTGATTGATGGGATTGATGTGACACCTCGTAGAGATTCCCTTGGGTTTAGCAACGCGCGGCGTTTTTCTTGCACTGAACGTTGGCCCACATCTCTTGACCAGGGTATCGCCTCGACGCATAAGTCATGGCATCGGAACCGCAGCGATGGCGCAGTTGCTATGGTAATGGTCTTGGGTTGAGTCGATACGGGTTGACGGCATATAAATCAAGGTCACGCGTAAATATCAGTTAAGGGTCGAAGGTTGCCGGAATTCAACTGGTAAGACCGCGGAAGTCTACGGAACTGTACGGACTAAGATACAGGTCTTACACTTATGTAGGCATATATGTTATCTTGTGTTGGATCCTAGAAGTGTCTTATATAGGACTTGTTGCCGTATGTAGGTGTTACCTTGTGTAGGCATAAAGTTACATTTTGTAGGCACCTAAGGTCGCCTTGTGTAGGCTCAATAGTTTAATCTTGTGTAGGTTGTAAAGGTTCATGGTTAACTTGATTTAAAATCATTGGATAGTAAAATCCAGCACATTCATGGGTTGAGTACGTCCACCTGAAGTGGAGTAGGCACGTAGTCGAACCACTATATATCAATGTGTTTGAGATATTTGTTCTTTCTTATATGTGTTGATTCACTCTATCCTTTAGTTATGCACACCACATGTTTGACATAGTGCAAAACTTATATATTTCACTATCCTTGCTTGTGAATGGTTCATGTTAATCCTGCTTTCTTTTCAATAAATTGATATCATTAATTTTTAAGTAGGATTAAAGTTTTAAAAGTCTTATTCACCCCCCACTAGGACACTTGGGCATAATTTTATACTTCAATTAGCGGTTTTGCCGCAATTTCAATTGGTATCAAAGCGGGTTCCTCTTTAAGGGTTTAACAACCTAGAGGAAGATCCTAACTAAAGTTGGAAAACATGACCAAGGGAGAAGGAACAATAGTCTCTCGTCCACCTTGCTTTGATGGTTCAAATTATGTATATTGAAAAGCTAGGATGAGCATATTTTTTAAATCCTTATATCATGATGTTTAGGACATCGTTAAAACTGGATATGTGCTACCAATTGAACAAGTGGTACTTGACGATGGCAGCATCGTCTCAAAACCAAAACCAAATTCAATGTGGATTGATTATGACAAACAAAGGAAAACATGTAATGCTAAAGCTATGAACGTTATTTACTGTACAGTTTCACAAGAAGAATTTAAGCAAATTTGTATTGTTCACAACCCTAAGTGTAGGGTCACGATGTAGTAATAATCTCCGTGAGACCAAGGTCGAATCCAGAGGGATTAAACTTGTACATTTTAAAAAGAACTAGAACTAGAAGAAGAAAAAGATCTAAATCTGAATTCTGGAATAGTTGAGAAAGTAATCGTGAATAATGTAATTGAAACTTGTGAATTTAAAGGTGGGAACTAGGGTGCCAAGGATCCCCTTGTAGCTATTTGGATTCTACCTTACTTGATTGAAGAGATCCAATTGGAATCAGAGGCCTATCTTATCCAATTGGAAAGAGAGATGATCAAATCTCTGAACTTCTCATTGATCTAGCCTCAATGGAAGAGGATTGTGAAGATTTGGAAGGGATTCCATCACCAAACCATGCCTAAGAGACAATGACAAATAATAAGATTTACCAATTCCACAATATCAAATAAGAAAATAAGATACTCAAGGCTATCGCAGCATTTACTGCAATTTGAGTCACAATAAACCATTGAAAACTGAAAATATTTCTTAAAATTAACTAGAAATCAATGAAGTTCAACATAAACATGAATCAAAGAAAAGTAAACATCCCAATCACACTAGAAGCTTCACCTCTTAGTCCTAGCTAAGAGATTTAGCCAACTATAAACATGATTGAACTGAGAACTCCTATATAAAACATAAAAACAACTAAAGAAGAGGAAGAAAGACTCTTGGGAGTGGCTCTCCACCATTTTTCTCCACTCCTTAAACCCTAGAAGTTACCTATGAAAGTCCTAGGGACTCTTATTTATAGTTGTGAAGCTCCACGTTACACACCAACTTGAAATTCTACAATCCGATCGCAAGACCGCCTCAATTTACGTAGCCGCGTTACGCATCAGTTGGACCGAAGTCGAGTCCAAAGTCGAGTATGGATTTGGAAAGGATTCTGTTTCAGCAATTGCCTGATTTTAGTCAGACTAAGCTAGGTTCGGTCAGACTATACTTAAGTTATCGATCGGGCTAAATTAATCTTCGATCAAACCGAATTAACTCCAAAATTATCGTTCTTTGCTGGAGCTTTTTGTGCACTTTTGGTCACACTGAATCCTCCTTTCAAACGAACTGAACTGGGTTTCGGTTGAACCAAATTGTCTATCAGTCGAACGGAATTAGCTTCTGAATTTCATCACGCTAGCTACTAGACTATTTTGCGTGATTTCGGTCAGACTAAACCTGTCTGTTTTTTACTACAAATTCTGTGATCTTTCGAGTCATTTCTTCAACTTTTGTATTTGGTTTCCTTGGATCTTTGGCATGTGTGAAATTACAGTATAGACCACTATAGTAGAAGTATGGAATAGGTCAAAGTGTCCTAGAGGGGGTTGAATAGGACTTTTCTGAAATTTATGACAATTTAAAATCCTAATTGCTCAGTCTTGATCTAATATGCAATTAATCAAGATGTAGCAATCTTAACTCTACAGGCTTCCAAGCCAAGTAAAGGATCCAAACAATAGACTACTTAAGATAGTTCAATAAAGCAATTAGCCTATGTAGAATGTATGGGTGTGTGGGATGCGATTCATATTAGTTTTAACCATTCACATGCATCATTTTAAGCATTCAAGATAAGCATGATTAAATGAGTACTCAAATAGAAATCCCAAACACAATAATATATAGTGGTTCAGCTATGTGACTACTCCACTCCCGGTGGACACACTCAACCCTTAAGTGTACTGGATTTCACTAATGGAGGTTTTAAATCAGGTTCACCTCAAACCATTACAACCTACACAAGATTGACACTAAGACCTACACAAGGTTCCTAAGGATGCCTACACAAGAAAACTCATCCTACACAAGGACTGGAACATTCTTACATAAGGCAACATACATGCCTACGCAAGGCAATTGGTAACTACACAAGGCAACCAAATGTGTCTACACAAGACAACTAATCATGCCTACACAAGGCAATCAGATGTGTCTACACAAGACACTCAATCAATGCCTATACAAGGTAACTAGTCCTACACAAGAACACTATACGTATTCTCCCGTTGGAGGCCTATAAAAGGTCTTGATGATCTGTAACACACAACCTGAGGAATCAATCCTACATAAGGAAGGATCCTCAAGGTCTGTGGACTCTTAAACTTTACTTGAAAGTAGGTGAGCCCCGTTTAACACATGATGAAGAAAATCTCCCTTGATGACGGAGATTCTTCAGCTCCCTTGAACCACAACACTTGAAGATGCTCCAATATAAGTAGCCGAGTTTGGTCATGAGGTGGAATCTACTCTATTAAATATGAATCATTAAGAGATAGAGTAATTCTAGGGTTTATGCATTCAAGAGATTCCCTCCTAAGGATTTTCCATAAAGAGGTTGTTGGAGGATCCTTGAATGCTGGAGTTCATTCTCTAATCCAATCTATAGAGTATTCAATGAATAAGAAGGGATTGGGGAACGAACTTCCATGAGAAGAAGGATAATGATGGTAGGTAAGAATTTACCTCCTTGGAACTCTCTCTTTTTCTCAATCCTTACACTAGAACTGAGCTTCTATATATAAAGGCAAAATGTCCAATGGTAACATAATCGTCAGAACCTGTCTACTTTCGATGTCATCAAACTTGATTCGATGTCATCGAAATTTGAGATGTCATAAAAATTTGAATTTTGACGTCATCGAATCGAGTTTGATTCCTCGAATATATCCATGATTTCACTTCAAAGCTCGTTCGACGATTTTGAGTCCTAATTCGATGTCATCGAACCTGGTTCGATTCTTCGATCTTTTAGATAGATTTTCCTTCGAAGCACGCTGGACATTTTTGGGACCTTATTCGATGTCATTGAACTTTTTAAAGGTTTTTCCTTGGAAGCTCGCTGGAAATTTTCTTGTCCGCTTTCGATGTCATCGAACCTATTTCGATGTTAACGAAGTTTGAATTCCAATGACATCGAGTCTTGTTCGATTCCTCGAATATTTCAAAAGATTTTTCCTAGAATATTGCTGGATAAAGACTTTACTTTCTTCGATGTCATCGAATCACTGTCGATGTCATCGAATATCCATGTTCGATGCCATCGAAGGTACATTCGATGAATTGAATTTTCTATCCATGTATTCATTTGGTTGTTGGACATATGAGAGTCATTTTCGATGTCATTAAGACATGTTCGATGTCATCAAACACAAGTGTTCGATGACTCGAAGTGACATGCAGAGAACTTTAGAAAGTTTACCTATTTACACAAAGTCTTCAAACATTAAATTCCATTGTTGTTCTACCATTTTTAAAGGAAATTATATGCCTGGGTGTTCTGGACATGGGATGTGAGGTTTAATTTACCTTTAACGTTCTTGAATTACATATCCAGTTGAGGCAGCATCTTGTATTGTCTTCACTTGAGGCTCGCTTGACTTACCGACTCAACCATCATGCTAATTGACAAACCAGGGCACTTTCAATGTGAACTCTTCATTCTTGGTCTCCTAAGATACCTCCTTTACCATAGCGATTCTTGAGCCTTAAATCCATGCTTTTAGTATTCTTTTCAATCCAAGCTCTCAAATTCACCTGGGAGCACAATCATGTATAAAATATACTATTAAGCATTATCATGTTCATAAAACCAAGACATAAATAAGGGAGAATATGTAATATTTAACACTCAACATGTATGTGTAGAACTTCAAAAGAAGCATGTGATTTATTGGAAACTACCCATGAAGGAACAAGCACAGTAAAACGCTCAAAGTTGCAAATCTTGACAGTCCAATTTAAAAATATAAAAATGGATGAACATTAGACATTCATGGAGTTTTTCACAAAATTGAATGATATATGTAACTCCATGTGGGGACTTGGAGAGAGGGTTCCGTTACCTAAAATCTGTAAGAAAACCCTAACAGAACGCTTTACTCCAAAGTCACCACTATTGAAGAGGGTAGAAATATTGATGATATGAAAGTAAAGGAACTAGTGGGTTCTCTACAAACCTTTGAGTTACACTTTAAAACTCCTATAAAATCTAAACACCATGTCCTCAAGACATCCAAAAATAAAGTTGAATCTGGGAAGGAAAGTGAAGAGGATAATGGAGATGAGGAGGTGGTCCTTTTGGCCAAGCGGTTCAAAAAATTCTTCAACAAGAATCGTACAAGAACATACAATAGCAAGGGGAAACTATCGGACCATAAGTGCCAAATAAGCAAACCATTTGGAAAGTCCAAAGATCCTCAATGCTTCAATTATAGAAAGTATGGTCATCTATCTACTAAATGTCTCACTCAGAAATCAAAAGGAAAGGCGATGGTAGCCACATGGGACAACACCGAAGATTTAGAATCAGAAACAAGTGAGTCTAAAAGTGATGGGGACCAACAATTCTTGAAAATTCTTTTGGCCTCCACCAC
Source organism: Magnolia kwangsiensis (assembly GCA_037074715.1). Taxonomy (NCBI): domain Eukaryota; kingdom Viridiplantae; phylum Streptophyta; class Magnoliopsida; order Magnoliales; family Magnoliaceae; genus Magnolia; species Magnolia kwangsiensis. The sequence goes on from CM073583.1 coordinate 45,713,561, forward strand.
TATGGTGATCCCAGATCTAGGGGAAAATGAGGAGATAGATGAGCAACAAAATAAAAAGGCCTCAGAAGAAGAAAACATTCATGAGGCCTATGACCAGCTATATAAATACAGAAAACACACCTTGAAAAAACTAAGTTATGAAAATGATGAAATCAAACAACTAAAAGAAGTTTTGGATGAAGCATTTATTCTTAACAACAGGTTAACTGATGATAGTGTTAAATTCTATACTGAGAAAAACTTGCTTGGAAAAGAAGTGGCAGATGTTAATCTCAAAATTAAAGAACTCGATAGGAAAATCCAACATCTAGAGATAGAAAATAAGAGGTTGAAAGCTAAAAATCAAAGACTGAAACTAGATGTAGAAAAATCCAAACAATCAGCTGAACTTAATCATAGATTCTCCCAAAGTGATGAAAAACTAGAAAGACTCCTAGAATTGGGTTGAAACTTTATGGATAAGAGATGCTTAGGCTATAAAATAGGTAAATCAAGCTCTTCTCCCACACCACCTATGACTAAGAAATTTGTTACATCTGGAAGCAATATAAGATCTACTCCTATCCGTCATACATGTAGAGACATGGGCATAACAAATTTGAATGTCTTGCACTTAGACAGCCCCACTCCACTTCCGGTTTAAGCAATATAGGTAAATTTAAACCAACTGGAAAAATGATGCAAAAACCAAAGAGTCCTCTAATGAAAATATCAAATGAGAGGAGGAAATATCCTACTCCTCCTAAAATGAAAAAGAGGATGGAGGAGTTGCTACAACAGGTAGCTCAACTGAATTAAAAGACCAAAGAACTGATGAAATAAGGTAATCTAGACAAGTTTCCTGACAAATCCAAAGCACCCATAAATAACCAGCCTTAAGGAGAAAATGAAAAGAAAACATCACCTCCAAAGAGGATGGTCACCAAATGGGTGGTGAAAAATAAGAACAACTGCCTTGTGATTCATACCGCACCTAAAGCGGGCAGTAGTTCGAAATGGTATGTTCATGGCGGTTTCTCTATGCATATGACTGGTGACCGAACTCACTTTTGTGATTACACTAAATTTGATGGTGGGTTGGTTACATTTGGAGATGGAAGCACCACTAAGATAATTGGATGCAGGATAATAGTTGGGCCTGGATTGCCCAAGATTGAAGATGTTCTTTGTGTTGAGGGACTGAACACAATCTTCTACATATTTCTAAATTTATGACAAAGAACACTCGGTCACTTTCTCCAAGGACATGTGCAAGATCTTAGAACACATAGGTAAATTAATTATGAAAGGTCTCCACACAAGTGACAACTACTATGTGATTGAAAGCAGTGGAGAAAATGTCCCATCTACAAGATGTAACACGACTCGGGATAATGAGTCTAAATTATGGCACCAAATACTCGGGCATGTACACTACTGAAACTTATCTCATCTTAACTCAAGAAATTTGGAGAGAGGATTTCCTAAGATTGGGAATAAAGAGAAAGTTGTGGTGATTGTCTTAAAGGTAAACAAATAAAAGATGGACACAAAAGACAACCACCATAGCAACTTTAAAACCCCTTGACTTATTACATATGAATCTGGTAGGTCCCACTACAGTTGAGAACCATGGAAGCAAGAGATATTTTTTAGTAGTAGTGGATGATTAATCCAGATTCTCTTAGCTCACATTTCTTAGGGAGAAATCTGATGCTTTTGAGGAATTTAGGAAACTCTCTAAGCAACTCCAAACTAAAAATGGATATTACATAAATAGATTTCGTAGTGATCATGAAGGAGAGTTTGAAATTGATCGATTCTAAAGGTATTGTGATGAAAATGGAATTTGGCATGAGTTTTCAGCTCGAAAGACTCCACAACAAAATGGATTGGTGGAAAGAAATAAAAGGATGTTGCAAGAGATGGACTCGGTTATGCTAAATAGTAAAAACATGATAAAAAAATTTGGGTCGAAGTCATCAACGCTGCCTGCTATATAATTAATAGGGTATATCTTAAAGTAGGTTTAAATAAAACCCCGTATGAACTTTGGTGTGGTAAACTGTCAGGATCATGTCCTAGTGACCATTGCATTCCATAGGATACCGCGGTCCTCCCAATCGAATTCCGGCAACCTGCGACGCGTATATAACATTTTGCGTGTGCCCTTAAGTCACATCCTATAAACCCGAGCCGACTTAACTCAAGACCTATGCCATCGTGACCACATCGTCGCCACAGTTCCAACGCCACGTCTCGTGCATCAATGCAATGCTTAAATCATAAGATGTGGCCCGTGCATTATAATGGTCGTGGACCGCACATTGCGGGACCCACCTATCATAATGGCACAATTTCCTAGGCATCATGGGGTGATGTCATCACCCCATGCTAGGTAATCATTTCACCTCTCTTCCCCATAAGTCAACACCCCTTACCAAGAAACTAATGATGGCCTTACAATCATCATTTCAAAGCCATTCTTATCTCTCTCTCCCTCTCTCTCTCTCTCTCTTCTTCTTCATTTCCATTCCTAACAACCTCCAACCATCCATGAAAGCTTGTAAAATCCAGCAACTCCCACTCTCTATTCTCTCAAATCCAGCCCTCCAAACCCCATCTCAACCGTTAAAATCCCTCTCTTGAATTTAAGAAGACCCAAGGTGGAAAAAGGTGTAGAAGAAGCTTCAGATTTGAAGGTGGGTGTCTTCTATGGTTAGATCTCTTTCTCTCTCTCTCTCTATTTCTCTCTTTCCCATCTTGTGGCCCACCATGATGTATTTGATCCACGCCGTCCACATGTTGGGCACCATCTTACTGCCTGTCTGTCAGGACAGACCTGGATGAAGGAAATCGTAAATATCAGGTAATCCAAAGCTTTAGAGGGTCACCACATGGACCCACCTTGATGTATGTGGTGTACCCACACCGTCCAGGAAGGGACGGTGGGTCCCATGTAGCATATAGCTACTGCATTGACATCAGCAAGTTTTGTGGTCTGATTATGAGGTATGTGTTAACCCAACCGTCCATCCATTTACTAGGATGATGGGACCCACCCTGCACGTGTGGGGTCTCCACCGTCCAGCTGGGACGTGGACCCCATCAGATGTATGTATTTTGTATACACACCATCCCTCCAAGGTGGGACTCCACCTGGTGTATGTGATTTATATCCACGCGTCCTTTTTAGGACGTGGGACCCACCCCACACTTGCAGCACGTGTGGGGGTGGGGTCCACCTTGATATATATGTATTTCATTCACACCGTCTATCTCTAGACGGTGTTGTGTAGGGCTAGTCGTGAGGTATGGGCCTGATCCACACTATCCAGCACTTTGGACGGTGGGACCTACCTCCATGTATGTGTTGTATATTCACATTGTCCATTTGCAGGGCCCACCTTGCATGTGTGAGGGTGCGGCCCATCTTGATGTATGTATTGTATATTCGCACCGTCCATCCTTAGATGATGGTGCGTGGGCCCACCATATTGTTTATGTTTTATCTAAGCTATGCATTTGGTGGGGCAGATCTAAATTGTGCAGGTCTACCTTGATGTGTTGTATCAATGTTGTCCATCCCCTTGGATGTGGGACCCATTTGATGTGTATTTTAATCACAGTCATCCAGCCCTTGGACCTCCAGATTGACTGGACTGCTGCTGGCCCAAAAATCGAACAGCAGGCCCATCTTCTTGTATGATATATACCTCCTTGTTAAACAGTATTTGGACCCCTTTGATGCCTTGTTAGGCCCACCTTTCACCTGATTGTATAAGGGCCAGATTGCCCAGATTTTTTGGATGTTTAGTGAGCCAGATGGGCTGAATTCAGCCTTAGGATTTCCTATTGGTGAGGTGTTATTCATCCATTATGGTTGACTTCATGGGTTGAGTTGTAAACCACTATATTGGGTATATTGTACACTTGGCCCCACTATATTTTTGGAGCCTATAGGCTGCCCAAAGAGGCCTACCATGTTGGATGTACTAGACATAGCCTACCCTACCATTTTTCTAGGCTTTGGGTTGCCCTATGTGGCCCACCTTGATATATGTGGGCTATGGGCTGACCCAAGAGACCCAATATTAATGTACCAGATAATATGAGTGGAACCCATTTATTTTCCAGCCATTGTGTAGGCAATGGACTATTTCATTAGGCCTTGTGTGAGGCCCATTTCGTGTTGCAACAGGCCCACTTTGATGCAAGTATTGTAGGCACTTTGTCCACTTATTTTTTTGGACCATAGGGCTGATCGGTGAGGCCCATCTTGATGTATATATTGACCTTGCTGCCCATTTATTTTTTGGGTTAAGGGTTGTCCCATATAGCCCACTTTGGTAATGTGTTGTGCCTAGTAGTTTCCCCCATTTTGTGTGGCCTACTTGGACGTGGCCCATCCCTAGTGGGACATCCAATGTTGGGGCCCACCATGTGCTTGTTATGGGCTAGCCATCCAGGCCCTATAGATGCCCAGATTGATTGGGGTGTTACTGGACCTGCAGTCCAGCAGCAGACCCACCTTGTTTTTATGAGTTCTATCCATCTTTCTATATGGTGGGGCCCACCGCGATATTTATGGGCCACCATGAATTAATTATTTTGCCCAAATATTGCTAGACCCCAGTAGGCCCAGGAAGTTGGGTGGGCTGGATGTCTAGTAAAGGCCCAGATAATTCTGCATCTAGTTGATTATTTTGAAGTAGTGTGGCCCATCAGATTGTGGTTGTTTTGAGAACTCTCTATACCTGTGTTTTCCTATGTGATTGTGGGCCCCATTTATACCTTGCACAGCCCACTAACCATCTGATTGCATGAGGACCTAGCTATCCAGATTTTTGGACATCCAAGCAAGCCCAAATAGGGTTGGACGTCCAACCTTAGTGTCTCTCCACATGCTAGTGCTGCCCATCCATTATGTTGGGCCTTGTGGGATGATTGTAAGCCCAATATGATGTATGTGATTGTATCTTTGTTGCCCATCCAACTTGCCTAGTTTTGGGCTGATTTATAAAACCTACATTGTGGATGTTGGTTATGCCTTGGCTATTTAATTGGGGCATATGGGTTGCCCATGAGGCCCAACATAATGCATGAAGGAGATGTTCTCTTTGGCCATAATGTTTTTGGGCCATAGGTTGCCCTCCTGTAGCCCATCTCGATGTATTTAGGCTTAAGGCCATTCCTTGAGGCCCAACATGATGTGTGGAATGTTATGAATGCTGCCCATTTATTTTCTAGCTATTGTGTGGGCCATGGTTTGTTTTTTACGAGACCCTTATATGTGGCCCAATGTGATTATATGAAGCCCATGGGATGTGGCCCAATGTGATGCATATGAAGCCCATGGGATGTGACCGATGTGATGTATATGAAGCCTATGGGATGTGGCCTAATGTGATGCATATGAAGCCCATGGGATGTGGCCCAATGTGATGCATAAGAAGCCTATGGGATGCGGCCGATGTGATGTGTATGAAGCTCATGGGATGTGGCCCGATGAGATGTATGTAAGTACCATGGGATGTGGCCTAATGTGATGTATGTGGGGCCCATATGATGAGGCCATTTTGATATATATATGTAAGGCCTATGTGGTGAGGCCCATTGCGATGCATTTGAGGCCCTGGTGAGGTCAACTGTGATATATATGAGACCCTGGTACGAGGCCCAATTGTGATGTTGATTTCACCACGATGCATGTGATAATGTTTATGATGCTCATCCATTTTTCTAGCTACTTTAAGGGCCATGGGTCCTATAGTGAGATAGTCTCTATAGCAGGCCGCATTCTAGGAAACAATGGTGGTTTAAAGTCCACATTAAAAACTCCCTAGGGCCCATAGCTAGCCCATTCCCCATTGTAAGTTAGAATCTAAGGTGGACCATATATTAGGAGCATGATGGTTAAATGTCCACGTTGCATACTCTCTAGGGACCATTATTAAGCCCATTTTTATTTTTCCCTTATTGGGCCCTCATTGAGAATAATGCTTTCCACCATACCCTGCAGTACTACACAAACCTTGGAACCCATCTTGTGGCCATGATGAGGCTCATTGTGATGGTATGAGGTCCATTGTGATTGTATGAAGCCCATTATGATGGTATGAGGCCCATTGTGATGGTATGAGGCCTACTGTAATTGTATGAGGCCCACTATGATGGTATGAGGCCAATTGTGATTGTATGAGGCCCATTGTAATTGTATAAGGCCCTTCGTGATTCTATGAGACCCATTATGTGAGGCCCATTGTGATTGTATGAGGCCCATTTTGATGGTATGAGGCCCATTGTGATTGTATGAGCCCATTGTGATGATATAAGGCCCATTGTAATCATATGAGGCCCATTGTGATTGTATGAGGCCCATTGTACGAGGCTTATTATAATTTTACGAGGCCTATTATGATGGTATGAGGCTCATCGTGATTGTATAAGACCCATTATGTGAGGCCCATTGTGATTGTATAAGGCCCATTGTGATTGTATGAAGCCCATTGTGATGGTATGAGGCCCATTGTAATTGTATGAGGCCCATTGTAATTGTATGAGGATCATTGTAATGGTATGAGGCCCATTATAATTGTATGAGGCTCATTGTGATGGTATGAGGCTCATCGTGATTATATAAGACCCATTATGTGAGGCTCATTATGATTGTATGAGGCTCATTGTGATGGTATGAGGCCCATTGTGATTGTATGAAGCCCATTGCGATGGTATGAGGCCCATTGCGATATGTGGGCCCATTGTGATTGTATGAGGCCCATTATGATGTGTGAGACCCATTGTGATTGTGTGAGCCCGATCATTATTATATTTGATAATCATGCATAGCATGCATCATGATACATGTCATACGCATCATTTGCATGCTTATTATGAGGAGTAATTGACCATAACATATACCATTGGGCTAGTTATTTTTGGGACTCCCAGAGAGACAGAGTTACCCCACATGAGTGCGCGGTACGCACAGGACTAATGCATGACTGGATTATATGACTCATGCATCTTGTATTTGTGTGATATAATTTTTATTCACCCTAGCGACATCAAGGCTGAGGCCTCCATAGGCATATCGGGGATAGAAGGATTGGACATCGAAAATGTTTTGGTTCTACATATCGGGGATAGATGTCCCTGGGTGAAAGTCCCTAAAACCTTATAGCACCAAGAGGATGCTCCAACATCGAGACCAAGTGGATGTATAAGTGCACGAGTGCTGAATACCATTAGGTTGTATCTCTCATTGTGTCATGGTCAATTGGAAGGGGGTGTGACCTTACTCGCCCAAAGGTAGGGGCAATGCTAGGCTAAGTCTAACCAGCTCGTAAATGGGTTCACTATCAACGTGCCAGATAAGTATTGGCAGGCTATTGGCCAGGCGGATAGTGAGGTCTCTTACGCTCACTTGAACTACATGCCTGGGGGAGGGGCAGTGCCATTTGAAGTGTATTAGACCCCAGTGATTGTCCAAAGAGGAACTGTACTGATATGTAGATTTAGATGAGGACTTACATGACATGTGATTGCATCTTGTATATGACATTTGGCCAGGTAGGTCTTGCATTGCATAGCCTTGGTATGGCTAACAACATGCATGCCTTGCATCGCATAGCCTTGGTGTGGCTGACAGCATTGTACTAGACCTTGGTGATGATCCCTGAGATGTACGGTATTGATATTATGACACTCGTCACTATTGCACATGTGGGTGAACGCTGATGTTAGCAGGGCCTAAGGGCCTGGATGAGCTACCAATGGTTGGCAGGCGACTGTACAGGGGTTGTGTACTCAGCATTTGACTCATTCATGCATTCATCCACTATTCACTCGGGATGGTGGTATGCAATCAAATTATTATGTGTACCTTCATAATGGCCAGAATTTCAGTTGGGGCACGCGACCAAGCTGAGATCAGGAGTTTACCACATTGAGTCTAACTATCAAATTTAGGTATGGGACTAGTTCAGATAAAAGTCCCTTGTGATCAACCCCACAGCTTGCGATACCACATACTATCATCCTGACTGCACACTCCAGCTTCGTCATTCCTTTGCATTACATATTGCATTGCACCCTCGGTATATGACAATTGGGTTACTATGATTCTGCATTACATGGCCTAGAAATGTCATTATCTTATTATGTTTTTAAATCGCATAGCCTGAATAAGGCTGTTGGTATTTATGGACTTGTCAGCATGTTTCTGCATTACTCTGATATTTGTATTTTGAGCACGCTTATATTGTGCACACACTAACACCACCCTCTAAGCTTTCTATAAGCTTATGCATGATAGATGCATGCAGGTGATGTTAGGACACAGTCGAGTTGAGGCAGGAGTGTTCAGCTGAGCTTCTGGAGTTTTTGATATCTCTATAGTGTATTTTCTTCATACCCTATACTCAAAGTTTTTTATTACAGTGGATATGTGGTGATGTTTCTTGTTATTATTGTGGGTTATGCTTGCGGTTATGCTACTCTTCATGAAATTTTATTTTCAAAATCATCCATGTAGGATCCCTAGATCGGAATCCACCGTATGGGCGTTGGGAGCCAAGAATGGGGTTCCACGGAGGCCATCGGCGCTGGATTTGGTGATCGAAAATTTTATGAGCCTAATTCTGAGTTTGGGGCATGACAGAAACAACCTAGTGTAAAATACTTCTGTGTCTTTGGTAGCAAATGTTATATTCTTAGAGACCGGGAACAACTAGGTAAGTTCGATTCTAAAAGCAACGATGGCATCTTCTTGGGATATTCATTAAATAGTCAAGCTTATAGAGTCTATAATTTGAGGACCCTTACAATATAAGAAACAATCAGTGTGGTTGTTGATGATCGACCACATTTTTGTTGGGTTACCTTGTTAGTACACACCCATGTCAGTACACACATTCCATGTTAGCCACCCCCACTAGGGATCGATACCAAGACCTCAAGTGTTGAAACGAGGTATATCCACTCAGTCTGCCAGTTGATGACCGACCACATGACAACAATGGTTCTACTATTGATGTGAAGGATGATGTGGAAGCATGCATCATAGGTAAATCAGATAACAAATCCACTTCTCCACATGAGCCTCAATCGTTGGGTGATACTCTTGTTATTAAGGATCATCCCCTCAATCAAATCATTGGAGATCCTAAACCCAGTGTGAAAATTCTATGACAACTTGAGGCAACATTTAGTCATCTCTGCTTCACCTTTAAAATTGAGCCAAAAAATATTGTAAAAGTGCTCAAAGATGAATATTGGATTGCAACAATACAAGATGAGCTGCAATAATTTGAAAGAAATGAGGTGTAACAGCTATTTCACAGGCCACTAGAAATAAATATCATCAAAACCAAATGGATCTTTAGGAACAAGTCCGATGAATCTGAGAATGTAGTGAGAAACAAGGGATGACTCGTAGCGCAAGGCTATTCTCAAATTGAGGGCATTGATTTTGATGAAACATTTGCCCCCAAAGCACGCCTAGAGTCTATAAGAATTCTCATGCTCATTGCATGTGATTGTAATTCAAATTATTTCAAATGGACGTGAAGAGCGCCTTCCTCAATCGTGTACTTAAGGAAGAAGTGTACGTTGAGCAACCTAAGAGATTTATTGATCCAAAATATCCTCAACACGTATACAGATTGAGTAAAACACTTTACAGTCTTAAATAAACACTCCGAGCGTGGTATGAGCATTTAACACAATTTTTGCTAGGCTACCATTTTTGCAGGGGAAGTGTTGATAAAACGTTGTTTACACAAAAGACTAGGAATACCTTTTTAATCACCTAGATTTATGTGGATGACATAGCCTTTGGATCCACTTGTGAAGATGTTGCTCATGAGTTTGCTAAATTAATGAAATCGGACTTTGAGATGAGCATGGTTAGTGAGCTCAATTTGTTTCTGGGATTACAAGTGAGACAATTGCATCATGGGATCTTCATTTTCCAATCCAAGTATGCTAAAGAATTGGTAAAACATTTTGGACTCAAATTTGGTCGTACTCATCATACTCCCATGAGCACCACACTTAAACTTTCTAAAGATACAAATGAAAAGAGTGTGGATCAACACTTATACCACAGCATGATAGGGAGCTTACTATACCTAACCGCGAGCCGGACGGACATTGGTTTTAGCGTAGGTGCAAGCACTAGATTTCAGACCGATCCTAAAGAACCACACTTAACTGTGGTTAAAAGAATCATAAGATATGTGGCTGGGACTACCAATTTTGACCTATGGTACCCATTTGACACATCTACTATAATTTTCTAGAATTCAGATGTCGATTGGGCCGGAAATATTAACGACCGCAAATCAACCAATGGTGGTTATTTTTACATCAGCAACTGTCTAGTGGCTTGGCATAGCAAGAAACAAAACTTAATATTTTTATCTACTGCCGAGGCCGAATATATTGCAGCTAGTAGTTTTTGCGCACAACTTCTTTGGATGAAGCAAATATGTTGGATTATGGTATCGAGTAAAAAAAAATGACATTATTTTGTGACAACACTAGTGCCATTAATATTTTCAAAAATCCAGTTCAATATTCAAGAATAAAGCACATTGACATCCGACACCATTTTATACGTGAGCTTGTAGAGGAAAATGTGATGGTGTTGGATCATGTGCCTACCAAGCGACAACTTGCCGATATATTAATGAAACTGCTGGATGCCAATAGATTTAGAGATCTCCAAACGTCTATTGGAGTATGTGCAGTCTAATCTACTAATTGGCCCATATGGATTAATTATTATATTTGAGGATGTTTAGCCTCATTATTCTTTTTGATATATATATATATATATATATATATATATATATATATATATATATATATATATATATATATATATATATATATATATATATATATATATTTATAAGTTTGTTTTTATTTTATTTTTTTATAAATTTTGATTGAGCGTACAAGTGTTTATTCATTGGTAAAACTATATGTACATCTCATAGTATAGGTCAATGCAAGTTGAATTGGTAAATCAGTGATGAACAGACTGTTTTGATGGAATCGAAAATCCTTTGATGGGATCAAATTGTTTTTGATGGTATCAAAGATGATTCAATTGCATTGAAAAATCTTGGCAACTCTCTGACCTAACTGGACACTTTTCAATGGCATTGAAGATGATACTTTGATGACATCGAAGAAGTTTCGATGAGATCAAAGAATCAGGCTATAAATACTCGCGGCGCTGGCAAGATTTCTCATTTTTAACTTCCTTCCCCCTCTCGCATCTGGTCGTCTTCCAGCCCTCTTGGAGCTCCGATGGCTGATTCCCTCTAGATTTCACTCCACCATTGTTGCTCCTTGTTGTTAAGGTTTCCCTTTTATGTGCTCCATTTCTATTCTTCATCTATTGGGTTGCCTTTTTCTAGAGTGGTTAGAGTTGATTTGGAGTTTTTACCATAGTCGTGTGCATCTCCTAGCAGCTTCTCTTGGTACATCTTGTTTCACCCTGTAATTCACACCATGCCAAAAGAAAAAGGAAAAACCACAGTGCAAAGTGAGTCCTCTAGGCCGCAAAGAAAGAAAATGTATAGTCACCCTAGATCTCAGAGGCCCCCAGCTAATGCAGCGCCCTCTCCGCCTATGTCTCCATCCATATGGCAGGAGACATCATGTCAGAGTGCTCCGACTCCCACTCCCAAACCGGAAGTTTAGATACCGATTGTTCCTCCTCCTGAGAACTTATATGAAAATTTTTGGGGGAGGAAGATGGTCTTGGAAAGATTGGTGGATCGGGAATGCATCGGCCCATACGAAATAGAAGAAATTTGAAAAAATTGGGCTGGAGAAAATTGTTAGAGTTTGGCGATGTGTCTTGAAATGAGCAAGTATACCAGTTCTTGGCTTACTGTCAATCTCTTATCCTAAATCCTACATCTTTCGAGGTCACCTTAAGAAATACCATGACCTGCATCACCCCTGCAATCATTGCTCATCTCACTGGTGTATCAAGCTCTCCACAGGCCCTGTCAGACCATGATTTTGATTCTACAGACGTTAGGGTCGAGATTACGCATTTTTTGTGCAATGGCTAAAATGTTCCCTGGCATAACGGGAACGCTCTTCGTTCCACACACATGGCGCATTGGTATCAAGTCCTTCATGGGATATTTAGCTCAAATGTTTACCTAATGGGACAAACAAAGTTGATTTGACACCATTTATGCTTGATATTATATATAGTGTGTGTTGAGGCATCCCTTTGCGTCTACCTATAATCATTGTCCACCAGATCTCCTACTGTATTCAGGGTACTAGAGACACACTCATTCCATTCTCCCATATCATATGTCTCTTATCCCGATTCGTGTGTCTTCTATCTACTACGAATTATCCTGAGGTTCTCCCCTATAAGTTCTTATATGTTTAGCACACATTGATTGTCAAATTTTGTAAGACAAAAGTGTCATAAGTATGGAATCACAACTACTATACATGTATAAATATTAGCTCAAGATCATCTTATGATTAGCTTAAGATCAGCATATCGTCTCAAGAAGTCGTCACCCAAGTTTAAGACAAGTTCAAGACAAGTTATCCCGTGTATTTGCTAAAACATAGGTGATATAATCCTAGAAAGATCTTATGTTAGGTACTTTCAAAAGTCTAATTTATTTTAGGTTTTTAATAGTTTTTTTGCTCTGGAGTTCGGCCATCATAACTTCTAGTTCGGTTAACCTAACTTCAAGTTCGAGCTTAAAACCAAATTTTGTTGAAATTTCGGCTAACCTAACTTTTATTTCAGCTGGCCTAAACTTGAAATTTGGCTAGCCCGAGTGAAGTTCGGGTCAAATTCCAGCCTAACTTTAAAATTCACGGGAATTCGGCCAACCGAATTTCACCTCGGGCCAACCGAATTTTGAATAAATCTTATCTCACACAATATGATAGTCGTTGGATCAAATCCAGTGGAATCTAGCCAGCCGAAGCTATTCTTAGGCTAGCCAAATGTCCAATATCTTTTACTATAAATAGAGGCCTTCTCTCATTCTAAACTATAACAAAAAATAACTTTAAACCTTCTGCAAGTGAGAGAAAAGCTCAAGTCCTCAGCAAGCTAATTATGTGATATTTATAATTTATTTTTAGCTTATTGAATTCACTTTCTCAAGATCATTTCAATCTTATTTTAAAGAGTATTCTATACTCTTTTTGAGATCTAAGATAATTGAATCAAGTAACATTTGGATTTTTCATTTCTAAAATACTATAACTCCTTGTGCATTTGTGGTGAAGTTTATTTTCTTTTGATAGTGGATGTTATTTATTTCATTCTTGTGGTGATTTCTATAATTATTTTATATTCTCTTGCTAGTTTGAAAGATTGATTTTTAGAAAATTCATGAAATAAGGTTGTCTTGCCTAATGTTTTAGGTGAAGATTGTCCCACGAATTATTTGGAATCGAAGTTTCAATACTTAGGTGATTGAGATTTTGTATTCTTTATATATTCCACTTTTATTTCGATTATTTGGAGTTCTGCTATTCACATCCCCCCCCCCCCCCCCCCCCCCCCAGCCCCTCTACAACATTGCTAGCTCTCCATTTTACCCCAAAATTCACCAAATTAAACATTAAGAGGATAAATTTGGAGAACAAGGCTGCTTCCACTTTAGGATCGAGATAGAGAAATAAGGATATACTCGGAGAGATTGAGGCTGAGGCTGAGGTAGTCAAGTCTAAGGATACTGAGATGGAGACAGTTGAGTAGACTATCCAACAGAGGATGAGTATTACCCAGCACACGAGCTCATGCGCATCCCTGACAGGTGCACTAGAAGTCGTATGTCATATTGCAATCTCCAGGAGTCCATCCTGCAACGATTAGATCATCGGGATGAGCGTCTGTCTCTCTTGGAGTGAGCATCCAAGGTTATGTAAAAAGGGATCAAGAGAGTGGAGCAATCAATCCAAGATATAATCATTAGGATCACATGTAGACAAGACAACACTGCTCCATGTGAGGATACTCCATCTACTCCAGGTCTAGTTCAATGATGCACAGTTTGGGTCTTGGCCAGTGAGATTAGGTATCTTTTTGGATGTCCAGGCCCATTTGGTTTATCCATCCTTGTATATCATTAGACCAGATGTTTAGTGGGGTGTGTGTGTGTGTGTGTGTTTTCTTTTCTTTTTTTAGGGATATTTATGCCCTACTTGGGCTTATGGGTTGTGGATGATGCTATATTTTTTTAATATTTTGTGAATCTTCATGCCATTTTAAAGCATTTCATTTAATACATATATATGTGGCATGGTTTTAGTTCATATCGCAAAAATTCTTGTCCGTAATTCTATTGTTTTAAATTATATGATTATTTAACTCTAGCTTCCACAATGCATAATTGCGATTGATTCTTCAACTTCAGTTATGTATAGCATGTTGCTTAATACTAACCCTTTGTTAATGACTGACAAAAAGGAGGAGAACAATAATCCCGCCATTATGTGTGCTTGTTGTTTTGATGCTAATTGTAATGCAGGAAGATAGGGGGAGTAACAACTCAAATCGGCAAGTCGAGCATCAAAAACTTTATTAGTATATATGTCTATAGTCGAGTTATAACATTGAAATTCTGCAAAACTTAAGTTGTATGTACTGCCTATGATTTACTAGGTGTTTTATTACGTATTTGACAAAAGGAGAGATTGAAAGTGTCATTGTTTGTCAATATACAAGAATGTTGAGTTTGCTTGTCAAGTGAGCCCCATATGAAGACTACAAAGACCATGACTCATCAAGTTGAAGAAGTTCGAGTGTGCTTTATATGTATATTAAGCCTCACTTTGCAAACCAAACCCTATTAGGTAAAAGACCCATTTGGAATACATCTAAACTTGCCCAAAACCATCTTTGTAAAACTCTTGGTAAGCTTAGATTAGAGTTTGTTTAAAGCCTATGGAGATAGAAGCAAAATAGGAAATTTTCATCTTCTGTCGATTGTAATCGAAGTACAATCAAGACAACTTCAAGGGCATCAAACACCAATTTGATTCCATCGAAACAGAGCCTTACACGTCTAGCAACCAACCATAAAAACCCTGGATATATTCGATGGAACCAAATACAGTTCAATGCAATCGAAACTTATGTTTCACTGGCATCGAATGCATTTCAATAACATCGATATAAGGCCTAATATCTCTAACAAGCTTTGAAATACTCAACTTGATACAATCGAATCATTTTCGATGGCATCAAAGTAAGTCAATTAATGGCATCGAACATAGTTTGATAACAACAAAAAAGGGACCAGTTTGTCCTGTAAGCGTTCAAGGAAAATCATATATTCTCAATAGCATCAAAAGCCATTCGTTGGCAACGAAATGTGGACCAAACATTCTAGAGTATTTTTTATAAAAAAATATATATTTTTCAATCAATGGAATCGAAGCATGTTTGATGGCATCGAGAAAATGCTCCATATGTCTAGCAACCAAGTGACATTTTCGAAGGAAAATCCTGATGACATCGAAGGATGTTCGATGGCATCGAAAAAAATTTGTCTTGCACTTATTTGAAAATGATAGTGCAGAGAGTCGATGCAATCGAAGACCATTCAATGGCATTGACACGACAGATTTCTGTCAGTTTTTTTACCATTGGGATTTGACTCTATATAAACACTTATGTCGTTTCTTAGATTTTAAAGTGAGTATTGAAGAGTGCTTTGAGAGAGTTATTACCCTTTCTCTCAAGCTCTCTTTCCCATAGGAGTTCATATTTCAATCTATGGCTTAAATGCATTTATTAGTACATCAATAGCTTAGTATGAAAAATGAACTCTGGCCTTTATTGATCATCCAACAGCACTCTTTAATGGAAAATCATTGTGTTGAGATCCTTAAAGTCTTTGCTCATGGGAATCTTTTCTAGATCTTAAATGCATATCATTAACTAGAATAGATCAACCATACCCTAAACCCAATAACCTCGGCACCTAGATTGGAGCTGTTGGAGCATAAAAATTAAGAGAAAGAAGAAATTCGAAAGATGTGAAAATTGATAGCCGCGCAACCAAGAGTGGATTTAGAGATCCGTGTAATGAGATTTGTTTCCACACACTGAAGACGCATTGCGTGGATAGAGAAGTTCACACGTGTGGGAGGCTATAAATACCCATTCGCTCCCTTCATTTGCAGCATTTGAAGACTTCAGAAGAAAAATAGAATATATATATATATATATATATATATATATATATATATATATATATATATATATATATATATATATATATATCGAAACTTCTTCAGACTCGGTACAGGTATTGAGTGTACCTGTTACGTGGCGCATACCAGGATTACTGTGCAACAAGATTGATTGAATTCATCATCATCTGCGCAACACTACCATTATGCGAACAGTAACTCTCAAAGGACAAATTATCTCAATTGATTCAAAAAGAAGGAGAGACCTCAAGAATTATCAGAATCAACCAAGACGATATCATTTCCACACAACAATTTCTTCGATTGGGCGATAATATCATGATCTGAAATGCTGTCGGAATCAATATTTGAACATATTTAATTCTTGTATTATACAATATTTATTTTATTTTAGAATCAAGTGAAACACGAGGATGTAAATGAACTTAAAATGAATAAAATACTTCGTGAAGATTGTCTTTTCATTCTTTCTTTGTTATTATTGAATAGAATAATTCCCCAAATCTAATACACTGCCGCTTTGCATGCATCATCTCAAGATTTGATGGAGCTTGTGTTATAACTTTCTTCCTTTTTGGATTCTGTCTTTTCATATGCAGTCTCCCAGGCAGACAGTACATTCACAGTTGCTTTTCTATTTCTTTCTTTCTCTTTCCTCAACATGATTTCATCTCTATTTATCATCCTCTACAGTATGTTCTTCAATGTAAAACGAGTGATAAAAGTTTTCTCAGTAATTTTCAAATTTATACTGAATAAGAAATTTCCCCAGTGGAGTTGCCATTTTGTTTAGACAAGTGGGCCATACTAAAGGAAAATACTTTGGAGGGTAATTGCCATTTTATACACTATTTTTAATATTGTGGACCACCGGGATCATATTTTAAGCCGTTTTTTTTTTGCTATAAGCCTAAATTTAAGTCATTCACCTAATAGTCGTGGGAATTTTAGAAATGCATGATAGTAGCCCCACACCAGCTGGCAAAAAATTTAACTAATATTCACTAACCAAATAGGAAGCCTACTGCAGTGAGGCTTGACACACCTTTCACCGTGTGATGTGAAGATTCTATGGGGCCCATATAGATATATGTGATTTATTAACACTGTCCATCCATTTTTCAGCACATTTTAGGACACAACCCAAAATTTAAGGACATCCAAAGCTCAAGTGGACCATACCAAAGAAGGCAACAAGGATAATGAGTCCATTATTGAAATTTTTCTAGGGCCCACACTGTTGTTTATTTCTCATCCAACCTGTTAATAAGGTCAAATGGAATGGCATAAATGGAAAACACGAATATTAGCTTGAATCAATACTTCTGTAGGCCCCAAAAAGTTTTCAATTGCAGTCATTCAACTCCCATTGTCTCCTGTGGAGTGGTCCACTTGAACTTTGGATATACTTCAACTTTGGTCTCAAACCTAAAATGATTTAGAAAAATAGATGGACGGTGTGAATAAAACACATATATCATGGTGGACACCACAAATTTTTCACACCATGTAAAGGGTGGTGAGTGCCTCACTACACAATTAGTGAACTAGCTTAACGCCGTGTGTTTGTTTGGAAAATAGATCAAGGTGGAGCCCACCTGAATCATGAATAGTGCAGATTTTATATATGTATATATATATAGAAAGAGAGAGAGAGGTTTTTTTAACCCATTTAGGTGTGCTCCACCGCAATGTGTATGTAAAATCCACTCCATACATCAGATGCAACACCCCGCATTAGGCATAAGGTCCAAAATTTTACACTATTCATGATTCAGGTGGGCTCGACCTTGATCTATTTTCCAAACAAACACAATGTTAAGCTAGTTCACTGTTTATGTAGTGAGGCACTCACAACCCTTTACATGGTGTGAAAACTTTGTGGTGTCCATCTATTTTTCTAGATCATTTTACATTTGAGACCCAAATTGAAGTATATCCAAAGTTCAGGTGGACGACCGCACAGGAGACAATGAGAATTGAATGACTACAGTTGAAAACTTCTTGGGGTCTACAAAAGTAATGATTCAAGCTGACATTTGTGTTCTCTATTTATCTAGTTCCATGTGACCTTATTAGTGCCGGTTGGATGAGAAATAAACAACAATGTAGGCCCTAGAAAAGTTTCAACAGCAGACTCATTTTCCTCGCTGCCTTCTTTGGAATGGTCCACTTGAGCTTTGAATATCCTTCAATTTTGGATTCATGTCCTAAAATATGTTGAAAAATAGATGGACGGTGTTGATAAATCACATATATCAAGGTGGCCAGTAGAATCTTCACATCACATGGTGAAAGGTTCCTCAAGCCTTGCTACAGTAGGCTTCCAATCTGGTTAGTGAATGATAGTTAATTTTTTTACCAGCTGGTGTGGGGCCACTATCATGCATTTCCAAAATCCCCTCGACTATCAAGTGAATGACTTAAATTTAGGTTTATATCAGAAAAACTGGCATAAAATATGATCCCGGTGGTCCACAATATTAAAAATAGTGTATAAAATAGAAACAACCCTACAAGCTATTTTCCTTTAGTATGGCCCACCTATATAATGGATGTGGCTGAGTTTTGGGGTCGTGTCCTAAATTTTAGTGTGGCATCTATTAGCTTGGATGGATGGAAAATAAACATTACGATGGGCCGTAGGAAGTTCTTAATGGCTGGAGTTCAATCACCACTGTTTATTGTGGTGTGGTACTCATTAAAGAGAAATTTACAACTGTACGACCTATTTATGGCCCATTTACATTTGTAAGCCCACTTCTTTTTACCTTTCAAGAATAAGCCCCATACGTACAAATGGCTTCTCAAAGGTCGAAAATGCCCCTACTTTGCCTTCCGCAAGAGGATCGGCTCGTGCTCGAAGACGAGTGTTGATGCTCCTCAAACTCCGAGTTATACGAACGGTTCAAAAGATATCAAAGTTGCAATGGGCCCCAAAGTTATGTATTTATTATATCCACAACGTTCATCCATATTCTGAAATGATCTCGAAATATGATGAAAGTTGTGGATATAATAAATACATAACTGTGGGGCCCATGTAACTTTGATATATTTTAAACCGTTCATACAACTCGGAGTTTGAGGAGTGTCAGCGCTCGTCTTCGAGCACCATCCGATCCTCTTGCAGAAGGAAAAGCAGGGGCATTTTCGACCTTTGGGAAGTCGTCCGTACGTATGGGGTTTATTCTTGAAAGGTAAATAGAAGTGGGCTTACAAATGTAAATGGGCCATAAATGGGTCGTACAGTTGTAAATTTCTCCTCATTAAATTGGATCTGGTTCATTTTTTGGATGCGCAGATATTGTTAAGAATTATGTTTGGATCCACTGAAAATATAAAAATAAATTGAAAAAATATTTCACTGGGCTGAATCACGTATAAAATACGTTGTCCTTAAAGCGTGATTCGCCCCCTTATCAACTGCTAATGGGTTATAGGCGAATTTCTTCCAGGATAAGACAATCCTTTTCTGGATCCAGTGTGCAGCAATCACGATAGGTCCACTATGAAACAATTTTAACACAGCAGATTTTCTCTAGCAGACTCAGATGATGGAGATGTTCAAAGTATTTTTGAATGGAGTTATGGATTATATCTAATTTGATGGGAGAGATGGTGTGTTGAGATGATGAAATTCGGACTAGAATGGTCCAATTTATATAAGTATCAGGTATAGCATCGTTGTTGTGTGGTATTCAATGGTCTGAAACGTTTGAAAAATGTTTCTGGCAAGTGCAAAGTGCACCATCTAAGGCCACTTCAGCCACACTACCTCACTGCCCACGCCCGAGCGCGCGCGTGCATGCAACCTATGTATCACTTCCTCCAAAAGCTCCAAGTAAGAATACTCTTCACAACATCTCATATAAACCACAAAAGAATTTCAACTATTTTCGATGTGGGATAAAGCACACACCACACTTTTTAATTCAAAATTTTCAAAAAGCGTTTTAGAGGGAAAATCCCAAAATTTTAAAAATTTTGAGTTTTTATTTTTATTATTTTGAAAAACCATTGATTTTCAACAATCCTCCACTGGTTTTTTAAAATAATGAAAAACTCTGCCAGAATAATAACAGTTATTATGCATAAAGAAAGATATCTTGCAATTTGAATCTTTCCTTAGTGTAAGTATTTTAAAGTTATCTCAAAATTTCTGGTTACCGCAGCATTGAACCAGTTATTCTTATATGATATAACCAAAAATACCACACACATAATAGCTCCTAAGTTAAGTGTTCCTTTTATAATCCCACTTAACACTTTTAATAGCCATGTGCTTATCCTGTTTCATGAACGATCCCAAGATAACTCTAAATCTCATTAGAAGTGGCACCACTTCTACGTTCACATAGGTAAAATCCTTTTAATGTTTTCTTTAAAATACTTGTCATATTTGATTGGACTTCATTAAGAGTTTAATACTCATCCCCCTTTTATAACGGTTAGCACTATCATCCTGGATGAGGTTATTAATTTATTTAGTACTGAAACTTTTCATTTATTAGTGAATTATTGTTACCCATTAAACTCAATATTTAAATATTTTCTAATTTTGGGTTGGGTTTCTTTCACTAGTGAAATTTTGAATAAAGAGTTTCAACCCCATCCCTCTAAATGTTATCCTTACTACCTATCTCGTTAGAGGTTTAGTAAAATGATCAGCCAAGTTATTACTTAACTTTACATATGAGATCGCAATTATTCCATCTTGAATCAATTGCCTTACATATTCATGTCTCAAACTTATGTGTCTAGACTTTCCATTATAGGTACCGCTATTGGCTCTCGCTAGAGTGGCTTCACTATCACAATGAAGTAAAACAGCCGGTATAGATTTCGTATAAAATGGGATTTTTAATAGAAGATCCCTTAACCACTCAGCCTCTTTACTTATAGCAGCCAAAGCTATGAACTCAGATTCTATAGTTGAGTGTATTATGTGTGTTTATTTCTTAGATCCTCAAGATACAGCTACACCTCTTAGGGTGAATATGCACCCTGTAGTGGACTTATTGTCCCCTACACTCGATATCCAACTTGCATCAGTATATCCTTCCAATACTGCTAGAAATTCTGAGTAAACTAGTCATAGTTCTTTGGTTTCTTTAAAATAATCTAGAACTCTACTTATTGCTTTCTAGTGTTCAACACTTGGATTACTCGTAAACGGGCTTAGTTTACTCACAGCGTATGCTATATCCAGTTTGTGCATTATATTTCATACATAAGACTGTCTATAACACTAACATACTCTAGTTGTGCAACTGCTCTTCCACTGTTTTCTTTTAACTTGATACTTGGATCAAAGTGGGTCTTCGCCTCTTTAATTTTTAAGTGATTAAGCTTGTTTATTATTTTCTTAATATAGTGAGACTAGCATAATGCAAAACTTCCAGTATATTTTTTTAACTTTGATACCTAATATGGTATCCACTTGTCCAAGATCCTTCATTTTGAAAACTAAAGAGAAACTTTTTTGTTTCAGTCACACCTTCCATTTTATTACTGATTATTAACATATCATCTACATATAAGCATATGATTACAATATAATCATTACACACTTTTGAATATATGCATTTATCAGCAATATTATGTTCCAAACCATAAGACAGAACTTTAGAATCAAATTTATCATGTCAATATTTTGGTGCTTACTTTAATCCATACAAAGACTCAATAAGTCTACACACTTTTCTTTCGATTCCTGGTAGAATAAACCCTTTTCTGGTTGCTCCATGTAAACTTCCTCATTGAGATCACCATTCAGGAATATTGTCTTCACGTCCATTTGATGGATATGAAGATGATGTATAGATGCAAGATCCTAATCAATATTATTCGAGCTACTGGTGAATAAGTGTCAAAATAATCGATTCCTTCTTTATGTCGAAAACCCTTAGTAACTAACCTTGCCTTAAAGGTTTGAATTGTACCATCTGTGTGATATTTTTTCTTAAATACTCACTTACAACCTATTGGTTTAGAACCTAGAGGTAGATCTACCAATTTCCATGTTTGGTTAGACATTATGGAATCCATTTTATCATTAATGGCTTCTTTTCAAAAATCAGAGTCTATTGAAGTCATAGCTTCACTAATGGTTTTAGGTTCATCTTCTATAGTTAAAACTATAAGTATTTTCCTAATCACCTTCTCTCTATCACCCTCAACTAGATGAAAAGAGAGTCGTTGAGAGTCTATTTGATCAAGATCAAGACTCTTTTCTACTCTTGCTCTTTAACTCCTACGAGGTTCACTAAGAGTTTTCTCTTCTATTTATGTTTCTTATATAGTTTCATTAGGAGATTGAATCTCAACATTCTTTTTCTTCGTGAATATAGAACTCTCAAAGAAGTTTGCATTTCTAGACTCTATGATTACATTGGAGTCAGTTTATAGGCCTTACTATGTTGTGCATATCCTATAAAGACGCACTTGATAGCTCTTGGTCCTGACTTAGTTCTTTTAGGTTCTGGAGTTCTATAGTATGCAATGCAAGACACCCCCACACTCTAAGATAACCTATATTTGATTTTCTTCCTTTCCATATTTCGTATGGAGAGGTCTTGATTTTCTTAAATAGAATTCGGTTTAAAACATGACATGCAGCTAACATGCTTCTCCTCATAGGTTTAATGGCAATTGTGCTTGTATTAGCATTGAGTTGACCATTTCTACTAATGTCCTATTTTTTCTCTCCGCTACACCATTTTTTTGTGGTGTATAAGGTGTTGTGCACTGATGTATTATGTCGTGTTCTTCATAATAGTTAGAAAATTTATTAGAGAAATATTCTCCTCCTCGATCACTATGAAGGATTTTAATATTTTTGTCTAATTGATTTTCTACTTCAGATTTATAGATCTTGAATGCAGTAAATGTCTCATCTTTTGATTTTAACAGATATACATATACATATCTTAAACAATCATCTATAAACGTTATAAAGTATCTTTTACCTCCATAGGTAAGAATGTCATTTAGTTCACATATGTCAGTATGCACTAGGTCTAATATTTGAGATGATCTCTCAATGCTAGGGAATGGTTTCTTAATTATTTTATACCGTATATATACTTTACATTTATCCTTATCACTATTATTGTATGACATTAGGCCGTTCTTAGCCATGAGTTTTATGGTACTGTAGCTAATATGAGCTAGTCTACCATGCCATAGTGTTATAGACTCAATCATGTAAGCAGAACAATTCATTTCATTTAGAGAAAATTTGATCATCCCATTACAAGCGTATTCTTTACCCACAAAATTCTCATTCCTAGACAAGATCAGCTTGCCTGATTCAAACATAACCCTAATCCCAGGCTTGCTTAAAATCTCCCCTGAGACAAGATTCCTTCTTATGTTTGGGACATACAATACGTTGGTCAGGATTACCTTCTTTCCAAAGGTAAAGAGTAATTTCATGGATCCTTTGCCTGTAACTTTCGATCATCCTTCATTTCCCATTTGAACCTCTTGACCATTGGTCTCGTCTTCATAAGTTTTGAAGGCAAATCGATCGTTGCATACATGGATTGTGGCACCCGTATCACCTGTATCATACCACCAACCAGGAATTTTCTCTTGAACTAGGTTCACTTCTGTGACCATGGTTACGATTTCATCGTCTACTGCATTAACCTCTTTCTTAGGCTTTTTTCGGTCCCTACATACTCGAACGAAATGTCCGATCTTGCCGCAAATATAGCAAGCTCCCTTAGGTTTGCCGTTTTTCTTCTTTTAGATTTTTTAGAATTTTCCTTGATCTTTTTTAGGTTTAAGGGAATCAGCTTTCTCATAGGTATTATTTTGGAATAGCCATTCTACTATATTCACCTTAGATGAGGATGCACCATTAGCGTCATCTTTTTTGTCTCAGTTATGGGATTCTTCTTCAATTCGAAGATGCTTTTGAATTTGTTCCAAGGTGAACTCTTCGGATTTATGCAGTAGTTTCTTCCTGTAGTCTTTCCAGCTCAGAGGCAATTGTCATGCCTCAAACCTGGAAAAATGGATTCATAGGAATCCCGATCGCCGAATCTGATGCTGACAGCCTCCATAGTACCCCATTCTCGGCTCCTAGCATTCATATGCCAAATTTTCGATCCTGGGATCCTACAAGGAGGATTTTTTTTGTACATTTAACTAGTAATAAGCATAACCACAAGTTTACCCAAATCATAAAGGCAACATCATCATCACATATCCACTAATATAATCATTTGAATACAATGCTGAAAGGAAAATATATATGTCAAAATTAAAGCTCCAGAAAATAGTTGCACGCTCCAAGCTCAATGCTGCTACAACCTAACATCACCTGCACGCATCTATCGTGCATAAGCTTATAGAAAGCTTAGAGGGTGGTGTAAGTGTGTGCACGAGATAAGTGTCAAGTATTTAATACAATATCATAATCATACAATACCGGAAAGCTATTAATCCATAAACCATACAATGACTGAATAAGCAGAAACACTGATAAGAGCAGGAATTATCAGCGTAAACAGAAATACTGACAAGATTATAATCATACGATAACAGAATACACGGAAGTATGAATAAGTCCATAAGTTAATCAATATCAGAATACGCAATATAGGACAGCTATGCAAATGATGAGTCATAGATAATCAAATATCGAATGACAAGGATATAATGTAATACACAGTTCGAAAGAGTTAACAAATATCATCACTCTCATCTAAGTCACAGGAATACAGAAACATAACAACCCACAATGCCACATGCCGAAGATGTAATGTAATATACAGTATATGGTGCTAATGGAATGACCATGCTGGAGTGTGATGTCAGGATGATAGTACATAGTATCGTAGGCTACGGGGTCCACCACAAGGAACCTCTATCCAAACCAGTCCCATACCTAAATTTGGATAGTCTGACTCAGCGTGGTAAACTCCTAATCTCCGGCTAGTCGTGCGCCCAACCGAAATCCTTGCCATAATGAAGATACACAACAATTAGTTGCGCACCACCAGCCCGAGTGGATAGTGAATGGATGAATGAATGAGTATACAACTCCTACTCAGTAGCCTGCCAACCGCTGGTAGCTCGCCCAGACCTCAGTCCCGCCCACATCACACTCGCCCACATCAGCGTCTGCCTACGTGCGCCTGCCCACATGCACAACAGTGACGGGGTGTCATAATATCATGTCAGTCCTCATATCAGTACGGTTCCTCTCTGGAAAAATCACCGGGGTCTATTACACTTCACACCACCTGCCGCCCCAATCAAGCGCACAACTGGGTAAGTGGAAAAGACCTCACTATCCGCTTGTCAGTAGTCTACCAATACCTACCCGGCTCGCCAATAGCGGACCCATTCCTCGAGCTGGTCAAACTCAGCCTAGCCATGCCTACTCCCTCAGGCGGGTAAAGCCACACCCCCTTCCAACCGACCACAACATAGTAGAGAGTGCAGCCATCTAGTAATCGATACTCAACGCTCATCTACCCACTCGGTCTAGACGTTGGAGCATCCTTTGGAACCAAGAGGGTGTTTAGAGAATTTCACCCAGGGCCATCTATGGCGGCCCGATGCTCGAACCGATTTTCAGTGTCCCATCTGGCCATCCACGATATGCTTGTGGAGGTTACGGCCTTGATGTCACTAGGGCGTACAGTAATCACAACACAATGCAAGATGCATGAGTCATACAATCCAATCACACATCAATCTTGCGCATATCATGCGATCATGTGAGATAATCTCCACTTATCAGGGAGTCTCACATCATCCTGCTCAATGACATATGCAATGGTCAATCACATCTCATAACAAACATGCAGATGATACGAATGGGCATGTATCATGATGTTATAATGTCACATACTCATAAACGGTATCAATAACCGGCGTCGACAACGTGGACTTTTAACCAACATTGCCCCCAAGGAATGGCCCACATAGAATCAAATATATAATGGGCACATGGCCACACACAAGGGCCAAATATACGAAACAGGTGGGCCCTGGTCATGGGCCTAACACATATAACAATGGGCCTTGCCCATAGGTCTCAAATACATCTGGATGGGTCGCACCTATGGGCCTCAGATATATCACAATGGGCCTCAAATATACTTCGCAGGTGAGTCACATACCTGGGTCTAATACACATCAGTATGGGCTACATCACATAGGCCTAATATACATCACTATGGCCACAACCCATGGGCTTTAAATACACAATAGGTGGGCCCTACACATGGGCCTCAAATATATACCACGGGTGAGCCTCAATAGACGGGTCACCAATACAACAGGATGGGCCTAATGACATGGACCCCATAAATATATCGAATAGGCCACACCAATTAGACCTTACATACATTGCAATAGGCCATGACCCATGGGCCTTGTATACATCACAATAGGCCTTGCAACATGGGCCTCATATATATTTAAGGTGGGCCTCAACAACGGGCCTCATACACATCAAGGTGGGCCTCAAAAATGGGCCTCATACACATCAAGGTGGGCCTCAACAATGGGTCTCATACACATCAAGGTGGGCCTCAACAACAGGCCTCATACACATCAAGGTGGGCCTCAACAACGGGCCTCATACACATCAAGGTGGGCCTCAACAACAAACCTCATACACATCAAGGTGGGCCTCAACAACGGGCCTCATACACATCAAGGTGAGCCTCAACAACAGGCCTCATACACATCAAGGTGGGCCTCAACAACGGGCCTCATATATGGCCTTAACAATAGGCCACAAATATATCAAGATGGGCCTAATCAATCATATGGGGTAAATCAATCAAATGGCCGATACAAGCAGGCCGATCAAATAGACCGATACAAATGGTCTGTACGTCATGGAGTTATACTAAGCATGTTATAAAGTAATGCCCTATCCTTACAACGCAGCTGGCCTAGACAGCTTGCATACAACAAGTACGGGCCTACCAATGGGCCCTAAGGAGAGTCGCAATGCGGACATTTAACCAACATTATACTCGTAATGTGGACGTCAAACCAACATTGCTCCCAAGGTGTAGTCCGTAGTGAATAACATTACGTAAACCAGGTTGGGATCACACATTGCAATAGACCTTAGGTACACCCCATTGGGCCTTAAATATATCAAATGGGTCATGTCATATGGGCCTTTTACTCATCAGATGGGCCACATCAATAGGCCGCACCAATGGGCCTTATGTGCATTGCAATGGGTCATAACCCGTGGGCCTTAGATTGCATCAAATGGTTCTCGACCCATGAGCCTTATACATATCAAATGGGCCTAATCCCATGGGCTTTAAAATACATCAAATGGGTCCAATCCCATGGACCTTGGAACGCATCAAATGGGTCCACTCTATAGGCCTTAAATTACATCAAATGGGCCTAATCCCATGGGCCTTGGAACACATCAAATGGGTCCACTTTATGGGCCTTAAATAGTTCAACAACTAGCTATATTCATGGACCCAATTAAATTCAACTGTAGTGGGCCTCAAGAGTACATTCATTAAACCCAACATTTAAGGAACTGAAGGTATAAATCATTTCCTCTAAGATCTTTATAATATGGTGGGCCCCACTCCTCGAAATTTCAGCCCAAGGCCAGCATAATTATAACATGTTGCTGTCCTAAATTTGGGTACTCTATTGGAGTGGGTCCAAGGCCTTTAAAACTCTGAAAATTGAGGGTCAAGGTCCCTCATCATGCATACAATGAGAGAAAACCCAAAAAGGTGGCCCACCATCAGAAGAAATATTTTTGAATTATGGTTTTTTATCAAGGCATATTGCTGGACTACACAGCAGAAAAAATCTGGGAGTCCAACCATCTTGTCCCATTCTTTTGGATACCCAAACAGGGTCACTTGAGGCTAAAATTTCATAGAGTGATACTTCCATAGGTGGGTCACACTCCCACAAAATTTCATAATTTTTAGATATCTCTAAGTATTTTAA
Source organism: Magnolia kwangsiensis (assembly GCA_037074715.1). Lineage (NCBI taxonomy): Eukaryota > Viridiplantae > Streptophyta > Magnoliopsida > Magnoliales > Magnoliaceae > Magnolia > Magnolia kwangsiensis. Next base: position 45,741,752 of record CM073583.1, read on the forward strand.
TTAATTTAAACAAAACATACTATCCAAAAAAATCGGACAGACCTGGACGTCCCAACGTGGTGGGCCAGTCCGGCCCTCACCACGGTGTGTACAGGGGTCCATTGGCCCTGAAATTTGGTAAGTGGGTTCTAACATAAGTATACCACATCTTAAAAAATTTTAGAATTTTTGAACATCTGTAAATATTTTAATTCATTTACATAAATCAATGTCCTGAAAATCGGACTGATCTAGACACCATATTATAATAGGCCGGTCCCGCCATCACCATGGTGTGTACAGGCGTCCATTGGCCTCAAAATTTTGTAGGTGGGTCCTACCATAAGTAGACCACCCCCCTGAAAATTTTTATAATTTTTAAACACCCATAGGTATTTTAATAAAATTTAAAAAATCCAACTGTCCATGGTGGAATGTTGCTGGAACAGTGCATAAAATCCAGACTGTCCACCTCACTTGGACCACACCTTTGGGACCCCAATGAAGGTCAGTTGGGGCTGAAATTTGGAGGACATCAAGATGAGATCCTCACCTTTCAGAAAAGTATATTTAATAGGTATGAATAGTCCCCCAAACAGTCTCAAAATCTGGTACAAAAACAACCAGAAACTGTCCAGAAAATTCTGGACAGCAACATGTACTTAGATAAAATTTATTATATAAGTTAAATAAAAAGGGAAATACATTAATAGGCCACACACATCAGGAAATAAAATGAGGGAAAAGAGAGATAGAAGGACAATCCGGCCATAGGGAAAGGGGCTCCGCCACTATTGAGCCCTCCCAAGATCAATCACACCCGCACATCATACCTAGATCTACATTTACAACATGAATCTTGCACATGCATGGCTTATAATTAAAATGCATGGTGAGGATGTCATCCCCACCATAGTTATAAGGTCTAGATGACTCAAACATAATATGATATGAAATAAAACTACCATGATGGGGTCCATAGAGAAAGGCCCCATGCATGGATCATGCATGCATAAGGTAGGCCATTAGGCCACAACCATGGGATTGTGTGGGATCTCCACTATTGATTGGTGGGTCCTACACTTCCCTTATGAAAGAAAGAAAACATCTAGGCTATAGAAATCAGATTTTTTACATTTAGAGGAGCACCCACCGTTCGATCTTCTTGCTCCTATGAGTTCCTTAGCACCTTAGCTTTGATTCCAATGGAGGAGATGGGGAATGGATGGTTAGGATGGGAGATCATGGGGTAGGAAAGTAGGTCATACTCGAAGTTTTGAAAGAGAGGGAGAGGCTTGGAGAATTCTCATACGTATGAGATTTCTCTCCTTAGATTTTTTTGAGTTTGAAAATGAGAAAGAGAGAGAGAGATTTGTAAAGGGAGAGAGAGATGGGTGATGGATGTGGTGAGTGATGGGTGTAAGAAAATCTTGACTTTTGTGGCCATTTGTGTAAGAAAAGCATGGGTGGTGTAAGAACTTTTTAACTTTGAGGGCTTTAGGTGTAAGAGAGGTATGGGCCTGTAAGAGATTCTTGACTTTTGTAGTTACTTGGGAATGGGTGAAAGGTAATGTGTACTTGACATGTACTTGAAATGTGATGGATTGATGGGATTGATGTGACACCTCGTAGAGATTCTCTTGGATTTTGCAACTCGTGGCGTTTTCTTCGCACCGAACGTTGGCCCACATCTCTTGACCAGGGTATCGCCTCGGCGGGCAAGTCGCGGCATCGGAACCGCAGCGACGGCGCGGTCGCTATGGTAAAGGTCTTGGGTTGAGTCGATGCGGGTTGACAGCATACGAATCAGGGTTGCACGCAAATATTGGTTAAGGGTCGAAGGTTGCCGGAATTCGACCGGTAAGACCGAGGAAGTCTATGGAACGGTACGGTCTAGGATACGGGGCTTACAGTAATTTTGTGATTATAGCTCTAACTTGAAAGGATTCAGGAAGATCAATTTTTATGGATTTTATTTTATTTATAATAAGCTGCAGTTCTTAGATTTGGGTAAGCAGTGGTAGATTGTCTACCATCGTGAAGTCGAAATACCTGGCAATTAGAAATTTCTGTGTACCTTCCTCTTCAGCCTTGTATTTGTATTCCAACGCGCTTCAAATTTCTTTTGCTGATGTGGTCCCTGTGTACAAATTGTACAACCAATCAGAGAGAGCGTTGAGGATGTGGCCATGACACAGTAGTTCATCTTCTTATCGCTTGATTCTAGCAGCAATCTATTCTGGAGTGTCAGTGTCCTTTTCTTCAGGTAGAGGCTGGAGAGCTGGGTCCAGGATGGAAAAGATCTTCAGAATGGTCAGCAGAAATTTCAGCTTATCTTGCCATTTAGTGAAATTTGAACCATTGAATCGATCCAATCGGATCAGATCCTGGTTCATCAGTTCGACTGACGCCACACTTTCGGTGTCTAGAGAATCACGCTTTAAGATTGTTAAGAATTATGTTTGGATGCACCGAAAATATAAAAATAAATCGAAAAAATATTTCACTAAGTTAAATCATGTATAAAATACGATGTCCTTAAAGCATGATTTGCCCCCATATCAACTACTGATGGGTTACAAGCGAATTGCTTCCGCGATAAGATAAGTCTTATCTAGATCCAGCGTGCAGCAATCACGATAGGTCCACTGTGGAACAATTTTAACGCAATTGATTGCTTCTGGTAGACTCAAACGGTGGAGATGTTCAAAGTATTTTAGAATGGAGCTATGGATCGTATCTAATTTGATGGGAGGGATGGTGTGTTGAGATGATAAAATTTGATCGGAATGGTCCAGTTTATATAGGCATCAGGTATAGCACCGTTACTATGTGGTATTTAATGGTCTAGAACATTTGAAAAACGTTTTTGGCCATTGTCCATTAATCCCAAACGTTTTTAGTAATCAGTTCAGAAGATCTAACCGTTGGATCATCCTGGCCCGTCCATTTTCGAACTGTTGTAGCTTTCAAGGTAGCTATCCGTTTTTAGAAATGACTGGACGTTTTGGATTTAATATCCGACCATTCTCAGTCACCTATAAAACTCAGGCTCATACATGATATATGATGCACATGTACGAAGTGCGCCATCTAGCGCCACTACAACCACATTACCTCACTGCCCACACCCGTGCCTGTGCCCGAGCCTGAGCACGCGCCCGAGCGTGCGTGTGTGTTCCAGTGCATACACTGGAACACGTAACCCGTGTATCATCTCCTCTAAAAGCTCCAAATAAGAATACTCTTCATAACATCTTATATAAACCACAAAAGGATTTCAACTATTTCCAATGTGGGATAAAACACACACCGTACTTTTTAATTTAAAAATTTTAAAAAGTGTTTTGACGGGGAAATTTCAAAATTTTGAAAATTTTAAATTTTTATTTTTATTATTTTGAAAAACAATTGATTTTCAACATAAATGAGCCGACAAAATGGACGAGTGGGGTGGATATTTAACACATATCAAGGTGGGTCAACATTTACGGCTGAATTGAATTGGACTAACAAACAAAGGCATTGTTGATGGTGAATTTTTCAGCCAGGTGTTTAGAAAACGTAACTTCATTCTCAAACGGATGGCAACCACGCTTAGCATCACCTAATTTCCTTTGAATGGTCAAACTAAATCGCAGGTGATGCTAAATTTTGGACTCGTACAATTAAAATAGAGCAGCTTATTTAGTGATCGCGTGGGATTTCATTTAAACATCACCGTGAGGCCCACTTCAGCTGACCACACAATAAGACGGTAAATAATGCGCACGGAGTGGTTCGCAGTATACCCGTACTGCACACACAGTGAGGTCGACCTCTTGAGGAGTCATGAGGTTGTGCCGTGTGGGCCCCGTCATGATGTGTGTCAAACATCAACACCGTGCATTTGATGGGTCCTCTTTAGTTCACGGGATGTCCTAAAAATCAGCCAAATACAGAACTTAGGTAGGCCATACCATCTAAAATCATATGAAGACATCACTAAAACATATAAAAGCACTAGGTGGGGCCCACATGAGTTCTGAACGCAGCTAAAACTTGGTCTGACCCCTCATCCAAGCAAGACACACACAATGGATGGCCTGGATTTGTGAACCACATCTCCGTGGGCCCAATAAATGAGTATGAATGTTTTAATGGGAGGGTAACCCTCTCAACTGTTTTATGTGCTGTGCCCTCTCAACTGTTTTATGTGCTGTGGCCCACCTAAATCATAGATTGACTTCATGTTTAAGCCCATGGCCCACCATGAAATGGTACATCTGACTGATGGGGTATATGTTGGACACACATCACGGTAGGGCCCACACAGCTCGACCTCATGGAATCATTCCCATGTGTGTGTGTGTATACACTGTTTAGATAATGTTCATCTCATGATGGACGAGGGAGTGGATTTACAAATAAAACATGGCGGCCCACAGGATTTGGTGTGTGCCCCGTTTGTAGGTATGGTGCGTGAGTCACCATCATGATGGTGAACTATGACCGGATGACAGTGCATCCCGTCGCTCATGACTGGTGAAGGGAGCGAAGTATACCAGAAGTAAAGGATGGAGAGAAGGTGGGTGTAAGCACCGGCAGCGGATTGCGTACTCCCAGGGGCTCTGTGGGGCCCACCGAAATTTATAGGTTTTATCCACACCATTCATCCATTATTTTCAGGTCATTTTATATATTAAACCAACCACACAGTGGGGATTGAACGACCGCCGTTAAAAACTTATTGGTGCTAGATAACTTTTGGATCAAGCTTACATTTGTGTTTTCCCTTCATGCAGGTTTGCATGGGCTTTTGAACAGGATGGATTGCAAGTAAACATCACAGTGGGCCCTGGAAAGGCTTCAACGGCAGGCCTAATTATCACCGTTGGTTTCTATGGTGTGGTCCACTTGAACCTTGGATCTGCTTCGTTTTTGTGTTATTTTCCAAAAATCGTCTGGAAAATAGATGGACAGCGTGGATAAAACTCATACATCACGGTGGGCCCGGCACACAGCCTCTGCCTGGACGAAATCGGATTGCATACTGGGTTACTCAGTAGGCTCTCATCGTACTGAGTAAACTCATCTGGCCTACCTTGAAAGTATGTGGTCTATTCACGCCGTCCATCCATTTTTCCATCTAATTTATGGGGTTGAACCCAAAATTGAAGCATATCCAAAGATTAAATGGATCATACCATCGGAAACGGTGGGGATAATGATTTCCACCGTTGAAACCTTCCTAGGCCCTACAGTGCTGTTTATTTGTCATCCAACCTGTTCGGAAGATCATTCATACGTGGATGAAGGGAAAACGAAAATATAAGCCTGACCCGAACTTCTGTCGCTCCCAAGAACTTTTCAACTATAGACATTCAATTCAACTCTTTCCTGTGGTGAGGTCCATTTAAATAGATGTATCTTATTTTTAGTTTCAAGTTATAAAATTATTTGGTAAAATAGATGGACAGAGTGGATAAAATATATAAATCGTGATAGACCTCACAGAGTTTACTCAGCACAGTAAGCGTAATGAGTTACGGATATCCTTTCGGTAGCATCTGGGCTAGGGCAGGGTGCAATCCACTTGTATGCACCATTTCTCTAAAATTTCTCAGCTTTAGAATTTCTTCTAGAGATTTGCAGATTTTTATAGCTTTCTCAGTGATATTGCTGATGCGTTTTCCAATAGACCTTCCTTGGTTAACCCTTTATGACCTGCACAGAGGAAGGTAATAGACAAAGGAAACCCTAACTTGTATAAGGGACCCTCCCATGCTTAAGTTGACCTTGGGTCTTTTGTAGGATAGGATCTATAAGGAAAAGAATCAGCAGTTGAGTATTAAAATGTGTACGCGTACCTTACATTGGTTGGGAATACTTCTATTTATAGGAAAATGAAGACCATGTCGTAAGGAGTCTCCCCTAATGTGCTGGAGACCATTCCGCATAGGTATCCGGATTCATCCAGGAACCTCTCGGGATAATTGTCATTTGAGGCTCTCAGGATCCGATTTGATCCCCCGAAGATCTTAGGAGAGATCTTCGAGCCGTTGGAGAGATTCTCAGACTGTTGGTCCGAAAAAAGGTCGGGTGATAGAGGTGTCAGAAATAGTAGGTGCAAGCAATATTAAGCTTCTTGGTAGATTGACATTTACCTTGTTTTAAAGGTTATACCAAGCTATGACTGAGCTATGGCCAAACAATGGCCAAGCCATGACTGACCTATAGCTGACATATAACTGACCTATAGGTTAGGTCGGCAATTGGTCATTTGAGAGGACTTATAGTTGCATCCTCTTTAAGTGTCCTTACAATTGTATCGACCTCCTTGAAGGTCGACCTGTCTTCGACAGTAGATGCCCCATAAAACTCAAATCTCATTGGGTTCGTGCTGGTTTGTAGAGTTGGTCCATTCCATAAGTCGACCTATTGACTCATCTATTTTTCTCCCAACAGTAAGCCCCCTTTACTTTTCAAACCGATCTACAGAGGCCCGGAAAGTAAGCCAAATATAGCTTAAGTTGGGTTATGTTTTCATAAATGTAAGGTACGGCGGCCAGCATGATAATAGAGGTGTGTCGGTAATCAAACACGACATGGCATTTCGTGGTTCGAGGTCACGTGGTCTGTCAGGCCGCCGTTTTGGTGACATGTCAATGGGAGCGTGACAGGTGGCCAATACTTGATATTAGGGTCAAGTAACACATGGGGTTGCACCACGTGTTGGGAGGGGGTAGTCGAGGGGACGTCGTATGAACCCAACATTGATGGGCATACACAAGCGTTGTCACGTGGCTTCCTTATATAAGGGAAGCCCTAACCGTTAGTCCTTTTCATCTACATTTTCGCCTCTTCCCATCCAATCGTCTTTCTTAGTGCAAATAGGTGATTTCCAACCACTGTCTTCACTAGTGGTGTTTATAATCCAAAGTGTAGGGTGGGGATGTAGTCATAATCTCAATAAGACTGAGGTTGAATCCACAGGGACTGAACCTTATACTAATCTGAGAATAATTAGAACTAGAACTAGAAGAAGATGTAAACTAAATCAGAAGAATTCAAAATTCAAGAGAATAATGGTGAATTATTAAACTAAAACTTGTAAAAATTAAAGGTGGAAAACTAGGGTTTCTAAGGATCCACTTGTAGAGATTAAGAAAATCTATGCTTGATTCACGAACACAATTGGAATCAGAGTCCTATCTTCATCCAGTTGAAAAATATTTCATTCAAAATTAATTATAAACTTCCTTTGACCTAGTTCTCAAGAGATAAGAGGTATGAGAATTAAAATTGATTCCATCACAAGACCTTGCCCATGAGACAAAATAAACAACAGAATTTAACCAATCCAAAAACACTCTAGGATAATTATGAAGATTAGAAGGATTCCATCATCCAACCATATCCAAGGGGCAATGGTGGTGGCCCACTACATCTCACAGCGGACTGACGTCCTTTTTTGTGTAAAAGGAATGCTGGGAGTCGGGTCTCATGATCCGGTGCGCCTCTAGTACAAGTGTGTTGTGCACACGCACAACATGTAAAGTGGGTCCCACCTTGATGTTTCAAGAAATTCATTTCGTCCATCCACTTTCTCATCTAATTTAAGGGGTTAAGACCAAAATTGAAGCATATCCAGATATCAGGTGGGCCCTAAATTAGTGATTTAGTGGCTGATCTATCCGTTGGGCTACTTCTACGAAGATCCAATGGCTGAAATTTTACATGTACGGTTACTTTATGATCCTCAGGCCCAGTATAAAGTTTCGAGCTAAATGGATAGTGGGAACCATGTGATCTTACATTCAAGATGATTTTCAGGCCTCTTTAACTTTAATCACTTGGTTTTCTCGGATCTTTGGCGTATGAATTATTCAATCCCTATCTCCTAAGATCCGTTCCTTGCCTTAGTGATTCTTGACTATCAAATCTATGCTTTTAGCACCCTTTTCAATCCAATCTCTTAAATTCACCTTGCACAACAAACATGATTAAAATAGGGCGTTAAGCATCATCATGTGCATAAAACCATGTGATAACTGGGGTCTTATATGCAATATTTGAAACCTCAACACAATCTCCAACCAGCATTTTACTAGTCCCGAGCAAAGTATGCGCAAAATAATTTGAGAATTACATGACATTTCTTATAAACTCGAGTGGTTTGTTTTTTTGAAAAACAATCTAGATAATACAATTCCAAGATATATCAATGTTGCGTCTTATTACCTTCTCCTAAACTCAAGCACACAGTAAACTTCATGGTTAAGTTCAAAGCATTAATCCATCAATTAGAACAATTATAAACTTTGAGTTCCATGGGTGTATAGTGCAACCTCGACTTATCACAATTAAAAGTCCAATTCTCAATTTTCTTGATATCATTGGTAATCAAAAGGAGCATTCCGAATAACCAACCTAAAACAAAACTTGCCTTACAGTTCAGCCTTTTTATTTTTTCAAATTTTAATTTTTCCATCGATGGCTTCACGTTGTGTCAACCTTTTTAAAGATCTTTAACGGGTAGCCATTTTCGATGATAACTGTTTTTTAGCTATATATATATATATATATATATATATGACCTTCAAAATCACTCGAATTCACAAAATTTTTAGAAAAATTGAAAAAATTTCACAAATTTTGCTCAAGACTGAGAAAATACTGATTAGGTAACTTAATCTCCTATCCCCAAACTAAAATCTACATTGTCCTCAATACAAAAGACATAAGCACGCAATGCACATGAGACAACGAAAGTAAATGGAAAGTGATGGAAAGGTAGTACTTGAGGAAGGAATCAAGAGACTTTTCCAAAATGATCTCAGTGTGAGAATGGATAGAACGAGAGTTAAACCAACAAAAAACAAACTATCCTACAACAAATAGAAAGTAAACTATCCTAAAAGCATAAATCTGACTATCCTAGACATAATATGAAAGCAATAAACTAATCCTAAAGTAGGAAAGTAAGGGAAGAACTACTCGGTCATGCCGCAAGGTTCCTCCTCCGGCCAATATCTTGATAAATTTCTCAGTAGGTTTCTCAACAAGATCATCCAAAAGCTATTTTTGCAAAAGCCTTAGATGCCCTGGAGTAAGAATTTTCAAAGAAATTTGTGGACCTCATCAAAAAATTATTGTTGAATTTCCTGAGGTATCCAAAGTATATATGATTCACCCGTGACAAAAAGTTTCAATGTTAGTACTCAATGGTAAATCATAGACTACGAGTAGATAGAATTCAGAAAAATTCTCAACAGATGATGTAATCTCAACACATTCCGAAGTTTCAGACTCTGGTTCAATTTTCAATTTTCCCTCCTATGATAGTAAACATTCAGGATCTATGGAGGGAAGGGTTCTCTCGGTCAGCAACAACTACTGAGGTGTTTTCATGCAAGGCAGTCACTATGTCTTGTATCATGGGATCATTTGAATCCGCAAAGTGTGCCAAGAAATCGTCCAAAGTATTGGAAAATTCAGCTGAGAGCGACTCATTTTCCTCATTGAAGTCTGTGATGATTTGCCAAAGGATTCCATCATTTCTAGAAGTGGATGGACGCATGCTCTCTTGCTCTTACTCTACATAAACAGATTAAAAATTAATATGGGAAGCATTGATGTGAACACTCTGTTCATTGAAGCTACTCATAGAGGCATTGAATCATCAAAAGTGTACAACTCAGATGGTGGCCTCAACTGGGTGTTTTCAAATTTCAGAGTTATATCAAGAAACTCGTCCCTCTTCCAAATCATATCATCATTCAATTCAAGGGAGTGGTCTAAACATGTCTCACAAGAGTTAGAAGGGTCGGTTGTGAGGGGTTCATCGTCCACATTTAAATCGGACATGTCAGATGAGTGGAGTAGATTCTTATGACCGATCACTTCATGTACTTCTTGATCACTGACTTGGACGAAACTTGAGATTGATTCCAGGGAAATTTAGGCTGAACATTCATGATCGTCATCCCAAAACTCATCATCTTCTAATTTTGTACAATACACAATTGGAATGGGATCACATTCCTCACATTCTATTCCTAGATTGGGTTAAGGTTTGAACAAACTAACCTCTCCCTCATCATTGAAACCAAGTGTGTCATGTAAGTGAAGTATGTCGGTAGCATTATATTTGAAAGACACTCACATCTCTTGATCATTCTGTTGGACCATTATTGAGATCAAATCTTCAGAAAATTGAAACAAATGCTCATTAATAGAATCCAACTCTTCATTCTAAATTCCAAAGTACTCCACAAACGAGTTAGGATCACTTTCATCGCATTGTGTTTTCAGATTAAGTTGTGGTTGGGATGAATGAGCCTCCACTATCTTATCGATGCTTAAATTAAGCGCTTCAATCATTTTTCTAAGGCCAGAAAAATCGAAAATGCCATCCGGCAGTGACTCGTCTTGAATTGATTCTAGTTAGATTTTAAAGGTAGAGGACCCAAGACAATGTTCACTATGATGTCTTGCTAGTTCGTCTTCCCAACATTAATGTTTCCACTGATTATAGTCATACGGGCCATAGGTGGAAGAATCTGATAGTTGTTGGTACATATTATCACCCTTGATATAATCTGTCATTGTTTTCTTCTTGTCTGGTAGCTAATAATAATTCTCACTCCCATAGTTATGATAACACCATCACTCACATACTGTTTTCTTAATTTGTGGGGTGTAAATGTTCTCCCGCAAATGATAGCGTAAGGACTTCTTAACTGGTGGAGCATTGTATTCCATTCGGTTCTCGATGATAGTTTCAGAAAAATTTTGAGACATGGATTGATTTCTATCATAATCATCATACATCCCTTCCCAATATCTCTTATCCATCTCAGCATACTGACGCTCCCACTCTTGCATATACATGATGAAAGCCTAACTCTGAATCTAATCCTTAAAAAAATAAGAATAAAAGAAAAATCCTACAACAATAAGAAATTTAGAAATAGAAAGAGAGAGTTAAAAGGAAGTTACCAAATTAGAAGGTCCCAAATTAAGATCTTGCAAAACAAAAAAAAATAAATTAGTTTTTAAAAACATAAATTTTAAAATTAGAAAGTTTCTAAAATAAATTAGGAAAGTAAACTAGTTTCTAAAAATTTAAAAAAAAAATCCTAGAATTAGAAAGTTTCTAAAAATAAAAAATAACCCTAATCCTAAAAATAGAAAAATAGAAAAATTAGAAAGACATTACCAATTTAGAAAGTCTACATCAGAATCCTACAAAACAGGAAAGTTAGGTTAGTTTCTAAAAATCAAACAGAAAAAACCTAAACCTAAAATTAGAAAACCCTAATCTTAACCTAATTCTAAAACTAGTCAATCTTAGAAAAACACAACCATCAATCCCCAGCAACGGCACAAAAACTTGTTCACAACCCCATGTGTAGGGTCGCAATGTAGTAATAATCTCGATAAGATCGAGATCGAATCTACGGGGATTGAACCTTGTACGTAATCTAAGAATAACTAGAAGAAGATGTAAACTAAATCAGAAGAATTCAAGAGAATAATGGTGAATTATTAAACTAAAACTTGTAAAATTCAAAGGCGAAAAACTAGGGTTTTCAAGGATCAACTTATAGAGATCAGAGAGATCTACGCTTGACTCATGAACACAACTGGAATCAGAGTCCTATCTTCATCCAGTTGGAAAATATTTCATTAAAAATTAATTACGAACTTCCTTTGACCTAGTTCTCAAGAGATGAGAGGTATGAGAATTAGAATTGATTCCATCACAAGAACATGCCCATGAGACAAAGTAAACAACATAATTTACCTAATCCACAAACACTCTGAGATAATTATTAAAATTAAAAGGATTTCACCATCCAACCATATCCAAGGAGCGATGATGGTGGCCCACTACATCTCAAGCGGACTGACATCCGTTTCTGCTTAAAAGGAACGCTAGGAGTCGGGTCAGTGCACGTTGACCGAATCCCATGATCCGATGCACCTCTAGTGTATGTGTGCTGCATGCTCCCATCTCAACGCTGCTGCAACCTAACGCCACCTATACGCATCTATCGTGCATATAAAAAGCTTAGAGGGTGGTGTAAGTGTGTGCAATGCACGTGCCAAGATCCAATACAATGTCATAGTTATACAATATCAAAAATACAGGCAAGATCATAAATCATACGATATCGGAGTAAACGGAAATATACTGGTAAGTCTATGAGTTATATAATATCATAGTACGCAATGCAAATCATAATGAGCCAAATATCATAAACTGTAAATGTAATGCAAGATGCAGATCCTGCCAAGTCCGTCTAAGTCATATAAGTGTAGAAACGTAACAATCTAAAATGTCACATGCCATAATGAAATGAAATATACAATGTAAATGAAATGACCAAGATGGAGTGAAGTCAAGATGATAGTACGAAGTATTGCAAGCTATGGGGTCCATCACAAGAAAATTCTATCTAAACCAGTTCCATACTTAAATTTGGATAGTCAAACATACTGTGATAAACTCCTGATCTCAGGTTAGTCGCGCGCCTAACCAAAATCCTAGCCATGCGAAGGTACACATAATAAATAATTACGCACCACCAGCCCAAGTGAATAGTGAATGGATGAATGGATGAGTATGCAACTCCTACTCAGTAGGCTACCAGCACAGTAGTCTGTCAAGCACTGGTAGCTCGCCCAGTGTGGTAGCTCACCTAGGCCCCGCCCACATCAGCGTCCGCCCACGTGCGCCCGCTCACATGTGCAACAGTGACGAAGTGTCATAATATCATGTCAGTCATCATATCAAGTCCACATATCAGTACAGTTCCTCTCTAGGAAATCACTGAGGTCTATTACACTCCACACAGACTGTTGTCTCCCTAACCGCACAGCCCAGCAAGTAGAAGAGACCTCACTATCCACCTAGCTAGCAGTATGTTAATACCTACCCGGCTCATCGATAGAGGACCCATTTATGAGCTGGTCATACTCAGCCTAGTTTATAGCCCCCTCACTCAGGCGGATAAGGCCACACCCCCTCCCAACCGACCATGACAAAGTGGGAGATGCGGCCTACTGGTATTCGGTACTCGGGCGCTCATGTATCCACTCGATCTAGATGTTGGGGCGTCTCCTAGACTTGGAGGTTTAGGGACTTTCACCCACGGACATCTTAAGTGCCTAGATGCTCGAACAAAATATTTCCGGTGTCTCATCTAGCTATCTATGACATGCCTGTGAAGGCCACGACCCTGATGTTGCTAGGGCGTACAATGATCATGTCACACATATGTAAGATGCATGAGTCACACCGTCAGTCATGCAGCAATCTTGTGCGTACTACGTGACAATGTGGGGCACTCCGTCTTATAAGGAGTCCCGTAAATGGCCTGTCCAATGGCACATTCTATGATCAGTCATTACTCATAACAAGCATACATATGATGCATATGGGCATCAGTCATGAATTTATACCAAGATGTTATAAGGTGATGAACTATCCTCACAACGAAGATGGGCCTAGATAGCTTACACACAACAAGTATGAGCCTATCAATGGGCCCTAGGGAGAGTCATAATGTGGACATTTAACCAACATTATTCTTACAATGTAGATGTCAAACCATCATTGCTCCCAAGGCATTACTCGCCATACACATCATTATATTCATCACGTGGAATCCACATTGTAATGGACTTTGTAGACATTTCCTCAGCCCATGGGCCTCATATATATCAAGATAGGCCGTATCATATGGGCCTCATATATATCAAAGTGGGCCTAAATAACGGACCTCATACACATCAAGGTAGGCCTCAACAATGGGCCATAAATATGGTAAGTGGGTCACATCACATGGGTCATATGTACATCAAATGGGCTACACCAATGGGCCCCATGCATATCAAATGGGCCACACCCAAATATAAGTGGTGATAATGATTCCCACCATTAAAATCCTATAGGGCCCACCACAAAGAATTGTGAGAGCACCCGCACTCACCGTTAAAACATTTTTAGGAACCATCGTTATATATTTTTGGGATCCGTCCTACCCATAAGTTAACATGGAGATAGATTAAGTGAAAGTAAAAACATCAACTTAATCGGAACTACCGTGGCCCTTAAGAAGTTTTGAACGGTGAATGTCACTATCCACTACTTTAAATGGTGAGGTCCACTTGAACTTTAGATCTGACTTATTTTTAATCTCAAGCTTGTAAGACAAGCTTGCCAAATGGTTGGATGGTTTGGATGCAACGCATGCATCATGGTGGGTCCTATAAGAATGGGCAGCATAAATAAAGCACATAACTCATGGTGGGGGTCCACACTATTCGAAGGAGTGGATACAATACATACATCAGTGGGTCCCACGTGGGGCCCACCATAACGTTTATTTTCCACCCAATCTATAGAGAAGGTCACACAGAGCCGTATGAAAAAATAAAATAAAATTTGATAATGATCCAAAACTTTTGTCAACCTAAAAATGGTTTCAATGGAAGACGTTCAATCACACTATATCCTGTCGTGTGGGCCACCTGACTCCTGCATACGGCTGATTTTGGGATGGCCCACGATCCCAGAAGGGGGCCTACCCAATGCATGGTGTAGATGTACGACATACATCATGGTGGGGCCTACACATGGGACCCACGGTCCCTGGCCGCTCAGCCTCAGCAGCAGAGGACGCGTTCATCCTCTGTACAATTAGCAGCAACAGCAAGCGCTGCTGCTCTCCCTCTTATATTTTTTTAAAAAACTGAATTTTCATGATTTTTCTTACGTGGGGCCCGCATCAGGTGAATCCAGCCCAGCCATTACACTCTATGGATCAAGACAGTCCAAATGAGCCCAATATTCGATGTGTTTTGGAGCATAGAAACATCAGAGTGGGTCCTAACAGCCTTTAACAGTCAATATCACTATTTTCTATGGTATAGCCCATTTGAGTATCGGATTAACATCATTTTTTGACTCAACTCCTAAAATGAGCTGGGGAATGAAATGGACAGCGTGGATTAAACTTATACATCAAGGTGGGGCCCGCATAAGCTGCCAACCCAAATACCTTATATATATATATATATATATATATATATATATATATATATATATATATATATATATATATATATATATATATATATATATATATATATATATATATATAATTTTATTTTTTGTTGTTATCGCTACATCCCACAGTCGGTTCACACTTCATGGAAGCACGTCTAACATCCAGGGATGCTGGACGGACTGTGAATGTACTTCATCAAGGTGGGTCCCACGTGGACATGGCCCACTTGATTTGTATCAATCTTATATGTGTGTCTTCCCATCATCATATAGTAGAGCCCACATGACTTGGACCGTGTAGATCCAACACATCCATCAAGTGAGTCCCACGAAGGTGGTCGACTTGGATAAAATGCATACATCATGGGCCATCAATAAGGAAAAAAGAGAGAGAGAAAGAGAGAGATCGAGTGATGGAGGGACCTCGACACTATGAGCCCTCCCTTCCATACATCACAACATACATCAAGTGGGTCCCATTATATGTGGGCCCACCGATCAAAACCAATAGTGGAGATCCTCTCTCCACCAAAATGCAAGGTCTAGATGTCCCTATTTTTGCAAAGAAGATAAACGTCATGATGGGGTCCATGAAGAATGGTCCTATCATGGAATGATCATGAGAATCAAGGTGGACTATCGGCCACATCTAAGGTCTAAAACGAGATCCATACCATCGATCGGTAGGCCTCACTTGGCCCATCATCAAAATAAGAAATTTAGGCCTATAGAAACACCCACCATTTGATCTTCTTGGTTCGATGGAATACCGATCTCCTTGTGTCTCACTTTAATGGAGGGTGATGGGAAGTGAATGTCTAGGATGAAGGATTTTAGGATGGGAAGTGGGCCATATAACTCACTTTTCTCTCCATGGAAGAACTTAGACATCCACCATTTTCTTTCTTGGAAAAAATGTTGAGAAAGAGAGAGAGAAGGGATGGTTGTAAGAGAGGTGATGTGTGTGAGTGATGGATGTGAGTTAAGTGATGGGGAGGTGAGAGATTTGTTGACTTTTGGGGCAGATTTCTTGACTTGTGGAGAAAGAAAGCATGGGTTGCTCTTGTACTTGACATGAGGTGATTGATCGATTGATTATGGGACATAATGTAGAGATTCTCTTGGGATAACAAATGCCCGGTGTTTTCTCAAACGGAACACGAGCCTACATCTTCTGGCCTGGGTATTGGATCGGTATGCAAGACATGGCGTTAGAACCGTGGCGACAGTGTAGTAACAATGGTACAAGTCTCAAATTAAGTTGACTCAAATCTACGGGGTACGACTTAGGGTCATGTGCAACCGTCGATTATAGGTCGTAGGTCACCGAAATCCATCGGGAAGTATCACGGGAGTTAACAGAACAGTACGAACTAAGATACGGGCTTACAGTCGCCATTTTTTAAATCGCACTTCAATGCGGCCTTAGGCTCCCCCTACAAGGTCTGGTAAGGCAGGTACTTACTTGCTTGAACTTAGCTCTAGGGCAAATGATCCCCAATGGATAGAGGGCTTTGATCTGTTTTGTAATCTTATGGTCCAAGCGAGAGTAGCCCAAATGTATCGTCGAGGAGTTCCTCCATCTATACCAGCTAAAGTCGAACAAGTTTCACCTTGGCTGGTATTATCTCTCTGCTTAGCGGGGGACTAGAGGGAGCCTCATTACCGACCCTCCATTATCTAATAAAAATTGGAGGGATAAGTGGTTCCGGGCTTTTGGATGTTGGGAAGTGGCCAACCTAGTCTTGGATCAGCACTTGGTCCCCACAGCATTATCTGACCCAGGTCAGTATACTTCGGATGTAGTTATTCTCTAGCTCGCTCTTGGTTGGTTGATTGTCGAATTCTCTTAACTTATTCGTACGTGTCTTCTGTTGTAGTTATCCCTAAGCACACTCCCCTGCTGGTCAGAGGGGCGAAAGCACTAAAGGAGGAGGAAAGATCTTGGAGGGTACTTCTCCAACCCAAGCTACTTCCTAAGTCAAGTTTGGACCTCACTCTCACCGGTAAGAACTTTAATAAGAACTCTAGCCGAACTTTCAGACTTAAAAATTTTTGTGGATTTCCATAATTTGAGTTTCTCCATGTTTTGATGCAAAAATGCCAAAAACTCATCCTCTGTTAAGGCCCACATCCAAGCTCCAGGCACCTTCCCTGGAAAAGATAGCAGCACTAAAAAGGAAGAGGCAAAAGACTTCCTCCAAGAGCAAGGGGAAGGTCGGTCATTTTCCCGTGGTGATGGAGGTTGAAGGAGAGGAAGTGGAGGTGAAGCCCACCCTTGATGTTGCTGCTGCAATAGTCAGGATGACTGTTCGGGAAGGGGCCTCCTCGGCTAAGGTGTAGGGATTTTTTGAGGTAGGGGCGAAAGAGGTCGACGATCCTTTGGTTGATCTTCCAAGAGCTCAGGGGGAGGAAGGTCAAGGCCTCTGCCGAGCTATTGAGGAGATCCTTCCTTAGACCGATTGACACATGTCCAAGGGAATTCCTCAATTTGTTCGACTCTTTCGTGGACTCAACCCTCACATTCTTGACGACAAGCCTCCTTAGGGTAAGTACATCTCCATAAGTAGTTCATCTTTCTCTTTTATCGTTAAGCTTCACTTAACTTTTCTTTATCTTGGCAGCTCACCCCATGCATGTTGAAGGTGCTTAATGAGATTACGCAGCTACGAGGGCAAATAAGTGAGGCCAGTCAGAGGTTTTCCTAGTCCCAAGCTCATTTCTTCTGCAGAGGTCGAGCTAGAGGCCACGAAGAAGCTCCTTGAAGAGACTTCTGCAAAGTCAGTCCAGTGGGAGGTCAAGCTGGGGGTGAAGCTCGAGGAAGCTGGGGCGAAGCTCGAGGAATCCTGGACGAAGCTCGGGGAGGCTGAGGTGAAGCTCAAGAAACTTAAGGCAGGAACTCAAGCTGTCATTGCCCAAGCTCGGGAGGATGCTGTTAAGGATATCAACCCTCCCAAGCGTACTTAGAGGATAGAAATGCTCTCTATCATCGGGGTTATGCGAAGTGTGTCGAGACCATGAAAGGAGGCCTTTCGAGAGTTAGATCTCTCTGACTTTGATGAATCTGAGTCAAGCTCTGACACGCCTGGCGATGAAGCAGCTCTCGAGTAGCCCCCTAAGGCTTGAAGACCAACTTCCCTTTGCAATACATTTCCCATTTTCTCTTTCTTTTTGAATGTAAAACGATGTAAATGTGCCATCTGGGGCTTTATCGATGAAACTTGTTCCTTATAAAGCAATGACTTCTATTATAGATTTTTCTAAGTTAAGTAGATTGCACCCAATAGATGAGACGGATCTACTAGATGGATCGAATTTGAGTCGAATCATGTAGGTCGAACCTAGGTCGGATCTTGGTCGGTCTTTGGTCGAACCTTGGTTAGATCCGGTGGACATAGTAAACCTGATAGGACTCATATTGTAATAGATCTTTATTAGCTTTATCTTTTAAGGGCGATAGATCTTGAGATGTTCAGCATTTCAAGGATGTGGTAGGAGTTGACCATCCATATCTTCCAGTTGATATGAGCCTAGTTGGCTTGTACTCCTTACTATGTAGGGTCCTTCCCAGTTCGGGACTAAAGTTTTTTATCCTGGTTCCTTGGTATTTTGGAAGATTCTTTGAAGGACTAATTCCCCAGCTTGGAATCTTCTAACTTTTACCCTAGCATTGTAGAAACGTGGCACTTGCTGTTGGCAGATAGCGGTTCGGATCCGAGCTTGCCGTCTCTTTTCTTCGAGAAGGTCGAGATTCAGTGTCATTAGCTCGGTATTCATTTGTTCGTCAAATGTCTCTGTTCAAGCTATTGGTAGTCCGATCTCTACTGGAGTGACCGCCTCTGCTCCATATGCTAAGGAAAAGGGCGTCTTACCAGTGGTTGTTCGAGTGGTAGTTCGGTACGCCCAAAGGACTTTAGGGAGTTTCTCGACCCAGGCTCCCTTAGAATCTCGATCTTGGTTCAAGGTGATGCTTGATGATTTTGTTGACTACTTTGACCTGTCCATTTGCTTACTGATGTCGCAGCGAAGAGTAAACATTATGAATTCTGAGGTTCTCGCACATCCCTTAGAATTTCTTGTTATCAAACTGTTTCCCATTGTCAGAGACGATCATTCAAGGAATTCCAAATCTGAATATAATGCTCTTCCAGATGATGTCTGTGATCTTTTGTTCGGTTATCTTCGTCAATGGTTTGACTTCAACCCATTTCGTAAAGTAGTCGACAGCTACTATGGAAAACTTGGTCTTACCTTTGGTGGTGGGGAGAGGGTCGATGATGTCGATTCCCCACTGACAAATGGTCATGGCCCGGTCATAGAGGTGAGCTCTTCAGGTGGCTAATGGGGTATGTTCGCGAAGCGTTGGCACTTATAGCACTTCTGAGCGAATTGTCGAGCATCGGCTTAGATGGTCAGCCAATAATAACCCTGACGATTGACTTTATGGGCTAAAGATCGGCCTCTAAAGTAGTTCCCATAGATCCCCTCATGGGTCTCCCTTAGGACGTACTCCACTTCCTCCAGTCGAAGACATCTGAGATGGGGAAGATAAAAACTTTTTTTGTGGAGGACGTCGTTGAGCATGGTGCAGCGGGTTGTCTTAGTTCGTAACTTGTGTACCTCCATTCAATCTTCGGGTAACTTGTCCTCTTTGAGATAGTCAACAATTAGATCCATCCAAGTAGGTTTCGAACTTACTGGAAGAACTACGGCGAGGTTGGCCTCGTCGATACTTGGTTTTGTAAGGAACTCGATTGGGACAGATCCTGGAATATCGTCTTTTTTTGCAGTGGCTAGCTTTGCCAGCATGTCAGCTTTGGAGTTCTCGACCTGAGGAATTAGGGTAACACTGCATTTTTGAAATTTACCAATTAATTCTTTGTCCTTTCTTAAATAAGCTTTCATGCATTTCTTCTTGGCCTAGTATGCTTCAGCTTTTTAATTGACGATTAACTGGGAATCGTTGAAGACTTCGAGGTATGTGCTCTCATGTTGGTTGTCAGTTTAAGTCCAATGAGCAAAGTTTCGTATTCTACTATATTATTGGAGTCTTCAAATTCAAATCTTAAGGCATATTACATACATATATGTGTAACGTCTCGGAAAAATCCGTACAAAGACCCGAGTACCACCACGGCCAGGAATCACTACGGACCAAATCCTTTAGGAATTAGACGAAAATTAATTGAGTACTAAACTGATTTAGTTGGTAAATTAGCTTGAACAACTTTCTATACGAACTATAAGACCCAAAACCAATAGAATCACTGACGCTACATTGCTTAAAAACTTAAGATCCATCTCAAAACCCAGTTGCTCTCGGGAGCACATTAAAACTCCGTATTGGACCTGGACCGCATGTCAAAATTCTGATTACTTTGAAACTATACAGTTATGATCACCTTATTAGACTTGACAACCACATCAAAAATCAAGTCCTAATAGTATCCCGAAACGCATAACTTGAGCCCGGAGCGAAGTGTGTGAGAAACACGAATACCTTTAGGAAATATATTGAAACTTAAGTGAATTGAGTCATTCGCTTACAGGCTAATTTTAAGGTTTCAGACCATCAGATTCTGACCCAATTACACCCTTAGATCAGAAAAAATTTTCAACACATGTCAATGTACTTGTGGCCCTAATTGAGTACCGATGACTGTTGAACTGAAACAGGTCCTCCGTCGTCGATCCATTGATCCGATTGGACCAAAAACTTAACTTGACCTAGATCTAATGTCAGAAAACTTTTTTCAGACCGTATGTAGGAAATGGGGTCCAGATTAGCTCTGTTGGATCAAAACAGCCACTCTTTAGCTGTAACATAAGTATACCACAACCCTGGGGCCATTTTCATCAGTTATGGGCCTATATAAGGGCCTAAACCCACCCTTTTATTATTCCATACGAATTTCAAACCCTAAAAGAGAGAAGAGACGAAAAAGAGAAGGAAAGAGTGAGGAGAAGAGAAAGAAAGTGGGAGATAGTTCGTGGGATTCAATCACACCACTCCATGTGCTGAATCAGCCTGTCTGTATACCTATTCCGGTGATTTCAACTCCATTCTTGGATAAGGAATCCTAACCCTAATCTGTTCTAGGGATTGAAATAGAGTGGATGGTGAAATAACTAACCTCTTTCATGATATAGGTTGTCGTTATGCCGTAAACTAAAGCATAGTGTTCAAACTGAGTACGATACGAGTCTACTAGCGAAAGGCGTAGACTATAAATGTTTAGGTTATGGTTTTCAAGGCTTTCAATCTCAATTAATGATTTATGATTGACTTGATTGTTATCACATATGCTTAGATATAATGTTTTCGCGTATTACACACGCACACACACATATATATATATGAACTATGTTGAAATTAATACATTCTATATATTTGTTGAAATGTCTGAATGAATATGAAATTATGATTTATGCTTGTTATGATTGATGTTTGGGAATACATGATTTTTATACATGTGACAACTCCTATGTTGAAGGATTCGCTATAATATGTGTTTTAACTAATGTATTACATATATGTGATATGGGTAGTCTAAGTGTTTGATAAAATACTTGAATGAGAAAATGCTTGTTGTGATGTATTTAATGAGGGTGATGAGATAAGATTCTCAATTCCCTTATCTACAGTTACAGTTTTCTTTTTGTAACTTAACTTATTACCATGTGATTTATGGATGGAATGCCTGTGTATGATAACATGTGTACTATGTGTTTGTTGAAATGCTTAAATGAGATTGATAATGAAGTTAATTGTCACATACTATTTTTTTCTATCATATGTGAATGCTATTATTTGGAGTGTGATTTGGAGTTATGATGTAGTCTAGGCAATCGGTAATGATTCTCGAATTAGTGGCTGAGGTTATTATGCCACACAAGACACGTTCGATGAATCCGAGTCGTACGTTGCTTGTCGACAGTGGTTAGGCCGTGCGGAATGCTTACACACTCCATGTCGATCAATTTAACGTGTGCTCATACCAGTTGAGCTTGTCCAGTAACCCGATTGGCCTTATGTTCACTATGTATAGACGCTGCTGCTTGAATCTAAGGTACCGACTTACCAGTACAAAGCCTGTTTAACCTTGGTACCTCAATCCACTAAGACTCATGAGCCGGGCATCATGGTATGGGACACCGGGGTCGAGTTGTCAGCCTACGCTGAGGCGACGAGCCCTCCTGTAGTGTCCGGTAAGAAAACTAAACTCGTGAGCTGAATACGCTGGTATGAGACACTGTATTTGAGTTGTCAGCCTACGATCAGGTGATGAGCCTCTCGTAGTGACGAGTATACACTAGGACTACGCTAAGGTGATGAGCCTTTCCTTAGTAACTTCGAGTATAAACTAGGCATGCGTTGAGGTGACGAGCCTCTCCGTAGTGACCTAGAACTGCTATCGTATGAGATTAACTAGGATTGACGACCCTAGATGGATCATTATTTGGATAAATGATATAAAGGGAGGTGCCTTAGCTTGCCAACCTGCTGTTTGAATAAACCTAATTAAGAATTGTGCTAACATGATCATACATGCATTACATGTGCTTTGGGGAGGAAGTACACATGTCAAGAGTAGTGCATGCCGCGATCGTGAGATGATGTCGCTGAGGGAGTGTAGGCGAGGGCATACCATTCCTGCATTAACAAGAGTACTTATGATATGCTTGTTGTACTACTTTATCATTACCGCTTGATTGAATTGACAATGTGTTAACCTTTGCCTTATAGCTCCACTGAGTTGATCACTCACTTTCACTCTGGGATGGTGTTTTAAATAGCAACCAGACTCTATTGTAGTTTCAGGTGACGTTGAGGCCTAAGAGGTGGATCCTGACTTTTATGACGATGAGGAGGATTTCTTCTATTTATAACTCTCTGGTGGGTCTATGTAGACCTGGAGTTACGTCACCGAGGCTACAGAGATATGGAGTAGTAGACATTACCCTTTATCATTTTGTAATTTTGAAAACTATACATGTAATTTACTTAACCTGGTAACATGTTCACACTCTGGAGACCTACAACAATTTATATGTTTTATATATCTATCACAGTCTTTCGCTTACTTAAATTTAATCGTTTCTGGAGTATGATATGTTGTTTTGGTATAATCCCACTCATGTTTAATGCACTAACACGGACAACATTTAATTATCATTATTTATGTTGCATAAGTGATGCGTTGGAACTCAGGAGTTGTGCTCCTGCTCGAACCCTGATTTTCAGGGTGTTATAATATGGTATGAGGTCTTTAGGACTATCCCGATCCCACTTACCTTAGAGTTGGAGGAGCCATCAACATAGAGCATCCACTTGGGTGGGTTGGGAAGAACATGGGAGTTGGATGCTAAGTCAGATACATATGGTTAGATGATTTGTCAGGCAGAACAATTGGGACAAGCTCCAGCCTGGGTAGGTCTGTATCTTGCCCAGACGTATAAGTTAGCTCGACAATGAAATTAACCACAGCCTGACCTTTAATAGCTAAGCAGGGTCGATACTTGATATTGAACTTACTTGGCTCGATTGCCCACTTAGTCACCTTTCCCGAACTAATAGAGTTCAGTTTCAACTACTTGAACTACAATTGGGCAACCCCAACCAAAATTAGGGAAAATTCTCGGCACATGACTGTGTCAAAAGTGTCGTGGAGCTCCACATAAACTCTGAAGGACTCCATGTGTTCCGATGGGTTAGTATTCCCTGAGAATGGAGCGATCTGTGGCAACTGAAATCGATCTAGCATTCACGCTTGCATGATGTCTATAGTGAATGGGGGATCAGATTCCTTCATTATAGCTTGTGTTGGCGCGTTAGTTTGGTAGGCCTGTTGCATGTCTCCAATATGATCTCGTAAGTTTTTTAGTTCGGCCTCACAGGGTTCACCACTCTCTACTATAGCTTTGGTCGGGGCTTTACCACTCTTCTTCCTATCTATCTGGTGGCATACATCAAAAGCGAGTAAGGACACGGTCTCTGAAACATGAGACGAGGCTAGTTTAGTCAAGCTATATTGTTGGCTCCTCTAGGAGGTTAGTCGGCTCCGTTGAGAGACCAAGCATGTACAAGAAGGTTGAGGATGGTTGTAGCCTATTTGATCATCCTCCCTATCGTTTCTTTGCACATGTTGTTCTGTAGTTGTTCCAACATCTGCTTCATGTAGCCCATGTTCTCTCTGAGCATTCCGACCTCCTTTTCGAGGCAATCCAATCGTCCTCCTTTTACATGAGACCGATGACCCTACCTCCTAGAACTGGAATTAGCCTGGTGTTATGAGGAATAGCCCCAATGGCTTTTCGATTATTTGGGTTGCTCCAGGGGAGGCGGTGTGTGGTCAAGTGCAACTAGAGCTACAACTGGGGAGGATCGAGTTCTCTTCTTCCCTCTCGCCATTGTAGTTTTTCTAGTAAAGCAGGAACGGCTAAAACATCATTCCCACAGACGGCACAAACTGTTGATGCAGTTTTTCGGGAGACCCTCTTTAGTTAACCCTTTGAGACCTACACAGAGGAAGGTAATAGACAAAGGACACCCTGACTTGTACAGGGGACCCTCCGATGCCTAAGTCAGGATCTTGGGTCTTTTGTAGGATATGATCTTTAAGGAAAAGAATCACCAGTCAAGCATTATAATGTTTATGCTCACCTTATATTAGTAGAGGATACCTCTATTTATAGGAGAAGGAAGACCATGTCGTAAGGAGTATTCTCCTGATATGCTGGAGACCATTCTGCACAGGTATCTAGATTCATCCAGGATCCTCTCGAGATTATCGTCATCCAAGGTTCTCAGGATCTGATTCCCAGATTGTTGGTCCGAGACCGAATTGTTGGTCTGGGAAAAGATTAGGTGGTAGAGGTGTCGAAAATAGTAAGCGTAAGAAATATTGAGCTTTCCGTCAGATCGGCATTTACCTTGTGCTAGAGGTTATACTGACCTATAGCCAAGCTATGAACAAGCTATGACCAAGTTATGACCCAACTATGACTAAGTTATGACTGAGCTATGACCGAGCTATGGTCGAGCTATGACCGACCTATAGCCATCCTGTGAACGACCTATAGGTTAGGTCAGCAATCTGTCATTTAGTGGACTTACAGTTGCATCCTCTTTGAGTGTCCTTACAGTTGCATCAACCTCCTTAAAGGTCGACCTATCTTCGGTAGTAGATGTCCCTTAAGGCTCACAGTCCATTGGGTCCATGCTGGTTTGTAGAGTTGGTCCATTCCATAAGTCGACATAATTTTTCATCTATTTTCCTCCTAATAGGTTTGTTGAAAAAGAAGGAAGAAAATGTAATTACGTCCAATGGCTGTGAATGGTGTGAGTAAAATAATTGTATTATGGGTTTATTGAAAAGGGGAGAAAATGTGATTAGGGAGGAGTAAAATATTAATTTGAAAATAAAAAGATTAAAATCTAATCAAATATATTAATTGATATAGAATTGCTTTTAAAAAGTAAAACTTAAAATATCATTAATTAAAAGTAAAGAAAAATAGTAAAAATTTATTATTTTATTACTTGATTTAACATTTTCCCTGAAGCAATTCGGTCCATAACTCGGTAGATTGAGACTTATGTTTCTTTACACCCATATTTGGCGCTCCGCTCTGGCCAATGAGATCCTGCCAAATGTCTACACTATGAACTAAATGATGGATGAAATTTTACTCATGCCCTTTATTATTGTTTACATGGCATGACTAGATCAAGTGATTCATAAGATGGCATGTGACAACCATGTCATGTGTGATGTAGATCACCTTCAAAAGGAAGAGTTACAAACGTGCATATGAGAGATGATGCTAGAGTTTTATCAAGAGTACTCTCTGCTAAAAGCAATATTTTCATTAGAGCAAGTCTCCCTCTCAACATTAAATGCCAAAATCCTATGAAAACACATTTTTGTCTAGCATTAAATGTTATAGTCGTGCCAAAAGCACTCTCTACGGATGTCAGAGCAAAGTGACGTAAGGACTCCAACAACCTTTCAATGCAGGAGTCTAGAGACATGAGGACTCTGACCAACACACGTGAGAGTATAACTCTCTGGTACACATGGCCGTACAAGGTAGGCTATGCTAGCGTAGAAGAAACAAGGAGATTTCTGTTACCAATTGTTTAAATCCTTCACAATGTTGAAGATTACGAAAGGCCACTGTCTCTTACAAGCCTATATAAACATTACGTGAAGAATAAATCAAGGCCCCATACTAAATACATTTATCTACTTAGCATAAATAGTTATTGCATAGCGGCTTTCACTAAAGTACCATAGGAGTAGGAGTAAATATCCTCAACCTTAAGTTGTAGGATCATGTTCGACTGAGTTCTGATTTGGTTGATTATACCAATCCGGTCATATCCCATTGATCACTCACTCGCCTCAATCATCTATTTCGATAGACTAATTGGGTATTTATCTTTATTTTATTTTTTTCATTTATTTCTCTAGTTAATAATTACTTTGTCAACTATAATTGACCATATATTTTGAATATTAATAAAAGTCAACATTGTTTAGATTAATTTCATTTATCTGTATATTCTTGTTCATTTGAGAGGCATATAAACCTAAAGACCTGTGAAAAAGTCCTTAAGGCTGTAGACTCACGTCTATTGTCACACGAAAAAAAGAACTTATTTAGAAGGGTTAACCCCTACCCTTTTCATAAATCGCCTAAATGGAGCACAAACTGATGATTGAGAGAATAACTGGATCCCACTTCAGTCTCCAATCTGTCCTTCTCAATGTGGGGGAGACTGATGATTTAATCAAAACCTTTGAGTTGAGTAAACTATGGAACGCCCATGCATCTTAGCTTCACACGAACAACTAATTTATACCCTCGCTTACACGTGTGACTTTGTTTGATTGAATTAGCAACAACAAATTAAAGAGTTTTTGTATAGGGATGATCAACAACATGGATCAGCTAGCTCCTTTTGGCCTATTTGAGCCAGGTGAATCCCTAGTTGACTCATTTAGTTTTTAAACATTGACCTTACAAATATTTTAAAAAGAGAAATGTTTGGAGCACTATAGGTTATAGTGCTCCTATTAGTATCGGGTCACTTGGACATTTCAATTAATCCATCTGATCCGTCCATTAAGTCCAGGATACATATCATAGGCTATCACTCATGAGTCATATTTATCTCAGATGATCCAATTCATCTTTGATTTGGGTTTATTTCTACAACCATCTATTTTTAAAGCCATGATGAGATGGTTATAGTCTTTAAATAAAAATATTCTTTAGAATCATGGGCAATAAACAAATGTATTAAATTATTGACTCTATCTTGTATAAGTGATCTTTATCGTTCATATTAAATATTGTTATGGGTAAAAATGGACAGACCAGATGCGCAGACTCAAAAACTATGGATTGCTTGAGGGCCAAAAAATCACCCTAACCTTGTCTTCGGGTACCAACCTCGGCCTCGGAGGTCGGCTGGATTTCGGCCACCATATCAGAATACAAATACACTTACAATATATTAAGATAGTATTATCCTCCAGGATATTTGTCAAGGATCTCAACAAGTCAACGACGACATGTCCGAGAGAAGAACTCTACCGTAATACGTGATCACCATCCAAGAGGCATTGCCATATATGCCACTGTCCCTAAAATACACTTGCTACCATGAATAAAGACACAACAAATATCTCGATCCTTCTACTTCTCCAGGATATTTTTCAAGGATCTCAAGAAGTCAACGACGACATGTCCGAGAGAAGATCTCTACCGTAATACGTGATCACCATCCAAGAGGCATTGCCATATACGCCACCGCCCACAAAATACACTTGTTGCCATGAATAAAGACACAACAAATATCCCGATCCTTCTACTTCTCTTGCGAAACTACGTGACTTAGGCATCAGAGGATTCCGGCCTTGAGGCATTGCCATATACGCCACCGCCCACAAAATACACTTGCTGCCATGAATAAAGACACAACAAATATCCCGATCCTTCTACTTCTCTTGCGAAACTACGTGACTTAGGCATCAGAGGATTCAGGCCTTAACCGGCGCCCTCAATGTCTTCTCTTGTTTTCTAATAAATCGTAGGTACTTTGGCTAACAGGATGTGATACAAGATGGACTAGATTTTAGTATCAACAAATACCATTGATCAAATGTTTCATTTTTGTCGTATCAGTATGATGTTTGCACAGTGACCCATAAAAGGAGATGAACTAAACGAGCAACCTCGATTAATGGATTGGATTGGACAAAGTATCCCAACACAATTAGGATAAGCTATAGTGCTCAGAAAGAATGAGAGCATTTCTGTTTCCTTGTTCTTTTACCATTCAGGGCCAAAAGAGATAGAGAGAGATGCACCCGTACTCTTATTACACTTTATAATGCTCTACTAATTGCATTGGTTCAATTGGATATGTTCTAATTGATTGAAATGAGCTATGCACTTAGTTCAAACACATTTTAGGAGCCATATGTGAAAATCATGATCATCAGATCATTTCACCTTTAATTTGGCCTTATTTTCTAGGTTCATTCTTTTCCATGGATGGGATGGCTATGACATCTGATAAAGGTAGTTCTTTGGGCTCTTAGGCAATCAATGACGGTTTGTGGTATTTCTTTAGGATCATAGGCAATCAATGATGAAAGTTCAATAATCTGTAATGCAGTTCACTTGACTTTTAGATTTGTGTCATTTTTTGTTCCATGTCTTAAAATGATGAGAAATTTACCATTGTACAACCCATTTACAACCCATTTACCCACTTAAGCCCACCCCTTTTTACCTGACCAGAATAAGCTCCACTTGTACGAACGACTTGCCAAAGGTTGAAAATGCCCCCTGCTTTTTCCTTCAAGCGAATCGGCTGGTGCTCAAAGACGAGCGTTGATGCTCCTTGAACTCCGAGTTATACAAACGGCAACAGAGGTTAACGTTACGTGGCTCCACAGTTATGTATTTATTATATCCACAATGTTCATCCATATTTCGAGGTCATTTCAAAGCATTATAAAAAAAAAAAAAAAAAAAACATCATATCACCACAAAGAGCAGTGAAAAATAGATTTTCACCATTGAAACTTTTGTAGGGCCCACCATAACATTTATTTTCCATCTAATCTATTCATAAGGTCACAAAGACTGGGATGAAGAGGAAAAACAAATTTCATAATGATCCAAAATTACTGGGACCCCTAAAAGGGTTTCAACAGTAGACGTTCAAAGCAGAATGGTAAGATCGTATTCTACAATTAGACCTGTGGCAACGGATTATAACTGCAGCCATAGATACCATAATCCGTAGCCATAGGAGATTGTCCGGGGTGGGCTCGCCGAACTAGCGGCCTCCACACCAGTTGCTGGCCTGTCCACCGGGGCCACGCCAATCTAGCGTGGCCACGCCCATCTGGTGGCTCCTATGACTACGAATTATAACCGTAGCCATAGATGGATTGCCGTGACACCAATCCGTGCATTTTTTTTATTTTTTTTATTTCTTTTTACATGGAGAACTTTATTCTACCTACAATTTTCTCTAACACATATTTATATTTATATGTATATATAAGATATAAACTTTTTTTTCTCTCTTTTTCTCATTTCTTTCTTTATTCAATTAATAAGAATATCTTCTAAATCAAAATTAGTTACTTAATGTAGCCTATATGATTTTGGGGTAGGAAAAGTTACTTTAGCCAACCAACCTAGTTATTTTCCAAGATTCTATCAGGTCGATGGTCGAAAATCCATTTCATTCACTTTACAGTCAATTTCATTCATTTCATTTACTTCGTGATCAATTCCATGCATTTCACAGTCAATCCCAGCGATTCCCCTTCACTTCACGGTCAATTCCCTTAACTTCATAGTCAATTGCGTGCATTTCATGGTCAGTTCCCTTCATTTCACAGTCAATTCCATACATTTCACAGTCAATTCCGGTGATTCCCCTTCACTTCACGGTCAATTCCACGCTTTTCATGGTCAATTCCATGCATTCAACGGTCAATTCACTTTACTTCACGGTCAATTCAATGCATTTTACAGTCAATTCCCTTCATTTCATGGTCAATTACATGCATTTCATGGTCAATTCTAACAATTCCTCTTCACTTCACGGTCAATTCCATGCATTTCACAGTCAATTCCCTTCACTTCACGATCAATTCAATGCATTTCACGGTCAATTCCCTTCACTTCACGATTATTTCCATGCATTTCACGGTCAATTTCGGTAGTTCCCCTTCACTTCACAGTCAATTGCATGCATTTCACGATCATTCCTTTTACTTCACGATCAATTCAATGCATTTTATGGTCAATTCCCTTCATTTCACGGTCAATTCTATGCATTTCATGGTCAATTCCATGCGATTCCCCTTCACTTCATGGTCAATTCCATGCATATCACGGTCAATTCCCTTCACTTCATAATCAATTCAATGCATTTCACGATCAATTCCTGTCACTTCACGGTCATTTCCATGCATTTCACGGTCAATTTCGGCGATTCCCCTTCACTTCACAGTCATTTCTATGCATTTCATGGTCAATTTCCTTCACTTCACCGTCATTTCCATGCATTTCACAGTCAATTCCGTCGATTCCCCTTCACTACACGGTCAATTCCATGCACTTCACAGTCAATTACATGCATTTCATGGTCAATTCCCTTCACTTCACAGTCAATTCCATGCATTTCACGGTCAATTCTAGCGATTCCCCTTCACTTCATGATCAATTCCATGAAATGCATGGAAATGACCGTGATGTGAAGGGAACTGACCTTGAAATTCATTGAATTTACCGTGATGTGAAGAGAATTGACCGTGAAATGCATTGAATTGACCGTGAAGTGAAGGGAAAATGCTGGAATTGACCGTGAAATGCATGGAAATGACCATGAAGTGAAGCGAACTGACTGTGAAATGCATTGAATTTGTAAGACCCGTATCCTAGTCCGTACTGTTCCATCGACTCTCTCAATCCTTCCCGTTAAAGTTTGGCAATCCGCGACCTATAATAGATGTTTGCGCATGACTCTAAGTCATATCCTGTAGATTTGAGTCGGCTTAATCTGAGACTTGTACCATTGCAACCGCACCGTCGCCACGGTTCCAATGCCGCGTCTTGCATACCGATCCGATACCTTGGCAGGGAGATGTGGGCCGACATTTATTTCGAAGAAAACGTCACGCGTTTGCAATCCCAAGAGAATCTCTACATCATGTCTCATCAATCAATGACTCAAATCAATTAATCAATCACCTCATGTCAAGTACAAGAGCAATCATGCTTTCTTTCTCCCCAAGTCAAGCAACCACCAAGTCAACTCTTTCTCACCCCTCTCTTACACACCCATACTTGTTAAGTACACTATCACCTCACATCTCTCTTACAACCACCACACCTCTCTCTCTCTCTCTCTTTCTCAACATAAATTCCAAGCAACCAAGAGGTGTACACGTCCAAGTTTTTCTAAGGAGAGAAAAAGAGAAAGAGTGTTGTGTGGCCTACTTCCCACCCCAAAATCCTTCATCCTAGCCATTCACCTTTCATCACCTTCCATCAAAGTGAAGCACAAGGAGATCGGCTTTCCAACGGTCCAAGAAGATCGAATGGTGGGTGCTTCGTAGGACTAGAATTTTATGTTTTTATGATGGGCCAAGTGAGGCCTATCGATTGATGGTATGGATCTCACTTTCGACCCTAGGTGTGGTCGATGGCCCACCTTGATGCTCATGATAATTCCATGGTGGGGGTATTCTCCATGAACCCCATCATGATGTTTATTTTCCTTGCATGAAAGAGGTCATCTAGACCATACATTTTAGGTGGAGAAGGAATCTCCACCGTTGATCTTTAATTTGGTGGGCCCACATGTTTTGGGACCCACTTGATATATGATTGATTGTAAAGGAGAGCCCATAGTATCAGGGTCCCTCCATCACACGCGTCTCTCTCTCTCTCTCCCTCTCCCTTTCATTTTTTTCTTGTTGTATGTGATGATGTGGCGTGCGGCCCACCCGGATGGACCCCACCATAAGGCATGTATTTTATCCAAGTCATCTATAGGTGGGGCCCACTTTATAAGTATTGTATCCACACCACCCATCATTTGGTGGCCCATGTGGGCATCCCACTTGAAATGCACAACCGTCCAGCGTCCCTGGACGCTTGATGTTGAATGGAAAACATAAATATTAGCTTGGTGTAAAGCATTTGGGGTGGGCCACTTGTGTAAGCCTCACCTTGATGCATGAATGTAATCCATGCCGTTCATCCTATTCTTCAGATCATTTGAGGCGTTAAGCCGAAAAATGAAGTTGATCCGATTTTCTGGTGGGCCATAGCATAGTAAACAACATTTTTATCATTGAAATACCCCCTGTCATTTTTATACACCAAAAAAATATTGAATATTGGGCTTGTTTGGTCCGTCTCGGGCCATGGAATCCAATAGGTAGAGTGGATCCACCTGATGCGGGCCGTACCACCGAAAAACCTCAGAAAAACCCCTCTTTTCAAAAAAAAAAAAAACAATAACAACAGCTGATGCTGCAAGGACAGCACAGCGTCCTTTGTGATGGGACGGTCCCTGGCCGACCGTGGGTCCCCAAACTTGGGCCCCACCATGATGGGTGTGGACATCAACACCGTGCATTTCATGGCCTCTTTAGGGCAGCGGGTCCCCTCCAAAAATCAGCCTTATACCACACTCGGGTGGCCCACGTCAGAGGAAACAATGAGATTGAACGACTGCCATTGAAACCCTTTTGGGTATCACAGAAGTTTTAGGCCAATATGAAATTTATTTTTCCTCTGCATCCAGGGACCGTGTCACCTAATCAACAATTTGGATGGCAGATAAACATTATGGTGGGCCACACATGTGGACCCCACCATGAAGTCGGTGTTTTATCCACGCTACTGCCCGTGTGCGGCTGCATCCGTGCAGCGTGGACCCCATGATGTTTGTGTTCTGTCCACACCTGGACGGTGGGACCCACCATGATGCATGTGTTGCATCCAAACTGTCCTACCATTTGGCCAGCTTGTCTTACAGGCTTGAGACAAAAAAATGAGGCAGATCTAGGCTCAAGTGGACCACATAGCAAAAAGCAATGGAGATTGAGTGTCTGCCATTGAAACCATTTGTTTCACAGAAGTTTTGGATCATTAAGAAATTTGTTTTCCCTCTTAAATCAGGGCTATGTGGATAGAAAATAAATGTTATGGTGGGCCTTGAGAATTTTAATGGTGGAAATCATTATCACCACTTGTCTTTGGGTATGGCCCATTTGATATGCATAGGGCCCATTTGATATACATATGGCCCATGTGATGTGGCCCATTTACCATATGAGGGCCCATTATGATGTATTCAAAGGCTCATGGGTTGTGGCCCATTACAATGTACATAAGGCCCATTGATGTGGCCCATTTGACGTATTTAAGGCCCATGGGTCGAGGCCTAATGAGATGTATATAGGTCCATTGCAATGTGTGATTTCACCGTGGTATATATAATGATGTTTATGGCAAGTTGTGCCTTGGGAACAAAGATGGTTTGACATTTACATCGTAAGAATAATGTTGGTTAAATGTCTGCATTATAACTCTCCCTAGGATACATTGATAGGCCCGTCCTTGTTGTGTGTAGGTCATCTAAGCCTATCTTCATTGTAAGGACAGTTCATCACTTTATAACATGCTTAGTATAGTTCCATGATTCATGCCCATACGCATCATATGTATACTTGATATGAGGAATGTCACGCCCCAAACTCAGAAATCGGGCTCACAAAATTCCTGATCACCGAATCTGGCACCGATAGCCTCCATAGAATCCCATTCTCGGCTCCAAGCGCCCATTCGCTAGGTTCCGATCCTGGGATGCTACGAGGAGGATTTTCAACGTCAGTTTGATTCAAAATAAGCATAACCAAAGGCATAACTCACAAACAACAACCAAAAACTCTTTTACATTTTCACTATGATCAAAAACTTTACAAGTACAATGAGCATAAAAGGAAATACAATGATGATAAACCAAATGCTCCAAGATAATCTGCCACGTGCTCAAGCCTCAGCGCTGCTGCGATCCAATGTCACTTGAACACAACGGTCGTGCATAAGCTTATAGAAAGCTTAGAGGGTGGTGAAAGTGTGTGCACAAGTGGTAATGCAGTTATGTAGTATCAGAGTAATGCAAAACATAAAGATGAAAGCTAAGAATACCATTGGCCATACCAAGGTCATGCGGTGCAAAGCATGAATGATGTCCACCATGCCAAGGCCATGCGATGCAAAATGTAACTCAAGCATACAAATCCTCATCTAAGTCCACATATCAATACAGCTCAAATCTGGGATATTACCGGGGTCTAGTATACTAAAAACCAGATCGCTGCCCCATCGCGCGCAATAAGGCAAGTGGAAGAGACCTCACTATCCGTCTGCCAATATCGGGCTCGACTCATAGATAGCGTACTCATTCCTCGAGCTGGTCAAACTTAACCTAGCTTTGCCCCCTACTCTCGAGCGGATAAGGCCGCACCCCCTTCCAACCGACAACAATACAGTGGAAAGCGTAACCGTCTGGTAATCGGCACTCGGCGCTCATGCACCCACTCGGTCTAGACATTGGAGCAACCTCTTGGTACCATAAGGGTTTAAGGACTTTCACCCAGAGATATTTATAGCACCCCATGTAGAACAAGATTTTCGGTATCCAATCCTATCATCCACGATAAGCCTGTGGAGGCTACAGCCCTGATGTCGCTAGGGCATAAAGTAACCATATCACACAATGTGAAATACATGAATCACACTATCTAATCATGCAGCAAATCTTGTGTGTATCGTGCACTCATGTGGGGTAACACCGCCTAATCGGGAGCCCCTAAATAATCTACCCGAAGGCATATGCTATGATCAATTACTTCTCATATCAAGCATACATATGATGCGTATGATCGCGAGTCATGGGACTATACTAAACATGTGATAAAGTAATAAACTATCCTTACAACGTAGATGGGCCTAGACGGCCTATTCACAACAAGTACGACCTATCAATGGGCCTTAGGGAGAGTCATAATGCGGACATTTAATCAACACTATACTTGTAATGTAGATGTCAAACCAACATTGCTCCCAAGGCACGATCGTCATAAATATTATTACATAATCTGTGCTGGGATCACACATTGCAATGGACCTTAGGTACATCTCATTGGGCCTTAAATACATCAAATGGGCCATATCACATGGGCCTTTTATTCATCAAATGGGCCACATCAATGGGCCGCACCAATGGGCCTTATGTGCATTGCAATGGGTCATAACCCATGGGCCTTAGATTGCATCAAATGGTTCTCGACCCATGGGCCTTATATATATCAAATGGGCCTAATCCCATAGGCCTTGGAATACATCAAAATGGGTCCAGTCCCATGGGCCTTAAAATACATCTAATGAGCCTAATCCCATGAGCCTTGGAATACATCGATATAGTCCAATTCCATGGGCCTTATAATACACAAAATGGGCCTAACCCCATGGGCCTTGGAATACATCGATATGGTCCAATCCCATGAGCCTTATAATACACCAAATGGATTTAATCCCATGGGCCTTGGGATATATCAAATGGGCCACATGGACCTAGAGACCCACTGTAATATTTATTTGTCATCCAATCTATTCATAAGGTCACGTGGACCTTGGGCCCATTGCAATGTTTATTTGTAATCCAATCCATTCATAAGGTCACGGTCAGGGGGGTAGGTCCCACCGTCCAGTGTGGACGGTGCAGATATAACACATAAATCATGGTGGGGCCCACCGTCCAGGGGTGGACGGCGCTGGCAGAACATGTAAATCACAGTGGGTTCCACCGTCCACGGCTCTGGACGGTGTGAATATAACACTTGCATCATTGTGGGTCCCACGTGGGGCCCACCATAATATTTGTTTTCCATCCAATCTGTCCATACGGTCACAGAGACCTAGAAGAAGAGGAAAAATAAATTTCATATTGATTCAAAAACTTCTGTGGACCCAAGAATGGGTTTCAATGGCAGATGTTCATCCACACTGTTTCTTGTGATGTGGGCCACCGGAGCTTTGGATGATGCTGAGTTTTGCAGGGGACCCACCTAAGGAGGGGGTCCACCGTGTGAATGGGTTAGATGGCAAATAATCATCAAGGTGGGGCCCACGGCTGGAGCCATGGGATCCTTGGAGTCCGCCCGCTATAAGGTGCAGACGCTGCCTGCGCTGGCAGCAGCAGTAGCTGCTGCTCCCAATTTTTATTTTTATTTTTTTTTAGTTTTCTTGAGAAATTTCACATGTGGGGCACACTCCTTGAAAATCTACTCCGTCCAATGGTTTTTAGGGCTCAAAATACACTGAACAAGTCCAATGTTCGGTATTTTTAACATGTAAATACAACAAGGTGGGTCCTAATAGCTTTGAATGGTAAGAAACACAGTTTTCTATGGTATGGCCCACCCGATTAACAGATCAGCCTCATTTTTCAGCTCAACGCCTAAAATGAGTTGGAAAAATGGATGAATGACATGGATTGAACAGATATATCAAGGTGGGGCCTGCATGAGCCGGCCCACCAAAAACCTTTCTTTTCTTTTCTTTGCCACTGACGTGAGTAAGCCCACGTCAGTACACATACTCCATGTTAGCCACCTCCGGGGATCAATACAAAGACCTCCAGTGTTGAACAAGGTATCTTTCACTCGGTCTGCCACTGAGCTAAGGGGCTGGGTGGGCCCACGTCAGATCACACCCCACTGGCAGCCACCCCCCTAGCCACATCAAGGTGGGCCTCCCCTATGGACGGTTGGGATGGTATAAAAACATCATGGTGTGTCCCACATAGGTGGGGTCCACTGGTATGTGGCATGAATGAAATACATATATCCTAAGTGGGCCATGATCATGGAAAGAGAGAGGAAGAGAAAGACACCGGTAAAGATGGAGGGGCCCCGCCACTATGGGCCCCTCTTGATACAAAATCTACATAAAAGTGGGTACCACTACATGTGGCCCTTAAATCAAACAAACGAATGAAAATAAAAATTCAAAGATCACCCACCGTTGATCTTCTTACTCCCTTGGGTTCCTTAGCTCCTTAGCTTCGATTCCAACGGATGAGATGAGGTTTGGATGGTTGAGATGAGAGATCTTGAGATGGAAAGGTGGGCCACACTTGTGGCTCTCTTGGAGAGATGGGAGAGGCTCATACGTATGGAGTTTTGGTTGCTTGGAATGAGTTTGAAAATGAGAGAGAGAGACTTATAAAGGGAGAGAGAGAGAGAGAGTGTGTGATGGGTGATGGAGTGATAGATGTGGTGGTGATGGGTGTAAGAGCTTCTTTTTTACTTTCGTGGCCATTTGTGTAAGAAAAGTATGGGTGGTGTAAGAACCTTTTAACTTTTGGGGCTTGCTTGGGAAAAGGTGAAAGGTGATGTGTACTTGACATGTTGAGAGTGATGGATTGATGGATTAATGTGACAACTCGTAGAGATTCTCTTGGGTTTTACAACGTGCGGTGTTTTTCTCGTACCGAACGTTGGCCCACATGTCCTGACCAGGGTATCGCCTCGGCACGCGAGTCACGTATCAAAACTGCGGCGACGGTGCGGTCGCTATGGTAAAGGTCTTGGGTTGAGTCAACTCGGGTTGACGGTGTATGAATCAGGATCGTACGTAAATATCAGTTAAGGGTCAAAGGTTGCCGAAATTTGACCAGGAAGACCGCGAACGTCTATGAAACGGTACAGTCTAGGATACGGGGCTTATAAGGAATGTTTGATCATAACATAAGTCGTTGGGCTGAGACATTTATGAGACTCCTTATGAGACGAAGAATCCCACATGAGCACGCAGTACGCGCGGAATTGCTGCATGATTTGGCGGTGTGACTCATGCATCTCACATATGTGTGACTTGATCATTGTATGCCCTAATGACATCAGGGTTGTGGCTCCACAGACACGTCGTAGATGGCTGTATTAGATACCAAAAATACTTGGTTCTAGCACTGTGGGCACTTAAGATGTCCTTGGGTGAGAGTCCCGTAACCTTTTTGGTGCTAGGAGCTACTCCAACATCTAGACCGAGTGGATACATGAGCACCCGAGCACCGAATACTAGTATGTCACATCTCCCACTGTGTCGTAGTTGGTTGGAAGGGGGTGTGGCCTTATCTGCCCGAGTGAGGAGGCTCTAAGCTAGGCTGAGTTTGACCAGCTCGTAAATGAGTCTGTTATCGACGAGCCGGGTAGGTATTGGCAGATTACTGGTCAGGCGGATAGTGAGGTTTATTCCGCTCATTGGGTTGTGCGGCTAGGGAGGCGGCAGTCAGTGTGGAGTGTACTAGACTCCGGTAATATCCAGAGAGGAACTGTACTGATATGTGTACTTGATGAGATATGGCATGCTTGCTTTGCATCTTGCATATGACATTTGGCTACATAGGCCTTGCATCGCATGGTCTTGGTATGGCTGATAGCGTTCATGCCTTGCATCATATAGCTTTGGTACAGTTGATAGCATTCATGGCCTTACCGCATATTTTTGTATTACTCTAATATTGTACACTTGACGCTTGCCTTGCACACACACTTACACCACCCTCTAAGCTTTTGTGAGCTTATGCACAACCGTTTCGTATAGGTGTCATCGGATCAGAGTAACGCTGAGGTCAGGGCGCGTGTCGGATTATTTTGGAGTTTTTTATCACCTTATATTTCTCTTTTCACATTGTACTTAAAGTTTTTGATATAATAGATATGTGGTGATATTGTTTTGTGACTTGGTTATGCTTGTGGTTATGCTGCATTACAAAAAAAAAAAATCATACTGAAAATCCTCCCTGTAGGATTCAGGATCAGAATCTGGCATGTGAGTACCGAGATCCGAGAATGGAGCACTACAGAAGTTGTCAACGCCAGATTCGGTGATCGAAAATTTTATGAGCCTGTTTTCTGAGTTTAGGATGTGACAGAATTGACCGTGAAGGGAAGGGAATTGACCGTGAAATGCATGGAATTGACCGTGAAGTGAAGGGGAATCGCCGGAATTGACCGTGAAATGCATGAAATTAACCATGAACTAAAGGGAATTGACCATGAAATGCATTGAATTGACCGTGAACTAAAGGGAGTTGACCGTGAAATGCATTGAATCGACTGTGAAGTGAAGGAAATTGATCGTGAAATGCTTGGAATTGACTGTGAAGTGAAGGGAATCGCCGGAATTGACCGTGAAATGCAAGGAATGACCGTTAAGTGAAGGGAATTGACCGTGAAATGCACGGAATTGACCGTGAAGTGAAGGGAATTGACCATGAAATGCATGGAAATGACCATGAAGTGAAGAGAATTAAACGTGAAATGCATTAAATTGAACGTGAAGTAAAGGGGAATCGCCAGAATTGATCGTGAAATGTATGTAATTGACCATGAAATGAAGTAATTGACCCTGAAATGCATGGAAATGACTGTGAAGTGAAGGGAATTAACTGTGAAATGCATGGAATTATCCATGAAATACATCAAAATTGTAAGAAATGATCGTGAAATGCATGGAAATGATCATGAAGTGAAGCGAATTGACCATGAAATGCATGGAAATGAGTGTGAAGTGAAGGGAATTGACCGTGAAATGCATGAAAATGACCGTAAAATGAAACAGAATCGCCAGAATTGATCGTGAAAAGCATGGAAATGACCGTGAAGTGAAGCGAATTGACCATGAAATGCATAAAAATGACCGTGAGGTGAAGCAAATTGACCATGAAATGCATGGAAATGACCATAAAATGAAATGGAATTGTCGAAATTGACCGTGATGTGAAGCGCATTGACAGTGAAATGCATGGAAATGACCGTGAAGCGAAGGGAATTGACCGTGAAATGCATGGAACTGACCGTGAAATGAAACGGAATTGCCAAAAATGATCATGAAATGCATGAAAATGACCGTGAAGTGAAGCGAATTGACGGTGAAATGCATGGAAATGACCTTGAAGTGAAGGGAATTGACTGTGAAATGAAACGGAATCACCAGAAATGACCGTGAAATGCATGGAAATGACAGTGAAGTGAAGCGAATTGACCATGAAATGCATGGAAATGACCGTGAAGTGAAGGGAATTGACTATGAAATGCATGGAAATGACTGTGAAATAAAACAGAATCGCCAAAAATGACTGCGAAGTGAAGCAAATTGTCCATGGAATGCATAGAAATGACCATGAAGTGAAACGGAATCGCGGAAATGACCATGAAATGCATGGAAATGACCTTGAAGTGAAGCAAATTGATCATGAAATGCATGGATATGACTGTGAAGGGAAGGGAATTGACTGTGAAATGCATGGAAATGACGGTGAAGTGAAGCGAATTGACCGTGAAATGCATGGAAATGACCATGAAATAAAACGAAATCGTCGAAAATGACTGTTAAATACATGGAAATGACCGTGAAGTGAAGCGAATTGACCATAAAATGCATGGAAATGATCGTGAAGTGAAGGGAATTGATTGTGAAATGTAGGAAAATGACCATGAAATGAAACGGAATCACCGAAAATGACCGTGAAATGCATGAAAATGATCGTGAAGTGAAGCGAATTGACCATGAAATGCATGAAAATGACCGTGAAGTGAAGGGAATTGACTGTGAAATACATGGAAATGATCGTGAAATAAAATGGAATCGCCGAAAATGACTATGAAATGCATGGAAATGACCATGAAGTGAATCAGAATTGACCACGAAATTCATTGAATTGACTGTGAAGTGAAGGGAATTAACCTTGAAGTACATGGAAATGATCGTGAAATGAAACAGAATTGCCAAAAATGACCATGAAATGCATGAAAATGACCGTGAAATGAAATGGAATTGCCGAAAATGACCGTGAAGGAGAATTCCCTTTATTTTATAGTCATTTGCATGCATTTCCTGGTCAATTCCCTTCACTTCATGGTCATTTCGATGCGTTTCACAGTCAATTTTCTTCACTTCACGGTCATTTCCATGCATTTCACGATCAATTCTGGTGATTTCATTTCATTTGACAGTCATTTCCATGAACTTCATGGTCAATTTCCTTCACTTCACCGTCATTTCTATGCATTTCACGGTCAATTTCGCTTAACTTCATGGTCATTTCCATGCATTTTATGGTCATTTTTGGCGATTCTATTTTATTTCATGGTCATTTCTATGCATTTCACGGTCAATTCCCTTCACTTCATGGTCATTTCCATGCATTTCATGGTCAATTCACTTCACTTCACGGTCATTCCCATGCATTTCATGGTCATTTCTGGCGATTTCGTTTCATTTCATGGTCATTTCCGCATTTCATGGTCAATTCCCTTCACTTCATGGTCATTTCCATGCATTTCATGGTCAAATCGCTTCACTTCACGGTCATTTCCATGCATTTCACGGTCATTTTTGGCGATTCCATTTCATTTCACAGTTATTTCCATGCATTTCACAGTTAATTCCCTTCACTTCAAGGTCAATTCCATGCATTTCACGGTCAATTCACTTCACTTCACGGTCATTTCCATGCATTTCATGGTCATTTTTGGCAATTCCGTTTCATTTCACGATCATTTCCATGAATTTCACGGTCAATTCCAGCAATTCTATTTCATTTGACGATCATTTCCTTGTATTTCACGATTAATTCCCTTCACTTCACGTCATTTCCACGCATTTCACAATCAATTCGCTTCACTTCACGGTCAATTCCGGCGATTCCGTTTCATTTCATTGTCATTTCCATGCATTTCATGGTTATTTTCGGCGATTCCATTTTATTTCACGGTCATTTCCATGCATTTAACAATCATTTCCATGCATTTCAGGGTCAATTCGCTTTGCTTTACTTCACGGTCATTTCCATTCATTTCATGGTCAATTCTGGTGGTTCCCCTTCACTTCACGGTTAATTCCATGCATTTCATGGTCAATTCCCTTTACTTCACAGTCAATTCAATGCATTTCATGGTCAATTCCCTTCATTTCACGGTCAATTCCATGCATTTCATGGTCAATTCCGGTGATTCCCCTTCACTTCACGGTCAATTTCATGAAATGCATGGAATTGACAATGAAGTGAAGGGGAATCGCGGGAATTAATTGTGAAATGCATGGAAATGACTTTGAAGCGAAGGGAATTGACTGTGAAATGCATTGAATTGACCATGAAGTGAAGGGAATTAACCGTGAAATGCATGGAATTGATCGTGAAGTGAAGGGGAATCGCTGGAATTGACCGTGAAATACATGTAAATGGCCGTGAAGTGAAGGGAGTTGACTGTGAAATGCATTGAATTG
The DNA here is from genome assembly GCA_037074715.1 of Magnolia kwangsiensis. Taxonomy (NCBI): domain Eukaryota; kingdom Viridiplantae; phylum Streptophyta; class Magnoliopsida; order Magnoliales; family Magnoliaceae; genus Magnolia; species Magnolia kwangsiensis. Next base: position 45,784,206 of record CM073583.1, read on the forward strand.
ACTGTGAAGTGAAGGGAATTGGCCGTGAAGTTAAGGGAATTGACTGTGAAATGCATGGAATTAACCGTGAAGTGAAGGGGAACCACCAGAATTGACCGTGAAATGCATTGAATTGACCGTAAAGTGAAGGGAATCGACTGTGAAGTGCATGGAATTGACCGTGAAGTGAAGGGGAATTGCTGGAATTGACCGTGAAATGCATGTAATTGACCATGAAATGAAGGGAATTGACCATGAAATGCATTGAATTGACCGTGAAGTAGAGGGAATTGATTGTGAAATGCATGGAATTGATCGTGAAGTGAAGGGGAATCGCTAGAATTGACCGTGAAATGCATGGAATTGACCATGAAATGAAGGGAATTGACCGTGAAATGCACGCAATTGACTGTGAAGTGAAGGGAATTGACCGTGAAATGCATGGAATTGACCGTGAAGTGAAGGGGAATCGCCGAGATTGACTGTGAAATGCATGGAATTGATTATGAAGTAAATGAAATGAATGAAATTGACCACGCAGTGAATGAAATGGATTTTCAATCATCGACCTGATGCAATCTTGGAAAATAACCAAGTTGGTTGACTAAAGTAGCTTCTCTTACGCCAAAATCATATAAGGTACATCAAGTAACTAATTGGTTTAGAAGATATTCATGTTAAATGAATAAAGAAAGAAATGAAAAAAAGAGAGAATTTTTTTTATATGCTTATATGTCACGCCCCAAACTCAGAAACCGGGCTCACGAAGTTCCCGATCGCCGAATCCGGCACCGACAGCCTCCGTAGAACCCTATTCTCGGCTCCTAACGCCCATTCGCCAGGTTCCAATCCTGGGATGCTACGAGGAGAATTTTCAACGGCAGTTTGATTCATAATAAGCATAACCAAAGGCATAACCCACAAACAACGATCAAAAACTCCATTACATTTCCACTATGATCAAAAACTTTACAAGTACAATGAGCATAATGGGAAATACAATGAGAATGAACAAAAACTCCAAACGATCTGCTACGCGCTCCTGCCTCAACGCTGCTGGGATCCAACGTCACCTGCACGTAACGATCGTGCATAAGCTTATAGAAAGCTTAGAGGGTGGTGAAAGTGTGTGCGTAAGGTAGTAATATGATCATGCAATATCAGAGTAATGCGGAATATGCAGATGGATCCATAATATCAAGAGTCATACCAAGGCTATGCGATGCAAGACATGAATGATATCGGCCATCCCAAGGCCATGCGATGTGAGATGCAACTCAAGCATACAGATCCTCATCTATGTCCACACATCAATACAGCTCAAATCTGGAATATCTGTAACACCCGTGAAAAATCCGTACTTGGGTTCGAGTACCAACTCGACCCGAAATCGCGTAGAATTAATTTCCATGGAAATTAAGCGTAAGTTAGCTAGCGCAACGCTAGAGTAGCTGGGAAATAGTCCCTGATCACTTTAAATACGTTCTACAAGACCCAAATCGAGTAGAACAAATGACTCTATAATACTCTATAACCTCGGATCAAACTCTAAGCGGGTTTATTCTCTGGACCACTTTGAATTCTTGTATTGGATTTAGACCGCACGTCATAAGTCCGATACCTCCTATCTTAGACCTTTAGAACCGCCCAGCTGGACTTGACAATCATTTCGAAAATCAAGTCAAACCGATAATCACAGACTGTTTCATTGAGCTCGGACTGAAGAGACCGCGAATAGGGACAGAATTGAAATTTCAAATTCAAATCTGGCACACGACTTGACGCGTCAGTATTAAGCGTTCTGACCGTCAGAATTCATCCAGATTACACCCTCGGATTAGGAAAAATTTCTATTTCATATCATGAGACTTTCAGCCCTGATCTACATGCGGTGACCGCTGAACTGAAACTGGTCCGCCACGTGCGATCTGCGAACCATGCCGGACTGAAAACTTAATACGTGCTATATCTGGTACGCATGAGCTTAAGTCCGATCGCAATTGACCAGGGGACCACCAGAAAGTAACTTTTGGACCGAAACAGCCCCGAAATGGATAGACACCAAGTAAACTTCGTTCCGGAGCCTGTTTCCGGCATTTCTAAGCTTATAAAAGGGGTTGAAACCCTCATTCCTCTCTCCCATCCGAAAATTGTAAACCCTAAGAAAAGGAGAGAGAGTTTGAGAGAGAGAGTGGAAGGGATTTTTCCCGTCTCCGAACCACCGACTGTTGGTGCTTCAGCAACTCTTCCCAATCACCTGGCTGGTGATTTCTTCACTTTTTCAGGTATAAAATAACCCTAGAACTTGCTGATTTAGGGTTTATCTAGATTTAGGGCGTGTTAGCTAACGTACTTCATAAATCAGGTCTTCCTACTGCCGTAGATGAAGCGTACACGCTCCGTTCAAAATCACGCTTCCGTAAGAGACTAGGTGAGGATTTTAGACGCTTTGATTGACGGTTTACAACGCTTGCAATGTCGTTTAATAGTAGATTATCGACGGCATTACCGTTTGACATGTACAACATGCTCTCCGTTTCCTGTTTCGTAAATTAACGAAGAATATGAGATTTAGGGCATTTTAGTCATTTGTAGGAAGTACGGTCTACATTCATATTTTGCTGATGTGATTGACATGGTTTGTTGTCGCATTAGAGAGTTAGGAATGCGTGCACAATTAGTTTGGCGAAGAGATTCGCCTAGTTGCGCACTTTGGGTCGACATACTATATGTAGACTTAAGTGTGTAGTGTATGTGTTTGTATAAATGTTTGTATTAGTATGTATTGAATTGAATGATGTTATGAGATAGTTTGAGATTGATTTCTCAATTAATATGCTGACCCAAATGATTTCCTACATGTTGACTGTATGCATGATTTCATTACATGCATGGAATATATGTGTTAGAAGATTTGTTTAAGTTGAATGTTATAACATGTGTTAATATGCTCACATGATTGTATTTCAATTTCAATACTGTCACTTAAATTGCTGATGTGATTCCATAAATGTTTGGGACTACACTTAGTCCAGGCAGTCGGTAACCGAGTGAATTCGTGGCTGACTGGTCATAGCCACGAACGACGCGTCGATGAACGTGATTCGTGTTTGGAGTTGGCGGCAGTGGTTAGGCCACGCGAAGTGTTTTACGCACTTCATGTCGTTCGACTTGAGATGCGATCGCGCTAGTCGAGCCCGTCAAGCAACCCGACTGGCCGATGTATGTTCACCTTGTATGAGTCATGACTGCTTGAACCTAGGATACTGAACTTACCATTGTAAACCCTGTTAACCATGGTACCTTGATCCATAAAGACTCATGAGCCGGGCATGGTGGTATGAGACACCATGGTCGAGCTGTCGGCCTACGCTGGGGCCACAAAGCTCCCCGTAGTGACCAGTGAGCACTTAGACTCGTGAGCAGATTATGGTGGTATGGGACACCATATTCTAGCTGTCGGCGTACACTGATCAGGCGACGAGCACTTTGTAGTGACCGCGAGCGTCTGAGTCCACGGGAGGCGACGACCCTTCCGTTGCAGTAGAGTACGGTAGGCCTGTATTGATAAGGTGATGGGGGAGCGGTGCAACGAGTGCGAGCAACAGCCCTGGCAGCCCTTGCAGCGACCTACATAAATATACCTCGTATGAGATTACTAGGAGTGACGACCCTAGACAGGATCCGTGTTGGGATTGATACAAGGGAAGTACCTTAGTTTCCCAATCCTGCTGTTTGAATGGACTAATAACAACTTGAAAATCATATCACCATAACATTGCATGTGCCTGGAAGATGTGGAGCACTCTAGGGAGTGTGGGATGCCACGGTCGTAAGATGTTGCCGTATGAGGGAGATCGTCAGTGAGGGCATACATCACGTCATATCATCTTGCATTAACAACAGTACTAGGATTGTCTGATTTACTGCTTTACTATTATCGCATGATTGATTTGTGAACATGCTAATCTTTGCTCTATGATTCCACTGAGTTGATCACTCACTCCCACGTTACGGGATGGTATTTGCAACACCCACCAGACCCTGTTGTAAATGCAGGTGAGGCTGAGATCCAGGAGGTGGAGACAAACATCGACGAGGACCAGGACGAGTTCTCGTACATGCAGTATCACGATGGCTTCCCGTAGGCGACCTGGATCGATGGGACTTCAGTGGGACTATTTTGTACATTACATTTTTGTTCATGTATATGTATATGAGACTCAGAGATGTAGTCATACTTTGGAGACAGATGAGATTTACTTTGTTTTTCCATACAGTGATATATATATTGTTTAGTCTTCCGCTTGCTTTTATCACTGGATCTGAAGTATGAATTGCAGTTTGGTATACTTTTACCCATGTGAATGCTTTAAATCAGACAACATTGAATCATAATCATTTTTGTTGCATAAGTGACGGTCTGAAACTCGGGAGTTGAGTTTATACACGACCCCCGATTTTCAGGGTGTTACAATATCATCGAGGTCTAGTACACTCTAAACCAGATCGCCGCCTCATCGCGCGCAATAAGGTAAGTGAAAGAGACCTCACTATCCGTCTGCCAATATCGGGCACGACTCGTTGATAGCGGATCCATTCCTCGAGCTAGTTAGACTCAGCCTAGTATTGCCCCCTACACTCGGGTGGGTAAGGCTGCACCCCCTTCCAACCGACCACGACACAGTGGAGAGCGTAACCATCTGGTATTCGGCACTCAACGCTCATCTACCCACTCGGTCTAGACGTTGGAGCAAACTCTTGGTACCATAAGGGTTTAGGGACTTTCACCCAGGGATATCTATAGCACCCCATGTAGAATAAGATTTTCGGTATCCAATCCTGTCAACCACGATGTATTTGTGGAGGCTACGGCCCCAATGTCGCTAGGGCGTATAATAACCATGTCATACAATGTGAAAATGCATGAATCACTCTATCCAATCATTTAGCAATTCCTGCGCGTATCGTGCGCTCATGCAGGGCAACACCGCCTAATCGGGGTCCCATAAACAGTCTGCCCGAAAGCATATGCTATGATTAGTCACTCCTCATATCAAGCATACATATGATGCGTATGATCAGGAGTCATGGAACTATATTAAACATGTTATAATGAAATGACCTATCCTTACAACACAGATGGGCCTGGACGGCCTATACACAATAAGTATGGGCCTAATAATGGACCCTAAGGAGAGTCATAATGTGGACATCTAACCAGCATTACACTCACAATGTGGACGTCAAACCAACATTGCTCCCAAGGCACGATTGTCGTAAACATCGTTACATAATCCGAGTTGGGTTTACACATTCCAATGGACCTTAGGTTCATCCCATTGGGCTTTACATAAATATCATATGGGCTATATTATATGGGCCTTTTATTCATCAAATGGGCCACATAAATGGGCCGCACCAATGGGCCTTATGTGTATTGCAATGGGTCATAACCCATGGGCCTTAGATTGCATCAAATGGGCTTAATCTCATGCGTCGTATATGTCTTAAATGGGCCTAACCCATAGGGCTTTTACAAATCAAATGGGCCTAACCCATAGGGCTTTTACAAATCAAATGGGCCTAACCCATAACCCTTTTACAAATCAAATGGGCCTAACCCATAGGCCTTAAATAAATCAAATGGGCCTAACCTATAGGCTTTAAATAAATCAAATGGGCCTAACCCATAAGTAGGTGGCCCACCCAATCTTCGCTCATGCCTCAAAGTGATCTTACCAAGTGGATAGACGGTTTGGATTCAACACACGTCACAAGGTGGGTCCCAAAAAAATGGACAGTGGGGAGGGTACCCACGCATCACAATGGGTTTCACCGTCCACATTAGTGGACGGTGTAAATACAACACATATATTATGGTGGACTCCGCCATCTGCCTGGACGGTGGAAGGCAACACATACATCACTGTGGGTCCCATGTGGGGCTCACCGAAATGTTTAAATGGCATCCAAGCCGTTCACAAGGTCACTCAGACCTGGATGAAGGGAAAACACAAATTTCAGATTGATCTGAAACTTCTGTGGCCCAATAATGGATTTCAGTGGTAAGGGTTTAACCCCATTGTTTCGTGTGGTGTGGGCCACCTGAGTCACGGTTGAGGCCAAAATTTGGAGAGGGACCACCTCATGGACCGGTCAGATGACAAATGAACATTGTGGTGGGGCCCACGGCTGGAGCCGTGGGTCCCCCTGCTGTGACGCCGCCCGCTTGCTGCTGCAGGCGTCAGAGACAGAGGCCATGCCTCTTTGAAATATTTTAAAAAAAAATGAAAAACCCTATTGTTTGGGTTTTTTTGCATTTGGGGCCCACATCTAGCAGATCCACCCCGTCCATTGGCTTCAGTGGCTCGAGGCCATCCCAATGAGTCTAAAGTTCAAAATTTCTTGGTGCATAATAACTTCAGGTTATGCTTCAACGGTAACCACCAATGTTCCCAATGTTATGGCCCACCAGATATTCAGATCAGCCCCAATCTTCTACTCAACAGCTTAAATACTGTTGGTAAGAGGATGGATGGCTTAGATTGGAAATATACATCAAGGTGAAGCCTACACAAGGGCCCACTCCCCAAAGCTTTGAGCCAAGCTTGCATTTGTGTTTTCCTTTGTACAGGGACGTCCAGCGTCCCAGACGCTGGACGGTTTGGGACTTGGATATGCATTGAGGTGGGCCACCACATGGAGAGTGGGTGGGTACAATGTATTTAAGGTGGGCCCCACTTGTAGACAGCTTGGTCAAAACGCTTATATCATGGTGGGGTCCATCCAAGTGGGCCACACAAACACAATATGAATAAATAAATAAATAAAAGACAGAGTAGAGAGAGAGAGACAGAGGGTGGGACACGCTTGTGATGGAGGGACCCCAATACTATGAGCTCTCCCTTACAATGAATCATACAATCAAATGGATCCTTCTACACATGGGTTTACTGAAAATGAAATCAACGGTGGAGATCCGTTCCCCACCGATATAAACGGCCTAAATGACCTTCATAATGAAATAAACATCATGATGGGGTCCATGGAGAATGGCCCCATCATGGAATGATCATGATGATCCTAGTGGGCCATCGGCCACACCTTAGGGTCCCAAGTGAGATCCAAACCATTGATCGGTTGGCCTCACTTGGCCCACCTTAAAAACACAAAGAACTACGTTATTAAGCACCCACCGTCCGATCTTCTTGCTCCTAGGTTTTCCTTAGCACCTTAGCTTTGATTTCAATGGATGAGATGAGGGATGGATGGATAGGATGGGAGGTGATGGGGTAGGAAAGTGGGCCACCTTGAAGTTTTGGAAAGCTTGGAGAAATCTCATACGTATGGAGCTTGCTTGGAGAATGAGATGGGAAAATGAGAAAGAGAGAGTGTTGTAGAGAGAGATGGGTGATGGATGGATGTGGTGAATGATGGTTGTGTAAGAAAACCTTAACTTTTGTGGCTTTTTGTGTAAGAGAGGTATGAGAGGTGTAAGAAATCCTTGACTTTTGAGGCCTTTTGTGTAAGAGAGGTATGAGCTTTGTAAGAAAAGCTTGACTTTTGTGGTTGCTTGGGAATGGGTGAAAGGTGATGTGTACTTGACATGTACTTGACATGTGATGGATTGATTGATGGGATTGATGGGACATCTCGTAGAGATTCTCTTGGGTTTCACAACGCGCGGCGTTTCCTCGCACTGAACGTCGACCTACATCTCTTGACCAGGGTATCGCCTCGGGGTGCGAGTCGTGGCATCGGAACCGCAGCGACGGCGCGGTCGCTATAGTACAGAACTCGGGTCGAGTCGAAACAGGTTGACGTCATATAAATCAGGGTCGCGCATTAATATCGGTTAAGGGTCGAAGGTTGCTGGAATTCGACCGGTAAGACCGCGGAAGTCTACGGAACGGTACGGACTAAGATACGGGTCCTACATTATATATACGTATGTGTTAGAGAAAACTGTAGGTAGATTAAAGTTTTCGATGTAAAAAATAAAAATAAAAATGCACAGATTATAGTCACGGCAATCTGTCTATGGCTACGTTTATAATCCGTAGCCATAGGGGCCGCTAGATGGGCATGGCCCCGCCTGACAGGCCAGCAACTGGCGTGAGGGCCGCTACTTCGACGAGCCCACCCCTGACAGTCTGTCTATGGCTACGGTTATAATCCATAGCCTTAGGGGCCGCTAGATGGGCGTGGCCCCGCCTGACAGGCCAACAACTGGCGTGGGGGCTGCTACTTTGACGAGCCCACCCCTGACAGTTCTCTATGGCTACAGATTATGATATCTATGACTACGGTTATAATTCGTAGCCATAGGTCTAACCGTAGCATACGACATTACCATTATGCTTTGAGCGTCTACCGTTGAAACCCTTCTAGGGGTCGCGAAAGTTTTGGATCATTATGAAATTTTTTTTTCCTCTTCATCCAGGTCTTTTGTGACCTTATGAATAGATTGGATGGAAAATAAATGTTATGGTGAGCCCTACAAAAGTTTCAACGGTGAAAATCAATTTTCTGCTGCTCTTTGTGGTGTGGTCCAGTTGATCTTTAGATATGATTTTTTTTTTTTTTTGATAATGCTCCAAAATGATCTGAAAATATGGATGAACGTTGTGGATATAATAAACACGTAACTGTGGGACCATGTAACTTTGATCTCTTTTGAACCATTCGTACAACTCGGAGATTGATGAGCTGATCCGCTTGAACGAAAAAGCAGGGGCATTTTCGACCTTTGGCAAGTCGTCCGTATAGCTGGGGCTAGGGCTGTACATGAGTCAAGCTAGCTTGAAAAGCTCGCTCGACTCGGCTCGGATTTACTCGACTTGAAAGGCCGACTTAATGCGAGTCAAGCTTGTTTACTAAAGCTCGAGTTGAGTTCAAGCCAAGTTCGACCATGGTGTATTTCAACTCGACTTGACTCGACTTGAAGCTCGAGCTTGAGGTCGACTCGGCTCGAGTAATATATTTTAATAATATATATTATATTAATATTAAATATAATAAATATATATATATATATATATATATATATATATATATATATATATATATATATATATATAAGTTAAAAAAAAAGAAGTTAAAACTTAAAAGGTTTTTACTAAAAAACCCTATCTGACCCTACCCATCTCCATTCCCTTTTATTCTTTTCCTTTCCCTACTGAGGTAAACTCGACTTAACTTGAACCACTAACTCGACTCGAACTTGACTCGAAAGCTTTGACAAACAAGCCAAGTTTCAATGTTGTGCTCGAGCTCAAACTCGAGTATAACATGGATGAGTCAAGCCAAGCTTGGCCCACCTCGACTCGACTTGGCTCGATGTACAACCCTAGCTGGGGCTTATTCTGATCAGGTGAAAAGGGGTGGGCTTAAGCAGGTAAATGGCTCGTACAATGATAAATTTCATTAAAATAATATGTTAACATAGATAAATGATTCCTTACTGCGTTTCCCCGTCTTGGGAAGTTCCTGCCAAACGCTTTAGCAGGGCTTTTGCGTCCCACCAAGGACTTGAATTCCCCGTGAAAAGGGTTTTGCATGAACTTCCTAACATGAGAAGCTTGGTGGGGTACAATGTGAAATTTATGAAAAATCCACTCCATTCATTTTTTATTTTTTTTTACACACGCACACACACCCTACACATGCAGGCCGTAGTGGAATTTCACCACCCATGGGTACCCGAACCCTTGACACGGTGTTGAAACTCCTAAATCACCCCATTCATTTATCATGCAGGACCATTTTAAGACATGGGTCAAAAAATTGAAGCAAATCAAAAACTCAGGTAAGCTGCACAACGGAGGATTGAACTTCCACCGTTGAAACATTTGCAGTCTACGAAAGTTTTGAATCAGGCTTATTATTATTTTTTGAATGTTTTCAGTTCATACTAATAATAATGGCCTTATGAACGGTATGAGTGGCACGTAAGCATCACAGAGATTTCAACAGCAAACATTTACCTACCCATCTTTTCCCATCTGCGTTGCGTCATTTTTTACCATGTCCTGACTTGATCCGGCAAAACAGATGGACAGGATGGATTCCTGATAAACATCGAGGCGCACCCGAATCCGCATCACCGTACCTATTTTATATAAATGATTTTGACCGTTCATATTTAGGTCCATTAATCAAATGGTTAATATTTGTTAGATTAGTTTGAGATTTTTGTAGTAGCCCATGAAACGTTCGTTAGATGTAATGAACAGACTAGATCGCTGTATTGGACTGAGTATCCCAATGCAACCAGTAGCACTATACATACTTAACAGTGCCGTCAGCATTTCTCGTTTTTGAAAGTTTTTTTAATTTGTTCTGCCCAAACTGGCCGACTGCAGTTGCGAGAGCGGGAAGGAGCCACAAGCCTTCCCATCGATGGCGGGAGGAGATTCCCAAAAGCAACTCCTCTCTCTAATTCGGGATTTCGCCACCGAGAAGTCCCAAGGAGGTATGTATATGCTCATTTCCACTAACCTCTCTCTCTCTCTCTCTCTCACTTTCTACCTTCCAATCTCTTGCATGAGATTTCAGAACGCAGGGTTTCCGATCTCAGGAAACGCTCTGCAGAGCTTCGTACTGAGCTAGTCACCGCCAATGCGGTGTTAGAAAACGCCAAACGCTGCAAGGAAACGACCGAGCATGATCTCAGGGGCTCGGAAGTCGAATTGTCTCTCAATGAAGCTTCAATTCAAGCACAGGAGGTCTCGATCCCTTGTGGATTTTTCATTCGTCCATCTAAGCTCTTCTTCGCCAGCTTCTTTTGATTTTCCTGTCTTTCTCTCTCTTCCGTTTGAAATGATCCAGGCCAGGACTTGTTTGCTGCAAGAAGAAATATCCAAGATTGGTTCTGATTTAGGAGATCTTAAGGTTTGTGGCTTTTCCCTGCTCAGCAGAGATTTAGGTTTTTTTTTTTTTTTTTTTTTTCTACGCTTTATCTGATTCTCTTGTTTTCTTTCGTGGAATGTGTGGGCTTGTTTGACTGCAACATTGATTGATCTGGCGGAATCGCTCAAAGAATGACGAGGGATTTTCACGGTACAGATTCTGACACTTCTGGGATAATTATAACTGCTGCTTCTTTTGGATATAAATGTGGTAGTAGTTATCGGCAAGTTTGTATTGTTTTAGAAATATGGTTTGTAATTCTATTTTTCTGGTTTAGAGGAAATATAAAACACTTCTTTTGGATGTGTTCGGATGCATTATCAATTTGAATTGTAAATTATTTTTCTAATACAGTGAAGTAATCTATTTATCAATCACATTTAGGGTCTGGGCTCCATATTGCAAGCATGCTACTCTCAAGTGAGGCTTGAATGAAACATAACGGCAATTGGGGGGTGGTCTTCTCATAATTGATGATATTACCATTTCCTCTTGATTAAACAGGAAATGAATAATTCAGCTCACTTTGTGCATCTAGACACAGCCTTTGATATTTTATTTTCATGAGCAAATAGGGCATGTTTGCACGGGGGGCAATTCAGATTGAGACTGGATAGCCCTGTCCACTTCATTTGGATTGGGAGAAGAAATGAAACAAACCTTGAGATGGTGCCTTTCTATTGTGTTTCTGCTTGCACCCATGACATTTTTGATAAACAAGATTACTGCTTTTTTGGTATAAATCCTTTCGGAGAAAGAATCTGAAAATTTCGGGAGTCACCCCCATCCGGAGGAGCTCTAAAGTTGTGTTTGGCGTGTGCATGTCCATCATTTGTTTTTCAATGAGTTACAAAGATAGTCTATAGGAAAAAAACAAAATCCTACTTGCAAAATAATTGTATTCCCCATGTCCATGCAGAGATGATTTTATTAAAAAAATGTTCGAGCTCAACAAGAAACTGAGGTATGATTCCCGTCTCTCTCTCCTTTCCCACTGTCATGATCTTTCTTGTTGTGACATTTTTCAATGCCTCTTTTTTTTTTTTTTTGGTGTATGCTTCCATGCATCATGACCTCCTAAAAGCTTTCCATGGAAGTTCATGGATAGAATCCATAGGGGATGTTTGGATTGCATTAGAAATGGAAAGGGAAAAAAAATCATTATTTCTGTGAGCATTATTTTCTTGGGTTCCAACATTGGAGGTCTTATTTGGGTGGCAAGTGAAAATCTCATATTTGTGAGACAATGGTCACATATTTTTTCTGTGCTACTTGGGAAAAGTACAATGATTACTGTGGAATTCTCTGTTTTTTGTTATCCAAACATCCCAAAGTGTCACATCAATGGAAAACATTCTCCATTTCCTTTCTTTTCCCTTGGATTCCATGTATCCAAACGCGCCCTTAGATTGTGCTTCCATCACTATATGACATAGGCACGCATTCCCCAAAACATGCCATCATCTATGAAGTTGAAGAAAGTCACTTTGATGCCAATTACAAACGTTCAAAGGTTACTACCAAGTAATACTAATCCTGGCTACTCTACATAAAAACACCATTTCTAGAAGGTTCTTTCATGCATCAGAGTTCTGATAAGCCATCTTTTGTGTTTCTTTTATGATTTAATGCAGACATAGGCATGGCTGTCTATAATTTCTTTCTGTTTTAGGTAATTGTCCCTCTATTCTTTGCCTTTTTGCATGTTTGACACCCAAAAGCTTGCGATGCTGCTGGAATTCTTGACATGAACAGAACCCTTAAAATGGCTTTGATCAGTATATTGGTAAGAACTTGCGTCCTCAAGGGTCAAATTGTGTCATCCTTCAGAGAGCTATAGGATGATTTGTCACCAATAAAAGTTACTATATTACACACCCTCAAGTATAAACAGGCTAATGTTATTATTATTATTATTTGTATTTTATTTCTCTCTGGATTATTTCTTGCCAAGGTATTTCCTGTTGGGATTCAGATATGGGGATGAACACTGCATTCTGTTCACATCTATTGTTCAAGTTGTATGGTATGCTAACACTTTAGCGGACTATCATCACGCTCTCCTCATTGGACCTTTGTCACATTCTCCTTGGTAGGTTGTGACTATATGATTGAAATGCTATGCATCATGTTGTGAATAATACCTATTCCTTCAAGAAAGATGGAAAAAATCTCGTCAAGAAATATGGAAAGAATCTACCGTCCAAGAAGATAACAAATCTAATAAGCATTCTTGCACAGTTGTTAAAGGTACCTGCAGGGGCCCAGTGTTAAAAGTTCCCAAGGAATGATTTCTGTTAGCTTGACCTTCAATTGTGGGTGAACAGAACTTGCATAACAAAAGATTTCTCCCTGGATTTTCTAAATGGTTTATATGGGATCATGACATAAATTTTTAATCAATTAAAGACACACATCCTCTTTGGATTTGATCTTGTTTGCTATAGTTGTTAAGAGAGGAATCTTGATGTCAGTCTGTGGAAACTACCCTCATGGTCTCCCTAGGCTTACACATCCCATCCTCTAGACATTTTTGTATCCTTTTCTCTTTGTTTGTCTGAGAAGAAAAGAGGGTTATCTTTTTTCTCAAAAGCTTAGGAGGCATACACACTTAAGGGACAATGTGGTATCCTAGGGGAATATATAAGATTTGGCCAATCTTTACAAGATGCAATCTTCACATTAATAAACCCTCGCAAGAGTGACATGTCCAACTTGGTCCATCATGATGTGGTCCAAAGGCCCTCTAGGGAATCCAAACCATGCATCGATCAATCAAGATCCCTCCACAAGTTTGTACTGCACATTTCTTGGTCATGTCATTGTCCACCAAGGGAACCTGCCACATGCAATCCATACTGTTGAATCATCATGAGATGGTATGATAATCAATAAAACATTGATTGCTAACTAAGCACATATTAATATAGATATATGCGTGCGTGCGTCTATGTGTGGATGGTTGGGTGTGCACGCGTGTATGTGTTGGTAATTTTAGTCCATTGTCAATTGTTGCCAATATGTTTTCAGGATAAAAAGTACTAGGCTGCCATATTTCTCGAAATCATTTTGATATAATTAGGGTTTGTGTAACTGGAACCACCACTTAGTTTGACTTGAATGAACTGCCACTTACTATTTTCTTCATATATGGAATAACTCTATTGGCGAGCCTCCACCATGGCAAGTTCCAAAGCCCCTGGTAAAATGGTAAGTCTGACTTCTTTTCTTCTTTTGGTCAATCTGATTGTAAAACTTATTCTAGTCTACCATTTAAATGTTAAGCCAAAATTTCTGGTGGAGGCTATGCATGATATGCTGAAAACATATTGATCTAAAGCAACCATTAGTCACGACTCAATGGTTTAGCTAGGACACGACTTATCAAATTGATCTAAAATCCACAATCACAATTGTGCAACCACTCCCCCACCCCAATTTCAATAATCCAAGTGGCTCCCATGGTGGTATCCTTTGGGCTTTGTTATATAGGCCTTGGTTAATGCCACCTAAAGCACTGGGGTATGTGGCCTATGTTGGCCTACTTGTTGGCAAATCAAAGTGTATTAAATTTGGCCCAAGTATTGCTTTAATCCTCTGGTTAGGGTATTGATAAAATCAAGTATGAACATTTAATGATCCAATATATGATAATGACTTCTATGGAGCATAAAGGTTTTGTCCAACATGTACTCCATGCATATGCACCTGTCATCATCATCGTAGACTCAACAATTTGGAGTTAGCTTTAGGGTAGTCTTCTTTGTGCCATGACGATGCATATCATCGTCTTTCAAGACATCAAATTCAAGAATGTCACTCAATACTCATGCTTTGGGTTGACAATCATGTTCCCTTCATCATAAACTTGGTCTACATTTAAAAGGTTTTGGGCATTTCCTGACATTCGTCATAATTTTCTTCACATACGTCATCCAAGGCATCTTAAGAAAAGCCCTCCCTCTTGTCTTCTTGTAGGGCACAGGTGGAAAATGTGACACATTATATTTAGATTATTATTACGGATTAAGTGAAGTAATTATACTACCAAATCGGGGAGCCGAAACATGGATATCGACTGCCCGCTCAAATTAACCAAACAAGGGGAAGACAAGCCAATTCACTTGCCTAATTCGGTGGTGATGATGGTATATGTCAATATACGTGTGACCCCGAGCAAGTACGGGAGTGGGCCCTCATTTTCTCTCATTCTCTTCACTGCTGCGCACACACTATTTTCTCACTCCTCTCTCCTCTCTCTGCTCTCTCTATTGTAGTATTGCTTCTCTCTCTTCGCTCCCTCTTCCCTCTCTTTCTTTCACTATCATCTCTGAAAGTGCCCTAGTTTGTCAATTAGCGTGAATTAAGAGTCTTAGAGTCACGTGAGCCCCAAGAAGACTAAAGATTGAAGACTCGAAGGTTTGAAGACAACTGAATCAATACAATGTAAGAAAGATACAAGACCTCATCAAGCCTTATACTAAAACCCTCCAAACATAGCCCTATACCCAACCAAAACCATCTATGAAAACCTATATTTAAAAGTGCTAAAAAGTTTCAAGGGTTGATGTTTGTGTAAATGAACTATCTTTAAAACCAGACATTTTCGATGTCATCAAAGTCCCATCTCGATGGGATCGAGCTTAGAGGTCCAATTGTCTAGTAAGAAATGAAGTATAGATTGGATTTTTATGATGTCATCGAAGCCAGTTTGATGACATCGAACTTAACTTAGATGACATTGAAAAGGAGCACCATTTGCTTAGCAAGTAACTGAGGAAAATCTAGATTTTTACAATGGCATCGAAGTCAAATCAATGGCATCGAACTTAAACTTCAATGACATCGAACTTAGCTTCGATGACATTGAAGATGTGCTCAAACTGTCCAGCAAGAAATCATATAAATTCTGAATTTTTGCAATGACATCAAACCAACCTTCGATGACATTGAAGGTCAGTTCGATGACATCGAAATTGGACACCAAATTGTCCGGCAACCTCAGGTCAGAAAATCGAATTTTTACGATGACATCGAGCCAGCCTTCGATGACATCGATAGAAACTGTGCAACAACAATTTGAATATTATGTTGATTTTAACGATGACATTGAAGGTGGTTCGATGACATCGAAGACCTTTCGATTATATCGAACCTGACAGTTTTCTGTCCGTTTTTTGACCATTGGAAATCTTTTCTATATATTTGTGTGAGGTATTTCTTAGCAATTTGGTGAGTTATTGAGAGAGCTTTGTGAGAGTTAATACCCATCTTCTCAAGCTCTCTTTCCTCATGGAGTTCATTATTCAGTTCTTGTCTTGAAGGCAATCATTGGAATATTCAAAACTTGGATTGAACAATGAACTCTAGCATTCATTGATGCTCTAGCAACCACTTTAATTGGCAAATCTGTATGCTAACAAGCATTGAATGCTTAGCCATGATGATCCTTAACTAGTTCTTAAAGACCCATCAATACTTAGTTAGGATTTCACCAAATCCTTGACCCAATAAACTCGGCATCTTCAACGAATCATCATCATCCAGTTGCGGTACAAGGGAGCTGAAGATCCTTCATTATAACGTCTCGGAAAAATCCGTACAAAGCCCTGAGTACCACCTCAGGCAGAAATCACTAATGACCAAATTCTTTAGAAATTAGATGAGAATTAACTAAGTGCTAAACTAGATTATCTGTGAGATTAGCTCTAACGCTTTAAATACGAATTGCAAGACCCAAAACTAGCAGAATCGCTAACGCTATGTTACCTAGAAACATAGGATCCATCTCAAAACTTAGTTGCTCTCGGGAACGCATTGAAACTCTGTATCGAACCTGGATCGCGCGTAGAAGGTCCGATTACCGCGAAACTATACGGTTATGACCGCCTTGCTGGACTTGACAATCATCTCGAAAATCAAGTCCTAAAGGTATCCAGAAACGCATAACTTGAGCCCGGAGCGAAGTGTGTGAATAATGCGAATATCTTTAAGAAATGAACCGAAACTTAAGTGAATTGAGTCGTTCGCTTGCAGGACAAATCTAAGGATTCAGAATGTTAGATTCTGACCCAATTATACTCTCGGATCAGGAAAAATTTCCAACACATGTCAGCGTACTTGTGGCCCTGATCGAGTACCGGTGACCGTTGAACTGAAATTGGTCCCCTGCGGCCGATCCATTGATCCGATCGGACCGAGATCTTAACCTGACCTAGATCCAATGTCAGGGGGCTTACTCCCGACCGTATGTAGAAAAGGGGCCTCCAGATCAGCTCCGTTGTATCAAAACAGCCGACTTTTGGCTATAACCTAAGTATACCATGGCTCTGGGGCCAATCTCATCAGTTTTGGGCCTATATAAGCACCTAAACCCACCCCTCTCTTTCCATACGAATTTGGAAACCCTAGGAGAGAGAAGAGAGCCAAGAGAGAAGGAAAGAGAGAGAAAGTGAGAGAGAGCGGGAGAGAGTTACTGGGATTCGATCCCATCGCTCCACGTGCTGAATCGGCCTGTCTGTATCACTATACCGGCGATTCCGATTCTGTTTTTGGGTAAGAAATCCTAACCTTAACTTGTTTTAGGGATTTAAATAGAGTAAATGGTGAAATAGCTAACCTATTTCATACTATAGGTTGCCGTTGTGCCATAGACGAAGAGTTAGTATTCGAACTGAGTTCGTTACAAGTCTACCGGCGAAAGGTGTGGACTATAAATGTTTAGGTTATGGTTTTCAAGGCTTTCAATGTCAGTAATTATTTATGACTGACTTGATTGCTGTCACATGTGCTTAGATACGACGTTTTCCATATATTACATATATATATATATAAACTATGTTGAACATAATGCCTTCTATGTGTTTGTTTAAATGTTTGTATGAATATGGGATTATGATTTGTGCTTGATATGACTGATGTTTGAGAATACATGATTGTTGTACATGTGACAACTCCTATGTGGAAGGATTTGCTATAATACACGTTTTAACTAATGTATTACATATATGCGATATGTGTAGTCTAAGTGTATGATAAAATGCCTGAATAAGAAAATGCTTGATGTAATGTATTTAATGAGGATGTTGGGATAGGATTCTCAATTCCCTTATACATAGTTACGATTTCCTTTATGTAACTTATCTTACTACTGTGATTTACAAATGAAATGCCTGTATGATAACATGTGTAGTATGTGTTTGTTGAATTGCTCAAATGAGATTTATATTTAGATTCGGTTGTCACATGCTATCTTGAATTACCACATGTGAATGCTATTGGTTGGAGTGTGATTGGGACTATGACATAGTCCAGGAAATCGGTAATGGTTCTAGATTAAGTGGCGGAATTACTTTCGCCACATCAGATGCGTTCGGGAAATCCGAGTTGTACGGAGATTGCCGACAGTGGTTGGGCCATGCTGAGTGCTTACGCCCTCTATGTCAACCAAGTCAACGTACGCTCGTACTAACCGAGCCTGTCAAGTAACCCGATTGATCTAAATGTGTGTTTACCATGTATGAACGCAACTGCTTGAATCAAGGTAGCACTTACTAATGAAACCCGTTTAACCTTGGTACCATGATCCGCTAAGACTCATGAGCCGGACATTGTGGTATGGGACACCATGGTCGAGCTGTTGGCCTACACTGGGGCGACGAGCCAGTAGAGAATGATTTGATGAGGATAATGTGAAGAAGAGATGAGAATATTGAGAGAGGATGAGAGTTTGGGAGAGATGATGTGTTAGACTTGCTTGCCCTAACACATAATATTTTATTATGATAAAGCATATAGTACACCGTAGGAGAATAGGAAAGTGTGCACATGCACTTACACTAAAAGGGCCCACTAACCACACACAATACACTAACATTCTCTACACTCCCCCTCAAGTTGGAGCATAGATGTTGATCATGCTCAACTTGTCACGAACATGATAAAGAGCATCTCGACTCAAGGACTTTGTAAGAACATTAGCAAGTTGATCCCCAGATCGAACAAAAGGAGTGACGATTTCCTTAGAAGCGACTTTCTCTCGAATAAAGTGACAGTCGACCTTAATATGCTTGGTTTGCTCGTGGAAAACTGGGTTACGAGCAATATGGATGGCCGCTTGATTGTCACAGTGAAGAGGAATAGGATCCGAAGGAGGATAGCCAAGTTCTTTAAGAAAATTGCTAGGCTACACGAGTTCACACGTCGCATGAGCCATAGCACGATATTCTGCTTCAGCCGAGGACCGGACAATAACTGGCTGCTTTTTGCTCTTCCAGGTTATAAGATTGCCACCTAGGAAAGTACAGAAGCCGGATGTAGAGCGGCGATCAAAAGTACTACCCGCACAATCAGCATCAAAATAGCTAAAAAGATGAAGATGACCATGTAACTGAAAGCGGAGGCCAAGACTCGGGGCTGATTTTAAATACCGAAGTATGCGGTAGACAGCCGTGAGATGAGAAGTACGGGGAGATTGCATGAATTGGCTAACAACCCCCACCACAAATGAGAGATCTGGGCGAGTAATAGTCAGGTAACTAAGCTGGCCTACAAGTCGTCGATACATCTCGGGATCAGTAAGGAGAGCACCATCATCTGGTCAAAGCTTATGTGAAGTATCCATGAGAGTGGTAGCAGGCTTGCACCCTAACATGCCGGTCTCCATGAGAAGATCGAGCGCATATTTTTGTTGTGACAAGACCAATTTGGATGACGAGCGAGCAACTTCAATTCCGAGGAAGTAACAAAGAGGACCAAGATTCTTGATCTCAAACTTGGTCTTTAAAAAATCTTTGACCTCCCTCATTCCAGCAGAATCACTACAGGACAAAACAATATCATCCACATAAACAATGAGAACCATGATGCCCATCGATCGACGACATATAAAGAGAATGATCGGCATGACTACGAACAAAGCCAAACTCCAAGAGAGCCGGACTAAAATTTTCGAACCATGCACGTGGAGATTGTTTGAGTCCATAAAGAGCCTTCTTCAACCGACATACAAGTGCAGGGTTGTAAGAAGCAACAAAGCCAAGTGGTTGATGCATGTAAACTTCCTCTGTAAGATCCCCATGGAGAAATGCATTCTTAACATCAAGCTGAAACAAAGGGCCATAATAAATTAACGGCCAAGGAGAGCACAACGCGAATTGAATTAAGCTTAGCCACCAGAGAGAATGTCTCGAAATAATCCACACCATGAGTCTGTGTGTAACCTTTAGCGACAAGATGGGCTTTATAAAAATCAATTGAGCTATCTGGAAGAAACTTGATTGTATAAACCCATCGACAGCCAACAGGTTTATGGCCTACAGGAAGTGGCACAAGATCCCAAGTATGATTCTTCTCAAGAGCAAACATTTCTTCCATCATGCTTTTGTCCAATGAGGACTCTGAAGAGCATGTGAGAGAGATCTAGGAATAGTCTGTGATGAAAGGGAATCTGCGAACGACTGAAAAGACGGTGAAAGATGATCATATGAAACGAAATTACTAATAGGGTGTTGAGTACAAGATCGTGACCCTTTACGCAAGGCAATGGAAAGATCTAAACTCGAGTTAAGAAACTCACCTGAACTAACATCCAAAGTGAGCGGAAGGGTGAATGGCTAAGCTTGTGAAGATTTATCTTGACGATGATACACCCGCAGAGGCTTAGGCTCAACCACATCACCAACAGGACGCTGAATAGAGGGGAGAGGAGTTTTCCCATGATCACTAGTGGAAAGAGGATAAGAGTCATACTCCCCCTGACTCGCAAGAGGATCACAGAGGGATCGGCCTGGAGAGGAGAAAAAAGAAAGATCCTCAAAGAAGGTGACATCGACAGAGACATGTTTCTTGCAAGTCAATGGGTCAAAGTATTTATACCCTTTTAAACTCCGAGTATATCATATAAAGACACATTTAATCGCCCTGGGGCTAAGTTTATCATTACTCCCATCCAAAATTTGAACAAAGCATGTACAACCAAAAACTTTAAGTGGTAGAGGAAATGGATTATCATGAGGATACAATATAGTAAATGAAGATTTGTAAGACAAAATACGTGAGGGTATACGATTAATAAGAAAAGTAGTAGTTAAAAGAGCATCACCCCAAAAACGTTTGGGTAGATGCATACCAAGCAGAAGGGCGCGAGCAACTTCAAGAAGATGACGATTCTTTCATTCTGCAATACCATTTTGTTGAGGAGTGCAAGCACATAATGTCCTAGACAAAATACCACGTTCCTGCAAGAAGGACAAAAAGGAAGTAGACATGTATTATCTCCCATTATCAGAATGGAGGGATTTGATGGAACAATGAAATTAAGTGTACACTTCATGATAAAACACTTTAAACGCATCAAACACTTCATTTTTAGATTTCAAAAGATAAATCCAAGTCATGCGGGAGTAATCATCAATAAAGTTAACAAAATATCTAAATCCAAAAGTCGAGGTAACCGGAGCTGGTCCCCAGACATCCGAGTGAACCAGAAGAAAAGGTTGAGATTTTCTCCTAGAAGAGCTAAGAGGAAACGTAGCACGATGATGTTTAGACAATTCACAAATATCACAACATAATGGTTTAGTGACAAATAAGGAGGGAAACAAAAGTCTCAATCTAGCAATGGATGGGTGGCCTAAGCGGCAATGCCACCGAGTCATGGACTCTTGATCTAGAGAAAGGGTATTAGAAGCGGCAACAGGTGTATTATCGAGAAGATAAACACCTCCTCGCGCATGCCCCCCACTAATCACTCTCTTCGTCTGTAGGTCCTGAAACAAACAATAAGAAGGAAAGAAAGTGATGGAACAATTGAGTGATTTAGTAAGAGAGCTAACAAACAATCAGTTTAATGGAAAACGAGGCACATGTAATACGGAGGACAGACAAGGAAGAAGAGAGATGGAACCAATTCTAGAGATGGGAGATTGGGTTCCATTTGTGACCGTGACATACTGAGTGGGAGAAGAAGAAGAATAAGAAGAAAAGAATTGCAACTTACCAGTCATATGGGAGGAAGCTCCAGAGTCGATGACCCAAGAGGTAGGAGAGGATGACGCAAAAAGGGCAGTACTGGACTGGGCCGAAGCTGCATGAGAAGGCTTAGGAATATCCCGAATGTGAAGCCACATAAGGGCATCATATGCCGCCTGAGAAATGATAAGAGACTCCCCTGACGTAGACTGCTCAGCTGTCGGGGTGGAAGACTGTCTCAGAAGCAACAGTGGAAGCAACAGAAGCAGCGGCATACGTAGGACGACCATGTAGCTGTCAACAATAATCAACAGTGTGATTAGTTTCACCGCAATGTGAACAAATGCGGGAACCATCACGTCTTCGTCCACGTCCACCACGACCACGAAGACTACGTCCGCTACGACCACCAAAACCAGAAATGCGCCCTGAGCTCAAGGATGGTACTCGAAGATCAAGGGAGGACTGATCGCCAACAAGATGTGCCGAACGCTCGGGTGATACAAATGAATGAGAAGGAAGAGTAGAGACTATAACACGCTGACACATGGCATAAATTGTCATCAATGGGGGAAGATGATCATGCATAACACCCTGATCGCGAACGTGAAGATAATCAGAACTCAACCCAGCGAGGAACTGCATAATACGAGTATCATCCCGTTGCTTATGAGCATGTTCATTATCCTCTTTACATTTGGAAGGAAGAGGCTGATACATATCCAACTCATTCCACATACACCGAAGCATCGAATAGTAGTCTTTTAAGGATCTGGAGTTTTGTTGAAACCGACCAATTTCTTGAATAAGTTGGAATATCCGTGAAAAATTCTGAGATTCTGAGAAGCGTATCCCAAATGCCTTTAGCCGAGGATAAAAACATCATTGAGTGGCTAATCGAGGAATCCATGTTATTCAACAACCATGCAATAACTTGATAATTCTCCTTTGTCCAAGACTTGTATGTAATATCTGTAGAGCTTGGGGGATCATCCAAAATATATGACAACTTGTCACGGGCTCTTAAAAATACTTTTACAGATTGTGCCCATTGAAGATAGTTGTCACCATTCAACTTAATGAAGGTAATTTGTAAGGGGTTGGATTCAAAAGACCCTATGCCAAGAGATGAGGGCCCTTTGTCAGCCATTGTAGAGTCTAAGAAAAATAAACCTATGCCAAGAGACTCCCTATGCCAAGAAAGAGTGATTCAAACAACTCTATCTCACTCAATCCTTCAAGATAACAAGAGATAAACCTCAAACAAATATCAATCATCCAAAATACCATGAAACACAATCAAAAAGGGCCTGACTGAGTGAAAAACGGCCTAGCCGCACGCCCGTTTGAGGTTAAAAACCTCTCAAACATTGATCTTAAGTAAAAAATCTGCCATGTATAGCTTGGGAGGAAGATTTCGGTCCATCTTGAGCAAAGAAACCAAAGAAAAGCTTACCGATTTGAGGTAGATCGAAGAAAAACGGAATTTGGGACCGATTTTTGAATTTCTCTATTTTGCCCAAAATACCATGAAATGAGGTCCAATAATTTCTGAAACAATCATGACAAATCTTCTAAAATCAAGATCTATCAAACCTCAAAACTTTTAGCTCAAACGGAGTCCATGCATCCGTACAACTCTGACGTCAGCCGTACGGCTGCTGATGTCAAGGTGACGTGTCGCCTCTCAACCTGTTGGATGCGGAATGCCTAGATCTTTTCTTTGATACCAAGTAGAGAATGATTTGATGAGGATAATGTGAAGAAGAGATGAGAATATTGAGAGAGAAGAAGAAGGATGAGAGTTTGGAAGAGATAATGTGTTAGGCTTGCTTGCCCTAAGACATAATATTTTTTTATGATAAAGCATATAGTACACCGCATGAGAATAGGGAAGTGTGCACATGCACTTGCACTAAAAGGGCCCACTAACCACACACAATACACTAGCATTCTCTATAGAGCCTCCCCGTAGTGTCCAGTGAGCAACCCAGTCTCGTGAGCTGAATACGGTGGTATGAGACACTGTATTCGAGCTGTCGGCCTATGATTAGGTGACGAGCCACTCGCAGTGACTTCGAGCATATACTTGGTTTACGTTAAGGTGATGAGCCTTTTCGTAGTAACCTCGAGTATAAACCAGGCCTGCGCTGAGGTGACGAGCCTCTCTGTAGCGACCTGGAACTATCTATCGTATGTGAATAGATAGGATTAACGACCCTAGATGGATCATTGTTTGGGTAAGTGATATAAAGGGAGGTGCCTTAGCTTCCTGAACATGCTGTTTGAATAAACCTAATCAAGAACTTGGTTAACACGACCATGCACCGCATTGCATGTGCTTTGGTGAGGAAGCGCACGTTTAGGGAGTTTGCCATGCGCGATCGTGAGATGATGTCGCTGAGGGAGTCCAGGCGAGGGCACGCATCATTACAGCATACCATTCTTGCATTAACAAGAGTACTTAGGATATGAGTGTTGTACTACTTTATCATTACTGCTTGACTGAATTCACAACATGTTAACCTTTGCCTTATAGCTCCACTGAGTTGATCACTCACTCCCACATTTTGGGACGACGTTTTAAACACCAACCAGACTTTGTTATAGTTGCAGGTGATGTCACGGCTTACGAGATGGAGCTCGACTTTTATGATGACGAGGAGTTCTTCTACATGCAACTCTCTGACGGGTCTATGTAGATCTGGAGTTGCGCATCGGGGTTACAAGGATATGGATAGATGATATCACATTTTATCATTTTGTTATTTCGGGAATTATACATGTAATTATTTGACCTGGTGACATGTTCATACTCTGGGGACTCATAACCACTTATATGCTTTATATATCTATCACAGTCTTCCGCTTGCGTAATTTAACTATCTCTGGAGTATGATATGCTATTTTGGTATAATCCCATTCATGTTTAAATGCACTAATACGGACAACATTTAATCATCATTATCTATGTTGCATAAGTGATGTGTTGGAACTCGGGAATTGGGCTTCTGCTCGACCCCCAAATTCTAGGGCGTTACATTCATCATCCAAGAAGACTTTCATCAAAGTGCTTAATGGGTCTCACTCACTTTTACGTAAGTACGAAGAGTCCATTGTGTCTGGAAACCATTCCTTGTGTAGGATTGGGTTTAAGAGTTTGAATTTTCAAACTTGACAAGTCCTTGTGTAACCTCCGACAGGAGAGTACATTTTGTTGTCCTTGTGTAGGACTTCTCAAGTTCTTGTGTGGGACTTGATAAGACCTTGTGTAGGCCATTGATGGATGAAAAACGTTGACTTTGTGTAGGTTGTGAAGGTTTATGGTGAATCTCATTTAAAACCATTTGAATAGTGAAATCCGGCATACTCTAGGAGAGAGTGGGTCAACCGGGAGTGGAGTAGGCACATAGTTGAACCACTATACATCTTGTGCATTGTGGTGAATGATTTAATTCCTTATTTGTGATGTTTGGTTGAATACTATACTCTGTTTAATTTCTGCAGCAAATATGTTTGTCAAAATGCATGAATGATGTGTTTAACAGATTAGATTATGTTTATACACTTCTTATTAGTTAGAATTCTTTACTTGCGTATATAGAAATATGTGCATTTTATTAATTTAAATAAATTTTGAAAAGTCCTATTTACCCCTCTCCAGGACATTAGATATATCTTCAAGCTTCACTTGTAGTGGTAAAGTTACAATTTTACTCTTTGTTGCTGTACGCACACTGTACCCCTCCCTCTCCCTATATTTAAATAGTAGAAGGGAGAGGTGGCGAATAGAGGGTTGATGTGTTGTTGCCACATGTGGGGTCGGCCCACGTAAGGATTGCCTGTCCCAGACATGTGCATCAGAGTTGTCTCATATGTATCCTTCCAACATCTCCCATGGAATCCTGTAGTGGGGAACATACTACTATACGGTCCTCTCTGACAAGATTGATCAAGATCACATATAAGAAGCAATAATTAGGGAAGTGGGACCAATCGGGATTATAGTGTTTCTATACACTGTTGTCGTACACTAAATGACCACCGCACTAGCATATAGCTTCCCAAGCTCTCCAAGGCCTACCCTAGATCTGCATGAACATACCGGATGGAGCTAGTCCTTCATCTAGGATCACTCTGCTAGCATAAGCACTTGTCCTCTTATTGAGTTCAAAATCACAAATCCATTTGAAAATGCTCTTTGAAGTTATTTTAAAATAAATTATTTACATATAATCTTATGAAATAGTTTGCACATCATCATTTCACAAAACTCAATAATGGTGTGACGATAGGCTTCAAAGTGTGTCATCATGGTCCTAGGGATTTGGTGTCACTGCCAACTGGTCTTTGCCACAACTTCGCAATTCATAATGAACTAAGCCGCTTTCCTAGCAATATATCGTTGGTCGAATCAATCATGACCATCATATTGTATGCTAAAGTCATGACACTCAATCTCATCCTCTTATACGCAAAGGTGGATAGATGAGGGCACAAGGGTCACCTAAGAGACCAACCTGCTTGCATAATGCACTGATTTGATCAAATCAGGTACCAATAGGTAAATCGGTCTTGGAGTAGAGTCTAATTAAACACTCCAAGCATGTGCTCATTCACCCACGCCGCAAAGCAGACATTACTAGGCATATGTTGGGTTTGCAATATGCAAGTCCCGCTTAAAGAGCATTAGTATTGGCTAAGTAACTCCTAACCTCATCAAATAGAGGTCTCGCCTAAAGAGCTCAATTGCTAGTTCAACAACTCCTAACTTGGTTCCATATAGGCTATGATATCATCAAGTGATAGAGGTCCAGCCTAAATGCGTGAGTACTAGCTCAACAATTCCTAATCTCATTAAATAGAGGTCCCTCCTAAATACGTGAGTACTGGCTTAACAACTCCTAACCTTATCAAATAGAGGTCTTGCCTAAAGCGCGTGAGTATTGGCTCAACAAATTTTATCTCCGTTACCAGTTACCACTTACCACCGTGAATGTCATTCAACTCCCAAAGTCTCATTCTCAGTCATTTAAAGCTATCCATTGTGTGGTGGTACAGGCTAGTAAGCAATAAGACGTGCAAAAATACATATGAACATGTGCAGCATGTCATGGATTCAATAATGCATATATAGCTTTGATTGGAGGAGGTCATGCCCTAACTCATGCTTCCTCATTATTCGTATCGCTACATAAGGTGGCTATACCTCAGGAGTCGGGATGCTTCCTCATCCTAAAAATGCCTTCTATGTGCATGTCAGTGGTGGTCAGTTTCCATGTGAATGGGGAAGACTGCCTGCCAACGAAAAAGTAAACAAAGGACTAACACAGAGTACATGGTCTACCACTAACGATCTTGAGGCTTAGAAAAAAATGACAGTGCATGTATTTAATCAATGTGTGAAGTATTTAGAAGATTCATTTCTTAAAACAGATTATGAATGCAAAACATCAATAATTTACATCACCCACTCTTGGGAGTACATGGACATCTCAACACACGTGTGCAAGTTTCAAATATTGCACAGTAAGATATTTATCATCACAACTAGTAGGGAATACAACTGAGAAGCTGGAGTAAAATTACAAAAATCCCACTTTTGGAAAGGATATCAAACTCTCATCAGTCCCATATGCCTAACATATATTTTAAATATATCTCTAGCGAATTAGTAATTGATTTTGTCATGAGATCAGCTAACATCTCTTTAGTGGGAATATATTTGAGTATAACTTGCCCATCTCTCACATACTCTCTGATTTAGTGACATTTAACCTCAATGTGCTTAGATTTCTTGTTTTGTTTTAGATCCATCGCAAGGTCAATAGCCGATGTGTTGTTCATCTTTATTAGGAGAGGACCTTTAGTAGCAGGAACACCCAAGGATCTCAAAAATCTTATAATCCATACACCTTCTTGGATTGTTGCACAACATGCAATATTTTCCGCTTCCATAGTCGAAATTGCAGTTGAAGATTGTTTCCTACTGCACAATGAAACAACTCTTCCACTTAGTTTCATCTTGATCATCTCCACAAGATACATTAGAATAAGCCTGCACCCTTAACGCCTTGATAAGATAACATAGTCTTTCATTCCTCAAAGATAGTGAAAAATTCTCTTGATTGCTTGCCAATGTGCTTGTCCAGAATTACTTTGTTATTGGCTCACAAGACTTACATCTTAGCATATATCTGGTTTGGTACATAGCATGGCATACATAAGGCTGCCTATCGTACCCAAGGTATGGATGACATAAACTGCTTCTTGATGTCAAATTGGGGACTCGTACTTTTATTCAATTTGGAATATTTATTGATCAGAGTTTCGACTTGCTTGGAATTGTGCATTCTAAATTGTTTTAAGATCTTTTCAATATAAGATTCATGCAACGAGCCCAAAAATTTCTTTGAGCAATCTCTTGTGATTTTCATTACCGGTATAAAGCTTACCCCACCAAAGTCTTTCATTTCAAAATTCAATGATAGCCATTCCTTAGTCAAGAGCAACATTCCTATATTATTACTTGCTAATAAAATATCATTGACATATAAAGATAATATTAGGAAGTGCCTTTCAGATTGCTTCACATATACATAATAGCCTTCTTCACACATAAAGATCCGAAAGAAGTAATCGCTTTGTGGAACCTCATGTACCACTAGCTTGATGATTGTTTCAACCCGTAGATAGACTTCAAAAGCTTACAGACCTTGCTTGCCTAACCCTTCTCCATATAAATGTCTTCATATAAGTTTTCATTTAAGAAAGCGGTCTTCACATCCATCTGATATAACTCTAAATCAAGGAATGATATAATAGCCAAAATCATGCAAATCACTGTAAATCTGGCCATTGGAGAAGTTTTTAATGATAGCCGTTCAAACACCACTATTTCCTTTGGCATGGTCCACATGTAATTTGGATCTGTCTCATTTTTGGTCGTCTTAAATTGAGATCTCGAAATGAATGGAAGGCGTTGATGAAACACATACATCATGGTGAGGTCCACGAAGGACCGTCTAGTAGCTAGTCAATAGGCAATCCGTGTCCAGGTGTTCTGTAACCATGGTGATACTAGACATTGTTTTGTGGCTTTGTGTCATTATTGGATGGTGTTCTGTGGTACCACAGTGATTGTGTTTTATCTGTGCCATCCATCCATTTTGGATCATTACGTTAGGGCATTAATCCAAAAATAAGACAAATCATATCTCAGATGGACGACACCACAAAAAAACAATGGTGATTGAATGCTCACCATTAAAAATTTCCTTGTGCCCCCTGTAATGTTTATTTGCCATTAACCTGTTGATTAGTTCGTGAAGACCTGGATGAACGTAAATTGCAAATATCAGCTTGGTCCAAAACTTTTGTGGCCCCTGATAAGTTTTTAATGGTGGGTGTTCAGTCATCAATATTTCCTTTCGTGTGGTCAACCTGAGATTTTGACCTATGTCTTTTGTGGACTCATGTCTAAAGTGATTTAGAAAAATTGATGAACAACATAGATAAAACATATACATTATGCTGGGCCATGGAGCACCCTCCTACAACGAGTTGCTACTTGCGGTGTCACTAGCGATCTGTGTCCTTAATGGCCATGCAACCATGGCAGCCAGGCTTAAAGGGCAACCATGATGCTTGTTACAAATCCACCCCATCCATTGGATTTATAATCTCATTTTAGGGCATGTGCTTGAAAATGAGGTTGCTAGAGAGCGCGAGTGGGTCACATGAACATAAAAGATTGGGGATTGAAAGCTTACCATTGAAATATTTGTGGGGCTACAGATATTTTTTGACAAATTCACCGTCCACTAGTTAACTTAGCTCATTTAGGGCATGGGCAAGAAAATGACGCAAATCCATATCCGACATAAAACAGTGGGCTATACGACAAAAAATAGTGGGAAAGAACGTTCACATTGAAATCTCAGGGTGATCATGGGGCCCACTTTGAGCTATGGATTTACCTCTTTTTTGGGTCCATGCCGTCAAATGAGCTGGAAAAACAGATGGATGGGGTGGATTTCTTATAAACATCAAGGTGGACCCACATACGGTCAAGGTGAGGGTTGTTATGGTAATAATCCAACTTGAGATTGCCAGTTGTCGTAAAGCAAGAGCAGTTTTGTCCATTCAAAAATACAAAAACCAATTCGTACGTATAAGGTAGGTGGTTTAATGATTAACGGTTCAAACTATAAGCGGGTTTTGAGAAATAGTTTAAAAGCAGGAGGTTTTTGGTCCATAGCCGAAAAGGTAGGCGACCATATGAAAAAGTCCCTTATTAATTTAACTATTTGCCTTTTGAAATTGTGGCTTTACCGCTACAAGGGAAGCTTGAATATATGTCTAATGTCCTGGAGGGGGGTGAATAAGACTTTTCAAAATTTATTTAAACTAATCACATGCACTTATTTCTAAATACACAAGTAAAGAATTCTAAGTGATAAGAAGTGCATCAACATAGTCCAATCCGTGAAACACACCATTCATGCATTTTGACAAACATGTTTGTTGCAGAAATTAAACAAAGTATAGTGTTCAGCTTGATGCCATCGAAGACCTGTTCGATGGCAGCTTGATGCTATCAAACATGCCATCGAATTTGCTGTTTTGGGCCATCTTTTACACATCAGATTCACACCTCTTCTAGCCTTATTATCATGCTTCTCTTGGTCTCCTAAGGCTAAGGGATGATCAACTTTATATTCCTAATAGGTCAAGATCATTTAGAGGTGTATGAGTTGTTTTGGGTCAAGGGTTAGGGTCACCAAGGCCACCTGTTTACTTGTTCTTGCCGCCTTGATGCTTTTGCTTTGTTGTGTTTTCGGTCTTCACTTTCCAAAGGTTCAATCGACTTTACGTGACAATGATTCGCGTGATTGACAAACCAGGGTGCAAAAATGAATGCACTAACACTTACTCCACTCCCGGCTGACCCACTCTCTCCTAGAGTGTGCCAGATTTCACTATTCAGATGGTTTTAAATGAGGTTCACCATAAACCTTCACAACCTACATAAGGTCAACATTTTCCATCTGTCGATAGCCTACACAAGGTCTTATCAAGTTGTACACAAGAACTTGAGAAGTCCTACACAAGGACAACAAAACGTACTCTCCCATTGGAGGCCTACACAAGGACTTGTCAAATTTGGAAGTTCAAACTCTAAAAATTGAAACCCAATCCTACACAAGGAATAGTTTCCAGACATAATGGACTCTTGGTACTTACCTAAAAGTGAGTGAGCCCCATTAAGCGCTTTGATGAAGATCTTCTTGTATGATTAAGGATCTTTAGCTCCTTTGTACCACGACTAGATGATGATGATTCGTTGAAGATGCCGTGGTTGTTGGGTCAAGGGTTTGGTTAATCCTAACTAGGTATTGATGGGTCTTTAAGAATTAGTTAAGGAACCCATAACCAAGCATTCAATGCTTGCTAGCATACATATTTACCAATTAAAATGGTTGCTAGAGCATCAATAAATGCTAGAGTTCATTGTTCAATCCAAGTTTTGAATATTCCAATTATTGCCTTTAAGATAAGGATTGAATGATGAACTTCATGAGGAAAGAGAACTTGAGAAGATGAGTATTAACTCTCACAAAGCTCTCTTAATAACTCACCAAATTGCCAAGAAACACCTCACATAAATAGGAAAGATTTCCAACGGTAAAAAAAGGGCAGAAAACAGTCAGGTTCAATGTCATCGAATGGTCTTTCGATGTCATCGAACCACCTTCGATGCCATCGCTAAAATTAGCATAATATTCAATTTGTTGCTGGACAGTTTCTGTCGATGCCATCAAGTGGCCTTTGATGCCATCAAAGTGGTCCTTCGATGTAATCGAAGGCTGGCTTGATGCCATCATAAAAATCCAATTTTCTGACCTGAGATTGCTGGACAACTCGGGGTTCAATTTCGATGCCATCGAACAGACCTTCGATGTCATCGAAGGCTTGTTTGATGTCATTGCGAAAATCCGTAATTTATATGATTTCTTGCTGGACAAATTGAGTACATCTTCTATGTCATCGAAGCTAAGTTCGTTGTCATCAAAGTTTAAGTTTGATGCCATCAAACTGGCTTCAATGCCATCATAAAAATCCAGATTTTCCTTGGTTGCTTGCTGGAAAAATGGTGCTCTTTTTCAATATCATCGAAGAAGTCTTCGATGTCATCGAATTAGCTTCGAGACATCATAAAAATCTAGTCTATACTTGATTTCTTAGTGAAAAATTGGACCTCGTAGCTCGATCCCATCAAGCTGCCTTCCATGCCATCAAAGGCAGTTCGATGGCACTTAGATGCCATTGAAAATGTCTGGTTTTAAAGATAATTCATTTACACAGACATCAACTCTTAGAACTTTTAAACACTTTTAAGCTAGGTTTTCCTAGATGGTTTTGGCTAGGTATAGGGCTATGTTTGGAGGCTTTTGATATAAGGTTTGATGAGGTCTTGTATCTTTCTTGCCTTGTCTTGAATAGGTTGTCTTCAAATCTTCGAGTCTTCAATCTTTGTTCTTCTTGGGGCTCACTTGACTCTAAGATTCTTAATTCATGTTAATTGACAAACTAGGGCAGGTTCACCTCTCTTTTGATTTAAACATCCACTTATGTGGAATTGCTTTATGGCTAGTTGGAAGATCAACTAGCTTTTAAACATGATTTTTCTTCATCGAATCAATTTCTTCATTCATCACAAGAACCCAATATTCAGAATTTAAGAATGCCAGTGCGTCTTGATACAATCAATTTCATCTTCACCTACTGCGACACAGGAGTACGATTCACCTTTTATTTTAAAATATCTATTGAATTCTACCTTGTAAACTTCGTCACAACTTAGGAATACTAGTCAATGCGCTCCATTGTCTTCATGAATCATGGGACTGGCCTAATTGTCACTATTTAGATTACTACTCCCTCCCTCTTGAATTGCATTCGACATCTCATAGAGTTCTATATCTATTTTGCACTTCTTTTTATTTGGAAATCTATCTTTTAGAAATGTTACATCTCGACTCGGGATTTAATCTCAATCCATCTGCTATACTCTACATATCGAATGAATGCATACTTAATTGTTCTTTTTATCTAACTTGCTTCTATTTGGAGCAGGAAGTGGAATGTGACCCAATGATTCCCATGGATGTAAATCACTCAATGACAGTCTCTTTAAGTCCTACCAGTCCACAATTCAAAAGACTTTAGGATCTGATTTTGAAGGAACACTGTTTAATACATAAGCAGTTGTAAGCAGTGTTCAAAATATCGATACTATCGGCCGATATTATCGGTATCGGGCCCCAGCGAGACGAAACCCCTCCGATAACTCCGGGAAGATACCGAAAATCCCAAAATCCAGATATCGGCCGATATTATCGTCGATATCGCACGATTTATTGTCGAAACATACCAAGTAAAAAGAAAAACGCCAAATATCGTCCGGGACAGTGTCATTATCCAAAAAAAAAAAATGGAAAAATTAAAAAATTATATGGAGAAACTTTCAATAGGTGGATTTCGATACCTGTACAAGAGATTTTTATGATCGGAAGCTTCCCTTTGGCGCGCCATTCGAATCAAAGCGTCGTCCGTGGGTTAGTGCAAACAAAATCTCCGATTTGGAAGAGAAATCCATCGAAATAGGGAGAAATCCAAGTATTTGGGCGAAATCCGGAGAAATCCTTGCTGTAATCTGGAGAAATCCTCGCCAAAATCCGAAGATTTGGGAGATTTTGGAGAGATTTTAGGGTTCCAGAAAGGCTGGAACCCTCTCTGCTTGAAAAAAATGGCGTCCAATCCCTTTTTTACGGAAATCAAGTTCGCAGGTGTGCCGCACACCACCGAGTCGACTTGTGTGTTGACGTCACCAAGTTCCGTGGGTCCCATCATAAGGTATGTCTTATATCCAAACCGTTCATCCATTTGGCAAGCTCGTCGTAAGGCTTGAGCTGAAAAATAAGACAGATCCAAAGATCAAGTGGACCACACTGAAAATAGGAGTGGGAGATTAAACGTTTACCATTCAAACCCTTTTGGGATCACAGGAGTTTTGGATCAATATGATATTTGTTTTTCCTCTTCATCCAGATCTGTGTGACGTAATGAACAGATTGGATGGAAAATAATCATTATAGTGGGCCCTACGAATATTTTAACGGTAAGAATCAGCCCCACTGTTATTTGTGGTGTGGTCCAGTTGAGCTTTGAATATGGCTCATTTTTGGGCTCATGATCTAAAATGATCTCTCCAAATGCATGAACGGTGTAGATATAATAAATACATTATTGTGGGGCCATGTAACTTTGAACCGTTGGTACCACTCGAGTTGCAGGAGCAGCGTCACTGCCGGACACGGATTGGCTACTCCCCCTAACACCAGCCAATGATTGGTGGTTGGTGCTCCGTGGGACCCACCATGATGTATGTGTTTCATCCATGCTGTCCATCTATTTTTATGGATCATTTTATGGTATGAAACCAAAAATGAGGTATATCCTAATCTTAAGTGGACCACATTACATGAAACAGTGTTGAATGAGCGTCGACCATTAAAAAAACATTTTGTGGCCATAAAAGTTTCGGATTAAGATGATTTTATGATTTTTGTTTTTTCCCTTCATCTGGCCCTGTATGACCGAATCAACATATTAGATTTCAAATAAACGGTATAGTGGGCTTAGGAGGATTTTAATGATAGATATCCAACCACTATTGTTTTCATGTGGTGTCGGTCCACCAAAGATTTATATACCTCTCATTTTTGGTACCAAGCCATAAAATGATTTGTAAAAATGGATGAACGGAATGGATGAAACACATACATCATGGTGGGGCCCACAGAGCACTGACCACCAGCCCGGGGCTGGTTTCGGGGGAGTAGCCAATCCGTTTCCGTCACTGCTGTCTTCGTAGTGTGGTAGGAAGTCGGCATCGTCAGTAGTGTACTACATAAACTCTGTGGGGCCCACCATAATTCATGTATTTTATCTCCCATCCATCCATTTTACCATATAATTTTATGATTTTTAGTCCAAAAAATGAAGCATATCCAAAGCTCAACTGGACTGGTGCGAATTGAACATCTACTATTAAAAAATCCTTGGAAGCCAAAGAAGTTTTGGATCAAGCAGATATTTGCTCTTTTCCTTTATCCATATCTTTGTGATCTTACGAAGAAGTTGGATGAAAAATAAACATCACTGTAGGCCCTAAGGGAGGTTTCAAAAGTGCAAATCATTATTCCTATTGTTTCCTGCGTATGGTCCACTTGACCTTTGAATATGTTTCAAATTTGTGCTTAACCCCTAATATGAGCCGAAAAAATAGATGGACAGCATAGATAAACTATGTACATTTACGGTAGACCCAATAAGTTTACTTAGTACTATAGGAGTGGATTAGGTGAGACCCCCCGCCTCACCTAAGACCATACAACCGTACCGTGGGGCCGAACTTGACGTGTGTATTCTGTGTCCACTCCATCCATCTGTTTTTTCGGATCATTTTACAACATGATCCTAATAATTAAAAAGATCCAATTATCAGGTAGACTATACTTAAGGAAACAGTATAAGTCAAACACGGTACCATTAAAAACTTCTTAGGGTGCACCTTAATTTTTCTTATATTTTATTAGGCATCCAATCCGCTGATAACTTCACATAAATGAAGAGAAAAAACAATTATCAACTTGATCCAAAACTTTTGTGGCCCACTAATGGTTAATCACCATTGTTACCTATGGTATGGTCTACCTAATTATTGGATCTGCTTCAATTTTTGGATAATGTCCTAAAATGATATGGAAAAACAGATGGATGGGGCGGATACTGAATATAGTTGTCTTAGTTCAATAGGACAACGCATAGCTTAGATCCTATACAAAGGAAACCTATTATGTGCACTTCTTTTTTAAGATTTTATGATTTAAAAATGTGTATTAAGGTCTTTTTTAATAATCCCTGAAGTTTCATTGAAAAATTCAACCATTTTCTCAATGTTTCCCCATGTTTCTCAAAAAGTGCGATAAATTATGCGATACAAACGATATATCCCACGCGATAACCGATACGTATCTGTATCCCAAGGGTGCGATACATCGTGCGATACCGATATTTCGAACATTGGTTGTAAGTAGTGCATTTTCTCAAAAAGTAGTTGGCAGATTTGCGTGAGCCATTATAGATCTCACCATATTTAGCACAATCAAGGTGTGCTATATTGGTTACGACATGGCCGGTGGGGTTAAGAAAAAAAAGGTGCCGTAATGTCCATTAAGGCTGTAATGATTGAAAAACAACTTAAAAAATAAAAATAAAAATGCCCCGAATCTTCACTTTCTCCAATCTTTTACAACTGTTCTTCATTTCTCATATTTCGCAAGGCATTTGGACCAATATTGTCCACACATTAAGGATTAAAACTGTAGATTAGAGAGAGTTTGACGGATCAAAGCTATGTGGGCCATTTTGAGGAAAATTTGGAAAAAGAGGTCAGTGTTCATTTCGTTTTTAAATTTCTAGCTATAAATAGTTTTTATTTTTATGAAGATACAACACTAAATTGACCACGTCTTACTAGATTTGTGGTTGATTTGATGGTTTTTGTAATTTTCTAACTTTTTTAGGGGTAGCTATTTTTTACATAAAAATGGCAAAAATCAGTTTTTTATTTTTTATTATTATTTAATTTTATAAAAAAAATATATTTGAGTGTGGATGATTCCAACTGATGTATGATGATTACATGTACAAAACCATGCCATAGATTAGATATTTTAACCTCATTATATATATATTTTTTATAATTCTTTTTAACTTTCAGTTAATTAATTTTCACATGAACAATGATTATGAGGAAGTATATATTGTGGATGCTTCAATAGTATATATTATGTTTATATGTACAACACTATGCCATAGATTAGGGATTTTAACCCTGTTTTATATTTGTTTTTGTAATTTTTTAAATGTCAGTTGATTTTTGCATGAACAATGACTATGAGGAAAAAAATCCCTAAAAAGAATATTATTTTTTGTTTAATATTGAATGTGGATGCTTCAAGCAGATGTAAGATGCTTACATGTAGAATACCATGTCATAGGTTAGGGATTTTAACCTCATTTTTTTTAAAAAAACAAAATTTCAATTGATTTTCACGTGAATAGTGACTATGAGAAAAAAACCCCCAAAAATTGTTGTCTTTTGTTTAAATTTTGAATGTGGATCATTCAAAGATGTAGGATACTTACATGTAGAACACCATGCCATAGATTAGGATGTTAATCCAATTAGATAATATTTTTAAAAAGTTTTGCTGTTTTTGGATGAATAGTGACTATGAATAAACGTATGTAAAAATTGTTTCTTTTTTTTTTAAACTTTATGTTGATAATATTTATCTGTATAATAATTATATTTATCTTTTTATATTTTGTGCAAGCTAGGAATTCACAACTCAAGACTTTAATACTTTAGAGTTTAGACTTTAGTTCACATTTTACAGGTTAGTTTTCTTTAGAGATGTCGGGAGTTGTGAGAAATGGCCAACTAGTGAGGATCTGGAACTGAAAGTGAGGATATTGGATAGCAACATTGTGATAGGGTGGGTGGTACTAAGCACTCGATGAAGAGCAACTATTGTTGTAGAGAGATAATTAGTGGAATCACACGACTCAAATAACATTTGGCACATCAAAAGGGCCTAGTTGTGGGGTGCAATATTGTGTCAAGAGAGATAATTTATATGGTGCAACACAATTTGGGAGAGTTAAAAGGGGAAAAAAGCTATTGTGCAGAAAAAGTAAGATTCTCTTGATGTGACCAGATAGGAGGCTTTTGGTCTTGATTATATGTGTGTTGGTGAGCACAAGAATGTTGAGTTCCAATGAGGATTCAAATGGGTAGGTCATGATGGCTGGGAGAGAGAGCGTACACACCTTTCGTGAAGATGAATAGCGTCGGTGCATGTTTTGGGGGGGGGGGGGGGGGGGGGGGGGGGTGGGGTTGTACGTGATGTAGAAGGGGTAGTGGGAGTGTGAGTGGGGCTGGGAGTGTGTCTGGGAGCGGGGGTATGTTGAGTGGATTATGGCATGTCTTCAGCCGAAAGAAGATTTCTTCACATGTTACCCCATGTCTAATGATGTGGATGTTTTGGACCTCAGGAGACCCTTGTGTGATCCTATTCTTTTTAGAAAGGAGACGATAAAATAGAAAAAAGATAAATGTGAACTAGAATTTCTGTTGAGTATCTCGGTGGGGCAAGAATCAAGTTATTCACACATGGCAATATAGCTCCAAATGTTGCCAACTCCCCATGTGAAGGAGTGGAGACATCGATAGGTGAAGACATCAGGGAAAAAATGGGCAAAAGCATAGTATCAAGATGTAAAGGTGTACGTGGCTACCTTTAGACTCATATGGTAGACTAGAGGATGCAATATTATGTACGATGGTTGGACTGGCCCAACCAATTGTAGCACGATCAACTTCTCGGTATACTACCACTTGGGAATGGTGTTCCACAAATCAATCGATGCAATAGAAGCAACAAAAAATACTGAATGCTTTTCTCCTTAATGGAAAAGATGGTGAATGAAATTTGAGGGGAGAATGTGGTGTAGATTATGACTGACAACGAAGCAAATGGTGATGACAAAGAGAACATTTATTTTGGTCACCATTTGTTGTATGTTGCATTGATGTCATATTAGAAGATATTGGAAAGAAGAAATGTATCGTAACATTTGTTAAAAGGGGAAGTGACAACTTTCATCTATAACCTTAACTAACTAGTTGCCATAATGATGAGGTTTATGAGTGGGAGAGATCTACTTGGGTTTTTGGCAACTAGATTTGCGATAAACTTTATAGCCCTTAAGAGTTTGCATCAACACTGGGAGCATTGAGCTAGATGTTTGCTTCTTAGGAATGACTGGACACAAAATAGGGACAAAAGATATTGGGAACACCGATTAAGGTTGTGACAACCATTAAGGACCCTAAATATTGGAAGAAGGTTGGAAACATTCTCAAGGTGATGGAACCCCTAATGACAGCCTTGCATCTTGTAGAATCCAATGAGATACTTACCGTGGGCTTCCTCTATGATGGCATGGATGAAGCGAAGATGGCTATTTGTTGTGATTGTAAACATTACATAGATTACTGGAAGATGATCGACAAGCTCTGAATGAAACAACTTCACCACGTTCTTCATGCGACCGACAAACTCTTTGTTATTATGCACTTCTTGTTGTCAGTTATTACTTTATGCTGTGATTTTTTATTTTTTATTTTCATTATTGTAATATACAATACTATCTAAATTTGAGATACAAATACACTTATTCATTTGTCAGGGATGATGTGGTTCATGTTAGCCTGAAGAACGTGATAAAGAGATTAGAGCCCGACCTAGATATGTAAATAAGAGTGTTGAATGAAGTGAATACAAGTCTTAAATTATTAATCTTTAATTTTGTATTTCATTGCTTAAACAAAATAAATGTTTTGATGTATCGTATCATCCACAGTTGGAAGCAGTGTTTTGAATTGCCTTCATAGCGTAGCTATGACGTTACGTAGCGTTAGAAAATAGCATAAATTCTCTATAATGTATGCTACAGGGGTCGCAGCGTATGCGTAGCGTTATGTAGTGTACGCTACTTTTTTTTTTTTTTTAAAATGATAATTGTATTTTGTATTTTGTAGTTAATACTCTCAACTTGTGGGGTTTTAATTTGTTTTCATACGTTGTGACTTGTGGTCTTAATTAGACATTATTAATTAAAGTGGTTTTCTTGGAAAGTTGTTGATGTGATAATGATTTGGTTTATATATGCAGTTTGACTTTTGATAAATGATAATTAATAACTTGTACTTGATAAAGTGAATAATCTTTTAGGCATTTTTATGTATATATTTTTTGTTTTTTCTTATTATTTATCATATTTTCTTATTTTTAAATTAAAAGATAAAAGTATCATGTTAGCTTATGCTACTCGCTATGCTACTTATGCTACATGCTACAGAGGGCTGAACGCTATGCAATAGGTTACTGCTATTTAAAACAGTGGTTGGAAGTATATGCATTTGGATCAAGGTGTTTGAAAACGGTTACGTAATGACTGATACTTAATGGTCGCCCCCTCTTTTTTGTGCTCATAACGGCTGTTACGCACCATAACGGCCGTTACTGCCAAGGCGTAACGACCAGAAAACGACTTTTTTATTTTATTATTATTATTATTATGATTTATTTTTTTAAAGCTCCGATTTTTTACGTTTGTTGATAATTTTCTCCTCCAAATTCTTCCTAAACCGTTCTATTGTAAATTCCGACCATTCTCAACTTGAAATTAAGGATCAAAACAAGTTATATTAAGGATTTTCATGATTCGAAGCTCCGTGGGCCATTTTTTAGAAATTCTTCAAAAATAGGTATTTTTTAATGGTAGAATATGATGTGTTAATCACAGTAGAACATATTAATGTTCATTTAACAGATTATGGTTGTTATTTTATATTTTTTTAATAATTTTTTTCTATTTTCACACTATTTTCGGCCATTATAAAATTTTTTTCGAAAAATCATTGTTTATTCAATGTATTGTTGTTTTAATGGTAGAATATGATGTGTTAATCATAATTGAACATAGTAATGTTCATTTAACAGATTATGGTTGTGATTTTATATATATATATATATATATATATATATATATATATATATATATATTCTATTTTCGTACTATTTTCGGCCATTTTTAAAAAAATTCAAAAAATTATTTTTTATTCAGTGTATTACTGTTGTAATGGTAGAATATAATGTGTTAATCATAGCAGAACATGCTAATGTCCATTTAACAAATTATGGTATGATTATATATATATATTTTCGCACTATTTTCGGCCTTTTTTTTTTTAAATTCGAAAAATCATTTTTTATTCAATGTATTGCTGTTTTAATGGTAGAATATGATGTTTTAATTATAGTAGAACATATTAATGTTCATTTAACAGATTATGGTTGTGATTTTATATATTTTTTTCTATTTTCGCACTATTTTCGACAATTTTTTTAAAAATTCAAAAAATCATTTTTTATTCAATGTATTGCTGTTTTAATGGTAGATATGATGTGTTAATCATAGTAGAGCATATTAATGTCCATTTAATAGATTATGGTACCGATTATATATATATATTTCTATTTTCGCAATATTTTCGGCCATTTAAAAAAAAATTTCAAAAAACCATTTTTTATTCAATGTATTACTGTTTTAATGGTACAATGTGTTGTGTTAATCATAATAGAACATATTAATGTTCATTTAACAGATTATGGTTGTGATTTTATATTTTTTTATATTGTTTTTCTATTTTCGGATTAGTGACTTTTTGTTTATATTTTCTTATTTTGGGTAGGTTTTGGAGCTTCTTAGGGTTTACCGGTTTAGAATATAAAATCATCTTTATTTTTGAGATTTAAATTAATTACTTCCTTCTCCTATAAAAAGTAAAAACTGTATATAAGTTTAGAGAATCGAGTAGACTCACAATCTCACATAGGTTATATCTACATAAGGAAATGTCTGGGTCTGGCCAACAAGTGAGGATGACAACATTGTCAGAGGGTAGGTGGTACTAGGCACCAAATGAAGTGCAACTATTGTGAGTGACTAATAACTGGTGGAATTACGTGTCTCAAACAACATTTGGCACATTGAAAGGATTAAGTTGTAGGATGCACTAGAGTACTAAAATAGATAATGATTTTAATGCAAGCCAGTTTGGATAAGTCGAAGTGTAAACATGTTATTGGACAAAAGAAGAAAGATGAGATTTTGGAGGTGACTCGACATGAGGTGTTTGGTCCTGAATATATGGGCGTTCGTTATGAAGATATTATTAATTTTGAAGAAGATTCAGATCGGGAATTAACTATAGCTAGGAGAGAGAGCTTGCGTCTTGCTCGTGAAGAGGAAGAACATTGCCGCATGGTTGTGTTCATATGTAATAAGTTGTATGGTGCGATGAGTGACCCTGAGGTCGATAAGATTCGTGATGTAGTCAATGATTTATACAATTTCTATGTGTGCGCCGCAAACGACAAAACTTATCAAGTGGGTTCTAGTTCTGCTGTTGATGAACCGCCAGAAGAAAGGATAGATGATTTCATGTCTTTCGTGGCACAGCATGAGACTCAAATGTAGACAACCCAATCAGAACTTGAAAACTATCTCAAGGAGCCACTTGTAAAATACAAAGGCGATGAATTCGATGTTTTGGACTGGTAGAAGACGAAATATCATGATTCACAATACCCTGTACTCTTGTTAATGGCACGAGACATATTATCAATTCTAATTCCAACTATGGCTTCAGAATCTGCGTTTAGTACGAGGAATAGGGTTGTGAACAAGTATCGAAGCTCACTTACACCAGAATCGATTGAAGCGCTCATTTGTACACAAGATTGGCTGCGTCTGATCTGGGGGAAAGAGAACTCAGTTGATGAGGAGTTCGAGGAAGAGGAGAGTGACAAGTAAGATGAGATAGTACCTGTAGGATACGACATTGCTTTCTATTTCTCTTGCATTTGCTTACAAGTTACAATAGGATATTTGTAATTATTTTTTGATGGCTTAAATTGTAATATTTTATGGGTGGATGGATATTTCTCTCTTTTCATTTGTACTATTCAATTAGTTAATGTTGCTTAAATCTCGTATTATATGGTTGGCTAATTGCGTTCATTCATCAATATAGCTTATTATTATTATTTTTTTTTATGTCGCTTTAACCTAACCAGATATTTTTCTTTAAAAATATACACTTGTAGATATGTCATCGAAAGATGATGCATTGACAGATATTTAGGATTTTGGAGTCCAAGTCTACTCCCAAGATGGAAAGATAAAGTTACAATGTAAGTTGTGTGGAAAACAATTTGTAAAAGAAACAAATTGCTGAAATTACATTTGGCTTGTTGGGGAGGAGACGCTGCACCTTGTAGCAAAGCTCCTCAGGAAGTCCGGAATTTATTTCGAGCTATTCTCGACTCAAATACAAATACTTTATACACCCTTCCCCCTGTAATTACAACCAATACAACTAGCTATGGAATATATAGAAGTAGGCTTATTATAAATGAAGAAGGGTTAAACAGAGGAACTGCCTCCAGGCCTTCCACAGTTAGTAGAGAAGAAGAACAAGAGAGAATTTTAATGGAACAAGAAAAACGTGATTATAAAGAGGCCGTAAAAGAAAGCTTGAAAATGTCATCCAGATCCAGGAGTACTAGACTACAATATCCACCCCTTCTGAGATAACATGATGCTGAAGCGGGCACGAACACGAGTAAATCATCAAAGTTTTTTAAAGGTTTCACAACATTTTATAGGCGGTTGGGAATTCCGTACAAATTGGATCATAAAAAGCGGCTGAAAAAACTTGTTCAATCTATGAATGAGTACAATGGGAAGACATCTCCACCATCCGATTCAGTAGAGGTGAACGACAATCTTTTGGACACCTCCAACTCGGAGTCAGCTCAGAGTTCTTCTGCAGTTGAAGCTGTAAAAAGAGAACCAAAAGATGATTCTGGCGACGAAGGTAGAGGTGGAGGAGGGGGTTACTATTATGGACAAGGTCCATTTGGTTACACGCCATAAAGGCATTCATCAAACAGAAGTTATTGAATATATGAAAGTTTTATCTAAGCTGTATGTTCATGTTAGGTTTATTTACTTTTGATTTTGGACAATTTATTTATTTTGTTCATTTTATGGACGTAGTTTATTTACTTTGGAAGTTGGATCTGTGATATTTTAAGTTTTTAACAGTTGAATGACCCAGCTAAATGGTCTAACATATTGATATCATGCATTGATGCACATGTGAATATGCGATCTGGCACAAATGCGATCACATATGTTGCATATGCGAAAGTATGCGATCGCATATGCGATGTATGGACTTTTAATCTCTCTCTCTCTCTCTCTCTCTCTCTCTCTCTCTTATATTTCCACTCCAAGTGGTCTTAATCTCTCTCTCTCTCTCTCTCTCTCTCTCTCTCTCTCCCCTACATTCCCTCTCTTGGAAGTTGAAAGATAAAGATTCAAGCACTTGTTGTTTAATTGATTTTATTTCTCTCAAATATAGTTTAAATATATGTAAAATTAGTTATTTATTAACTTAGGAAAGTTACCCTTAATTTCTTATTTTTTTTTCCAAATTTTTTGTTTTTTTTTTTCAAAAAAAATAAAATAAAATAGAAGACTCAATCCGAACCGTACCCAACCCGATCTGACTTGGTTTCCCTGACCGAGTCGGACTCGGTTTAGGTCAGGCTAGCAAGGAATCAGATCGGATCGAGTCAGCCCTGTTGGACTCGATCCCAGCCCTGTTGGACTCGATCCCGAATTGGATTGAGTTCGGGTCAGGTACTTGCAAAAATCGGATAGAGTTGAGTTAGACCTAATCCAGTCTGACTCAACTCGATGCCCTCCTTTAGACATGATGGTTGGATGGATAGTTGGATGGATAGATGGGATGGATGAATGTTTGGATGATTCGATGGGACGGATGGATGGGATGGTTGGATGGATAGACGGGATGGATGGATG
The DNA here is from genome assembly GCA_037074715.1 of Magnolia kwangsiensis. Taxonomy (NCBI): domain Eukaryota; kingdom Viridiplantae; phylum Streptophyta; class Magnoliopsida; order Magnoliales; family Magnoliaceae; genus Magnolia; species Magnolia kwangsiensis. The sequence goes on from CM073583.1 coordinate 45,828,729, forward strand.
GGTGGGATGGTTGGATGGTTTGGATGGATGGGATGGTTGGATGGTTTGGATGGATGGGATGGTTGGATGTTTTGATGATTGGATGGATGGATGGGATGGTTGGAAGATTGGATGGATGGTTTGGATGGATAGAATGGTTGGATGGATGTTTGGATGATTGGATGGATGGATGTTTGGATAGATGGATGGTTGGGCGGATGGATGGATGGTTGGGCGGATAGATGGTTGGATGGTTTGGATGGATGGATAGCTGGATGGGATGGTTGGATGGATGGTTGGATTGATGGATGGAGGTTTGGATGGATAGATGTGATGGATGATTGGATGGGATGGTTGGATGGTCTGGATGGATGGATAGCTCGATGGGATGGTTGGATTGATGGATGGGGGTTTGGATGGATAGATGTGATGGATGGATGGATGATTGGATGGGATGGTTGGATGGATGGATGGGATGGTTGGTTGGATCAATGTTCGGATGATTGGATTGATAGATGGGATGGATCAATGTTTGGATGATTGGATGGGATGGATGGGATGGATGGATGAGATTGTTGGATGGTTGATTGGATGGATGGATGAATGGGATGATTGGATGGATGACAACACATGCTTTTAGGCCCCCATTAAATGGAAACTTACTATGCATGCATTCTTTTGCAATTTTTTGATTCCTTAAGTATTTTAGCATCTCCTGAAGTTTCATTAAAACATTCCATCGTTTTCCCCCATGTTTTCTCATGTTTCCCTCACATTTCTGACTATTGGCGATATTATCGACGTTAACAATATTGTTTCCGTATCTTTGGCTAACAAAACTTGTAGTGATACCGACAATTTGCACCTTAGTGCAGGTGAAAAAACAGGGCACATTATATTTAAATTATTATTATGGATCAAGCGACGCGATTACATGACCAAATCAGGGAGCTGAAACACGAAAATCGACAGCCCGCTCAAATCAACTAGACAAGGGAAAGACGAGCCGATTTACTTATTTGATTCGGTGGCGACAATATATGCGTGACCTTGAGCAAGCACGGGGGCATGCCATCTTATTCTCTCCTCTTCATTGTTGTGCACACTTTTTCTCTCGTCTCTTCTCTCTTTGCTTTCTTTATCTCTCTCTCTCTCTCTCTCTCTCTCTCTCCTCCTCCCCCCCCTCTTCTCTCTCACCCCTCCCTCTCCCTGTCTTTAAATAGTAGAAGGAGAGGTGGCTGGTGAAAAGGACAACACTTGTAAAGCATCTTAATACACACGTGATACACTAGGGCTCGTGAGGTGCTCACATGCAGAGAGATACAGGGTTGCTGGTAAGCACTCCTACATGCCATCTTTTTTATATCCATACGAGCCAATGCTTTTTTGGGATTAAAAAATCCAGCAAGAATTTGAGCCTCGATTTCCATTGCATTTACAAAATTCAAAACATGTATGACACTATTTTTAGCGGGACTATTTTTCTTGAGACATGTTTCACTTACCTTTATAGGTTATGTCCTAATGGTCCCATATGTGCACTTATGCTAACCTATCATGTAATTGCATGTTAATATATTTTTTTCATCCCTAGTTTGTCCTCATCACCTTTCGATGAGAGGAAAAGACACCAAAATCATCAGGTCTTTGCTTTTCTCTGATATATATATATATATATATATAGGATTTACCACACTTTTTTTCTCATCCAACAGCCTTATCTCCATCTTCCACATGATGACAAGGACACATTACCCCCTTTTCGAGCTTTGACGTAGAAGAAAGTATTATATTAGACTTACAGGAAGATCGATTCCTCAATCTCCTTTGAAGTTAATGCAGGGGCATTTTCACACTGGGCTCGAGTGGGGTCGCCTGTGGGATGCAAGGGCACACTTGGGGTGGGTGGGGCCCACGGGGGAAGGTCTCGTGTTCGAGACTCCTCACCGGGGTGACTAATGCGCATTTCACACTGGGCTCGAGTCGGGTAGCCTGTGGGATGCAGGGACACACTTGGGGTGGGTGACCCGTGTGAGGCGGTACCCATATGATTTGGGGCCCACGAGGGGGGTTCGGCCGAGGTCCTAACCTATGAGATGTGGGGCTTGAGCTATGAGATAAAGGGATTAATTCACCATGCTCTAAAAGTTTGAGCTTTTAGAGCAAGTGATTAATTGTCCTGCATCAAATTGGTATCAGAGTGGGAGGTCTCGTGTTTGAGACTCAACACTGGGGGTGATTAATGTAGGGACATTTTCACACTGAGCTCGAGTGGGGTCGTCTGTGGGATGCAAGGGGCACACTTGGCCCGCCCACGAGGGAGGTCTCATGTTCGAGACTTCTCACCGGAGGTGATTAATGCGCATTTCACACTGGGCTCAAGTGGGGTAGCCTGTGGGATGTGGGGACACATTCGGGTTGGGCGGCCTGTGTGAGGCGGTACCCAAGTGAGGGTTCAGCCGAAGTCCTAACCCATGAGATGTGGGGCCTGGGCTATGAGATAAAGGGATTAATTCGCCATGCTCTAACAGTTCGAGCTTTTAGAGCAAGTCGTTAATTGTCCTGCATCAGAAGTTGAAGATCTCGTTTTTGCTCTTACCTTGTTGTTAACTTCACGGAGTCAGTGATACTCCTATATTGAGTTTCTATTTTGTGAAGCAAACCTTCAGTTGCGATCTATGCTTTGCAAATACCCTCTTCCGTATGCTCATTCCATTGTTCCAAGCGGCTTTAGTGGAGAAAGGTTCTCCATTCTAGACATTAGGTCTATCTTTACTTCTTCCATTGAGTTGCATACAGTCAAAACCTTGTTGTTAGGCCATTTTTCTACCCACATGTTTTCGTTCAAACCCATCTTGACTTTGCCTATTGATCCAAATCATCAATCTAGATTTTCAAGAGATTTGTGCAGCCCATAAGGACTCTTTGAAGCCAACATTTTGATGGAGCCAGAGTCTCATTAGTAACTATTTTTCCTATCAATTACAACTTTTTTCTTTAGAAGTTTTGTGAGTTCTTTATGGGATGAATGTTTCTGCGAAGAGCATTAGTAAAGGAGCCATTCATGCCCAATCTAACTGCAGAAATAACCCGCTTCCCAGGATCATGCCCCTTGTCACCCCTTTCTCCTTGCCTTTGCGGATTTTGATTTGGTGATCTTTAGTCTTTAATGTCTTTGGCTGTATTTCTTGAAACCGACCTTCAAGATCTTTCTCACAATATGATGCTCGTTTGAAAAATCTAATCTTGCCTCTATCGCCTCCGAAATATCATCATTGCAAACAAAAGAAAAGTCACGGCTCAATCCTATCATGCGACAAAAAGGGATGACCACCTCTTGAACCTTCCCTTAATTTCTAAAGTGCCATCGAACTCAGTTTCATTCTAGTCTATGGGAAAGTCTTCAACAAACAATGATACTACTCCTAGGTACTAAGGTGGTATATTTTGGCGGAGCTACCTTAATTTTCACAGATTCATTTTTCTCCCTTTGTATAATCTGGTTCATTTTCTTCAAGACTCGAACCCAAGGACCTACACCAATCTCTATAACTAGCCAAAAGCAGAAAAAATGCAAACCCAATTGGATATCTAATTGTCACTCGCTTGTACCTGCTACCTATAGTTGCACAAAGCTTGAACCATAGTGACAATGGATTCAAGTGCAGGAGCGGGGAAGTGTCTAGTTCAAAATATTTTCAAGTATAATCAAGTAGGAAGTGTAAGTAGGGCATGAATTTGAAGCACAATTCAAAGCGACATTGACAACTAGTTTGAAGGATTGTGCATCTAAGCCTGTACCAATGAATGGGGAGGCATCGGACACTTGATTCGTAGTGCAGTGAAAGATGGGGCAATTGGAGTCCTAAATGTCAATAAACAACATTGACAAATGTGAAGGCATTCGACAACACCCCCTTGATTTAGTGTTGGGGTCATTTCCATTGGCCTCCATGATGGATTGGGAGATGGCATTAGAATGAATCTGCAGTAGGGGATCCAGCCCCCTCTCCCTCTCTCATATATGTGTGCATGTTATCCCTAGTCCAAGTCTGGGATGGGGAGGGTGGGTTGGGTTGTTGCCCACTGCATATTTTCCCTTGAAGCATATGGTATATGCTGCCTTACCGTGTAAAAATTTGTAATTTATCTGTTGAATATGCACAACAATAAAAGGGTTAAAAACATAAAAAAATGGGAAAATCAACAAATAAGCCCTAACACAAGTTAGGGTTGGTTTGGTGGATTAGGTTCCATTAAGGTAAGCCAGGTTTGAAACCAAGACTTAAATGTTGAAACATGTTTTGTCTACCTTGTTGTGATAGCCCATGGTTTAAAAATCACTAAAAAATGAAGATCAGTGCAATGTTTTTCTTGTTGAATGTTGATTGCTGAACATTGCTAGTGGCAAAGACCCTCCATTTAATGTGATTTTGAATAAACTATCCATGGAAAGGACCTGTTTATTTGTGATTTGGATCCATTGCCTCACCCATGATGTTAAGTTATTCAGCAATTGTTGCCCCCTTTCTAATCTTGCAATGGCAAACCTCTGATAATTTTTATATTGAGCCCATGAAAAGAAAAGGCGCACTCTTTTTTCAACAATTGTACACGGGGTATTTTCAAAATTGGCAAGAATCCGGAATTGGACGTACAAAATTGAAACTTGTAGGCAATTTTTTTTTTTTGGTAAAACCTTCTTTTTGTGCAAAGGCAGTTTTCAGTCCATTTTTTGCTGTTATCTTCACAACCTATCACCCTTTTTAGTAATTATCCCTTTTATAGTTGATGATGGTTAAGATTAGGAAATGTGAACTTATGCGGATTATGAATCATTTGTACTAGCAAAGAGGAGTTAGGTCAGGAAACTGTCTTATGGTTTTAGTGATGCTTTTATTGTGCTAAACACAATGTATAGTGCCTTTATCCTTGTTATAGTATTGGGTGTACGTACGGAGCACTGTTAGGAAGGGATGTGTATATTGCTTTATGATACTCTTGAGTACCGTACCTTTTGAGATCCTTGTATGTATATAAGATATTATCCTGGTATCCCAAATTGGTTACGTAGCGGCCATAACGGCCGATATGTAATGGTAACGGTGGGACCCGTTACGCGATATGGGGTCAAAATGGCCGTTACGAAATTCTATGATCGTAATGGCCGTTATGGACCCGTAACGGTTGTTACGGGTCATGAAAGGAAAAAAAAATAAAAAAAAAACCTTACCTTTTTCCCTTTCTTTTCTTCTTCTTCTTAGGCAGATGCGGCTGCGGCCTTCTTCCTCCTCCTCTTCTTCTTCTTCACAGCCTTCTTCCTCTTCTTCTTCCTCTTCTTCTTCCTCTCTCTCTCTCTCTCTCTCTCTCTCTCTCTCTCTTCTTTCCCCCTTTCCCTCCTTTTTCTTCTCTCCTTTCCCTTTTTTTTTTTTCCTTTTCGGTTTCCCTCTCTCGCCCTTTATTTTATTTATTTGCAGCGGTAACTGCTGTAGGTACGTGTCACGCAAAGACGAGCGCTGACACTCCTCGAGCTCTGAGTTGTACGAACGGTTCAAAGGAGATCAAAGTTATATGGCCCCCATAGTGATGTGTTTATTACATCTACACCGTTCATCTATTTTCAGAGATCATTTTACAGCACCACCCAAAAAATGAATTATATCCAGAGATCATCTGAACCACACCAAAAATAACAGTGGAGATAAAGATTTTCATGGTTAAACAATTCGTAGGGCGCACGGTAACATTTATTTTCCATCCAATCTGATCAGACTCAAGTGGGCCCCACCATGATGTATATTTTTATCCATGTCATCCATCCATTTTGCCACGTCATTTTAGGTTAGGATCCAAAAAATTAGTAATATCCAAATCTCAGGTGGACCACACCATAGGAAATAGTGGTTAGAGAATGCTCGCCATTAAAAATTTCTTAAGGTCCACTGTAATGTTTATTTTCAATCTAACCTATTAATTGGGTCACACTGACGTGGATGAAGGGAAAACACACATGTCAATTGATCTAAAACTTTTCTAGCCCTCAATAAAATTTTAATAGCGAATGTTTAATTATTATTGTTTCTTATGGTGCAGTCCACCTAAGCTTTGGATGTGTCTCATTTTTGGGTTCATGCCTTAAAATTATTTGGCAAAATAGATGGACGGTGTGGATATAACACATTCATCACGGGTGGGGCCCAAAAAACTTTGACACGTGTGCTGCACTTCACAATCCGAGTCCTGCCTAATTCAAGCCTTAAAAATTTGTACACAAGACATATATTAACTTAAAATTTAGCAATTAAATTATGGACTTCAATTGCTAACTCACAATGCTAAAATCAAATTATTTGAATAGTTTTAATTGGTAATTTGTGGACTTTTTATTTTTTAAAATAGGGCCTTTTGATTTTTTTTTATTGATTCACTATCCAATAAATGTCCACCAATTTATAAGTGGAATAATGACAATAAATGGCATGAATTTGAGGCTGATTTAGAGCATAGATTGGTCCTCCAAGTCGGTTCCAAATTGGCAACGCCATCTACCTGAATTTAATTTCATTTTTTTAAAGAACTATTGAGAGAAATGATATCAAGTTGTTAAGTATATAAATTACATATTTAGAAAATTAAATATATGAAATTTGTGGTCAAATTTAAGTTACCTGGTTAAAAATTAATTAGACAGTCCGATACAACTTCTCACCAAAGAGTGGACCGTTACACCACCATAAACATGTTCCAATTTACAAATGAATGCATATTTGGAATGCTTAGAATATTCCGGATTTATTCCATTTTTTTTCATATTTTTTTGGCAAAAAATAAAATAAAATTGCGCCGTTACGGGTCGTTACGCCCTCGTATCTGTATTGATTTCGGAGGGCACCGCTACGCCAACCGATACCGATATGGGACACTTTGGATATTATGATTAGTATCTCGAAGTTATCTCTTGTAACTGTTTTTAGTATAAACAAATCACTTGCGAAGAAGACTAATCAAGTTCTCTATTTCCTTTTCCTCTCCATATGATTCCCCCCTGTTCTCCCTGTTCTCTCTTCCTCTTATCTTTCCACTTTCATGGTATCAGAGAATGTTTTGTGATCCACTCTTCTTTCCTCCTTCAGTCCCAACTCCCCTCGAATTTCGGCCGGAGGGGGAGATTGAAAAAAATTGTAAACTTTGAAAAACACTCTATGGTCTCAAACAGTCTCTTAGAGCTTGTGGTTTGAGAGACTTGGTCACACTATCTCAAATTTGATGCAAGACATGAAATTAAATGTGGAATGCAAGAAATCAAGCTCATGATTATACCAATTTAAATAGTCACAAAATTCCACATCTTGCATACTATCAAACATTTAAAAAAGGGAATCTATGGGGGTCCAAGCCTACAAAAGTTTAGGACTGGATCAAATAAAATTATAAACCAAAGAAGGCCAAAGGAGTATAAGATTCATCCATTCTTGCAAAGGATTATTCCCCAATTCAAGAGATTCACCATGTTTCAATTCAGGGGAAAATCTAAGGCTCAAATTTGGGGATAATTGGGATTTGGGATTCTTTAGAGTTAAGGATCTAGATTTAAGTCTAAAGAGGAGGAAAATAGAGGAAAAATAGAACCTGAGATGAGCCACGTGTATGGACAGCAGTTGACCTGGGCGCACGTGTGTGACCACTTGTCTACACGTGCATGGGGCCCACAAAGTCAGAAACCAACTCCTAGGCTAAGATCGGCTAGGGTAGGACTACCTCTATGTCAAATTTCGCATCGATCCGTCACAAGGCGTGTGCGTGGTGCTCCACCGAAGTTTCAGCCCCTCAGATGGGCCAAAATCTGAAAATCTGTTTGTGCACTGTTATAGGATAGAACTTGGATACGAGAGAGGGTGAATCTGAAGGTGGAAGGGATGTAGAGGATGATGGATGCGGGGCGTAATAAAGTGGGGATGATTTGGGATGGTTGTGGCTTCACACTACGGTAGTTAGCCCTTCGAGGAAGGGAGGGTTTTGCACCCAATTCGATTCTTCAACCCAAAGAGATAGAAAAGAAGAAAAAGCAGAATTTTTTGTTCATAAACTTCATTGAGAATACCTACATGGGGTTGCTTATTTATAAGAAAACCCTAAACCCTAAAAGACAATTTTACCCTTGTACCATCTGTGCGCACTAATACTTAAAGCTGAAGTAAATAAAATAATAATTAATCTAAGCAATCAAAGCCGTTCATGATATTTCTAATAACGAGAATAGTCAAAACTCAAAATCCTAGATCATCTAAGGTTATGTGCCACGATCATGAGATCCGATGGTAGAATCTACATGATGATCAGGTCCACTCCAATGCTCTATAGCGGCAGCGCAGCCCCTAACTGTAAGGCCCTCTAAAGATGCCATTGTCGATCCAAATCGAAATTGGGGCCTGCCTCCTCGAATACGTGCGTAGGGTGGGGGGCATGTGCATGATGTCCCCATCAACTATCCTCGGTTGCAAAGGTTTTGCCACAGGCGAAACAAAGCTTCTGAACCGCTCCAAGATGTCTGGATTAAGTCTCTGAAGCTCCTCCTCAGTGAGCCACGTATTGTCTGAAGTTAGGCGTGACTTCTACTTGACAAGGAACTTTTGAAAGCCGCTGTCCAACGTCGATAATGTCTGATGGTATAGAATATCTTCTATTTCAGTGTGGGAAGGGTAGGTATGGGGGGTAGAGGCTGGTTAGATGGGTAGGGAAGGGGCTATGGGTCAAGGGAAAGGTTTGGGGAATCTGAATGGTTAGGTGAAAGGCTGGACAATGTATCAGTGGTCCCTTGAAATGTAACTAGATCCTCCACATTGAATGTGGAACTAATTCCCATGGAAGGTGGAAGATCTACCACATATGCATTGAGACCGTTTTGTTTTATAATTTTGAATGGTCCAGTACTACGCGTGTGTAATTTCCGAACGGCTCCCTGAGGGTATTGCTTTGGCCTAATGTGGACCATCACAAAGTTTCCTATATTGAATTCCTTGAATCGTTTATGTTGGTCTGCAGAAATTTTGTAATGTTCATTACTAGTATTGATCTTTTGCCTGATTTCTTGATGCAATGAATGAATATGATGTGCAAAGGACTCTACAGACTCTAATGGCCTATGGGACGGACATAGGGACAAGATCAATAGGCTTTTTAGGTTTATAACCAGTAATGACTACAAAAAGACTTAAACCTGTGGATCTATTGACAGAACTATTGTATGCAAACTCGACGACAGGTAGTGCAATGTCCCTCGTCCTGGTATGCTCCCCCACTAAACTCCTTAGCAAATTTCTTAGGCTCCTATTGACCACCTCAATCTGACCATTGGTTTGAGGGTGGTAGACAGAAGAAAATTGGAGCCTAGTACTCATCATATGCCATAGTGTCTTCTAAAAATAACTCATGAATCGCATGTCACGGTCAGACACTGTGGTTTTGGGTAACCTATGAAGCTTGACAACCCCACTAAAGAACAACTTGGCAATATGAGATGCGTTAGAGGTCTTCGAATAAGGGATGAAGTGGGCCATTTTAGAAAAACGGTCCATGACAACAAATATGGAATTGTGTTTCCGAATAGTCTTGGGGAGCCCAAGCACGAAGTCCATACTAATGTCCTGCTAAGGGGCGAATGGAACTGGCAAAGGTGTGTATAGCCTCGTATTCTGCTTTTTCTGCTTTGCAGTTGACAAGTACGACACTGCCGTATAACTTTGGCCACGTCTTGCTTGAGGCTTGGCCAATAGAATCTATCCTCCACTAGGGCAATGGTCTTGTCTTTACCAAAATGACCTGCGACTCTCCTGGATGTAACTTCCAGACAAGAAAATCGCAGAGGGAGGTGCGATGTATGCACAAACGGTCACTCCTAAGCCAATATCCGTCCAATATCAAGTACTCACTGCTGGCTCCTGAAGGACTCCCTAACAACGATGCGTACACAACTCCAAAATCTGGGCACTCAGAATAATCCTCTCTGATACGCTCGAGCCTCGTGACTTCAATACTCATGGAATTGAGTAACGCGACTCGACGATTCAATGCGTCGGCAGGTTTATTTCTTCTGAGAGTTCAGATATCTCAAGGCCCCGTGATCTGAGAACAAGGCGAATTCTTGTGGCAATAGATAATGACGCCAGCAATGTAACGATTGCACTGCTGCATAGAATTCTTTGTCATAGGTGGAGTAGCCTTATTTAGTTTCTCACTAAAAAAGGCTATAGGGTGCCCTTCTTGACTAAGTACTCCTATGCCAATTCCTGATGCGTCGCATGCGACTTCAAAAACTTTCAAAAAATCTGGAAGTCGCATGACTAGAGCCTCGGTCATCTTGACCTTTATCTCCTTGAAGGCCTTCGGGGCTGCCTTTGTCCATTGAAACTCTCCTTTTTTTATTTAATATGTGATGGGGGCTATAATGAAACTGAAGCCTCGAATGAACCACCTATAGAAGGTGGCCAAGCCATGAAAGCTGTGTACCTCGTGAATATTGCGCGGGTCAGGCCACTTGATGATGGCCTTGACCTTTTCGGGATCCGCCGACATTCCCTCAGATGACATAACAAAGCCTAAGAAGATAACACTGGTAGACATAAACACACACTTCTTTAAGTTGGCATACAACGTTTTGGCTCTAAGGATCCCACAAACTTACCTCAAATGGTTGAGGTGTTGTTCCTTGGTTGTTCGCAACCCCAAGTGTAGGGTCGCGATATAGTAATACTCTCGGTGAGACCGAGGTCGAATCCACAGGGACTAATCTTGTGTGTCTATTCTGAAAGTAATTAGAATCAGAACTAGGAGAAGATATAACCTAAATCAGGAAAATAGGGAGTAATTGTGAGAGGATGAATTTAGAAACTAAAGAATTTAAAAGTTGGAACCAGGGATTCCAGGGATCCACTTATAGCTATTAGAATGTTCCCTTATTTGATTCAAGACACTCAATTTGAATCAGAGTCCTATCCCATCCAATTGGAAGATATTCAATAAGATTAGGTCGGAACTTCCTTTGACCTAATTCTCAATGGATGAACGTTGTGAAGATTGGAAGTAATTCAATCACCTGACCATGCCCAAGAGACAATGGTAGACAACAGGATATACTGATCCAACAATTTTCATGGGAGATTTGTGAAGAATAGAAGAGATTCTATCACCCATCCATGCCCAAGGGACGATGGAGAATAATAGGATTTCCTATTTCCATAAACTCCAAACAGAAAAAGAAAATACTTCAAGCTATTGCAGATCTATTGTAATTTCAGTCACAACAAACCATTAAACACTAAAAGTATTCCTTGAATATGAAACTAAAATCAAAGGAGTTCAACAATAACAAGAATCAAATAAGAAAAACATCCCAACCATGCCACAAGCTTCACCCCATAGTCCTAACTAAGGGATTTAGCCAACCATAGACATGATTGAATTAAAAACCCTATAAGAATGCATTAAAAACTAAGGAAAAGAGAAGAAAACTCTTGGGAAGTGGCTCTGCCCTTTTGCTATGCTCCTCCAAACCCTAGATATCCCAAAAAGTGCCTAGGAACCCCTATTTATAGGTGAAGTTCCGCAAAATCGCAAAACCGGATCAAATTTACGGATTCTGCATAACCGGTTCGATGTTATTGAACAACCTTAGATGTCATCGATAGACTGGCTTCGTTGTCATCAAATAACGTATCCAATTTGTCCAGCGACTAAACTTATTTTTCTTGTAATTCTTTGATGTCATCGAACAACCTTCGATGTCATCGACGACTAGCCTTCGATGTCATTTAAGGCCTTCGATGACATCTAAGCTCAAATCCTGTGAATTTCTGCACTTCCTTTTCCACTTGATTTTCTTGAATCTTGGGGTCTTGAAATCTTCCATCTTGGTCTCCAAAGATCCATTCTTTGCTTGATGATTCTTGAGCATTAAATCCATTCTTTTAGCATTCTTTTCAATCAAAGCTCTTAAATTCACCTTGTAACACAAACACATGTAAAATATACCATTAGGTCATATTATGTTTGTAAAACCAAGAAATAAATGGGGGATAATATGCAATATTTGACCCTCAACACAACTCTCAACGAACATTTTGCTAGTCTTGAGCAAAGTATGCGAAAAATATTTCGAAAAACTACTGTATAATTTCCATCTGCTCAAGCGGTTCTAAAGACAATCCATTTCACAGAAATCTAGGATACATTATTATTGAGCAGTATTTCCTCCTAAACTCTAGCACAAACATTGAGTTCCATGGTTGCATAGTGAAGGCTAGACTTATCACAATCAAAGGTCCAATTCTCAATTTCCATGATAACCTTGATAATCAAAAGAGCATTTGGGATGACTGAAACGTAAACCAAAACTTGCCTTACAGTTCAATATTTTTATTCTTCCAGCTTTTGATTTTTCCATCGATAACTTTCCCGCTATGTTTAATCTTTTCAATGATCTTCCATAGGTAGCCCTTTTCGACGACAGCTGTTTTCTTAGCAATTCTTCTTATTGAACATGATGGACAAATTTCCCAGGTTGGTTCCTGCCATGCTTAATAATCACCAAGTTAACAATTCAATATCAAATTGACACTTTAATATATAAGTTAGATGTGACATGTGAAATCATCACTCAATCAATGTTTAAAACTTCTAATCATGGATTAATAATTCGAACTTAACTGTGAAATCTAACAAGTAACTGAATCCAGAAGTCATAAATCACCAACATTAAGTATCTTATACTTCTAAATCATGGATGATTTTCAAAATCACTCGAATTTACAAAATTTTTAAAAAAATTTCACAATTTTTGCTTAAAGACTAAGAAAACACTGATTAGCTTGCCTAATTCACACCTCTAAACCTAAAATCTACATTGTCCTCAATGTAAAAGATATAAGCATGCAATGCACATGAGACAACGAAAGTAAAGGAGAAGTGATGGAAAGGTAGTACCTGAAGAAGAAATTTAGAGACTTTTCCAAGGGTCTCAAAGTGAAGATGGGTTAGCAAAAAAGGACTCAACAGATGATAAGCAAACTATCCTAAATTCCATGAAAGCAATAAACTAATTTTAAAATAGGAAAGCAAAGGAAAAACTACTCGGTCATGCCGCAAGGTTCCTCCTCCAACCAATATCTTGATAACTTTCTCAGTAGGTTTCTCAACAAGATCATCCAAAAGTCCTTTTTGCAATAGGCTTGAATGCCTAAGAGCATGAATTTCCAGAGAAATTTATGGACCTCATAAAAGATTTGTCGTTGAAGCGCTTGATGAATCCAAAGTATATATGATTTACCTGTGACAAAAAGTTTCAATGTTAGTACTCCATGGTGAATCAGAGACTACAAGTAGATAGAATTCAAAAAAATTTTCAGCAGATGATGTAGTCTCAACACATTCCGAAGTTTTAGACTCCAGTTCAATTTCTAGCTCCTCCTTCCTTAATGGTAAATATTCAGGATCTGTGGAGAGGAAGTTTTCAGAATAAGGGTTCTCTCGATCAGTAACAACTACCGAGGTATGGTCTTATAATGCATCCACTATTTCATATTTCATGTATTATCAAGTCATTTGAATTTGCAAAGTGTGCCAAACAATCGTCCAAAGAGTTGGAAAATTTAGCTGAGAGTGACTTGTTTTCCACATTGAAGTTTGTGATGATTTGCCCAAGGACTCCATCAACTTTGAAAGTAGATGGAAGTATGCTCTTGTGCTCCTGCCCTGTACAGACAGATTGAGGGTCAGTAGATAATGCATTGATATGAAGACTTTGTTCATTGATACTACTCAGAAGAGGCATTGAATCGTCAAGAATTGACAACTTAGATGGTGGTCTCAACCAGGGAATCCTAAATCGGTTACGTATCAGCCGTATCGGCCGATACGTAACGGTAACAGTGAGACCCGTTATGCGATACGAGGTCGAAACGGCCGTTACGAAATTTTGTACCAGTAACGGCCGTTACGGACCCGTAACGGCTGTTACGGGTCTTGAAAGAAAAAAAAAAGAAAAAAAGAAAAAAAGAAAAAAGAAAAAACGAAAAAAATCCTTACCTTTTCCCCTTTCTTTTCTTCTTTTTCTTCTCTTTCTTCTTCTTCTTCTTTTTCTTCTTCTTCTTCTTGGCTACGGCTGCGGCTGCAGCCTTCTTCCTCCTCCTCTTCTTCTTCTTCTTCTTCCTCTCTCTCTCTCTCTCTCTCTCTCTCTCTTCTTTCCCTCTTTCCCTCTTTTTTCTTCTCTTCTTTCCCTCTTTTTTCTTTTCGGTTTCCCTCTCTACCCCTTTTTGTTTTTTTTTTTTAAATTTGCAGCAGTAGCTGCTGTAGGTACGTGTCACGCTAAGACGAGCGCTAACACTCCTCGAGCTCCGAGTTGTACGAACGGTTCAAAGGCGATCAAAGTTATATGGCCCCCACAGTGATGTATTTATTACATCTACACCGTTCATCTATTTTCAGAGATCATTTTAGAGCACCAGCCAAAAAATGAATTATATCCCGAGATCATCTGAACCACACCAAAAATAACATCGGAAATAATGATTTTCAGAGTTAAAAAATTCGTAGGGCGCACGGTAACGTTTATTTTCCATCCGATCAGACTCAAGTGGGCCCCACCATGATGTATATATTTTATCCATGTCGTCCATCCATTTTGTCAAATCATTTTAGGTTAGGATTCAAAAAATTAGTAATATCCAAATCTCAGGTGGACAACACTATAGGAAATAGTGGTTATAGAATGCTCACCATTAAAAATTTCTTAAGGTCCATTGTAATGTTTATTTTCAATCTAACCAATTAATTGGGTCACACTGACATGGATGAAGGGAAAACACACATGTCAGTTGATCTAAAACTTTTCTAGCCCTCAATGAAATTTTAATGGTGAACGTTTAATTATTATTGTTTCTTATGGTGGAGTCCACCTAAGCTTTGGATGTGTCTCATTTTTGGGCTCATGCCCTAAAATTATTCGGCAAAATGGATGGACGGTGTGGATATAACACATTCATCACGGGTGGAGCCCAAAAAACTTTGACACGTGTGCTGCACTTCACAATCCGAGTATTCAAGCCTTATAAATTTGTACATGAGACATATATTAACTTAAAATTTAGTAATTAAATTGTGGACTGCAATTGCTAACTCACAATGCCAAAATCAAATTGTTTGAATAGTTTTAATTGGTAATTTGTGGACTTTTATTTTTTAAAATAGGGCCTTTTGATTAATTTTTTATGATTCATCAACCAATAAATGTCCACCAATTTATAAGTAGAATAATGACAATAAATGACATGAATTTGAGGCTGATTTAGAGCATAGATTGGTCCTCCAAGTCAGCCCCAAATTGGTAACGCTATCTACCTGAATTTAATTTCATTTTTTTAAAGAACTATTGAGAGAAATGATATCAAGTTGTTAAGTATATAAATTAGATATTTAGAAAATTAAATATATGAATTTTGTAGTCAAATTTAAGTTACCTAGTTAAAAATTAATTAGACAGTCCGATACAACTTCTCACCAAAGAGTGGACCGTTACACCACCATAAACATGTTCCAATTTACAAATGAATGCATATTTGGAATGCTTAGAATATTCTAGATTTAATCCATATTTTTTCATATTTTTTTGGCAAAAAAAAAAAAATTGTACCGTTACGGGCCGTTACACCCCCGTATCGCCGTTACGCCCCCGTATCCGTATCGGTTTTGAAAGGCAGCGTTACGCCAACCGATACCGATATGGGACACCTTGGTCTCAACTGGGTGGCTTCAAATTCTAGAGTCCTATCAAGCAACTTGTCCATCTCCCTAACCATCTTATAATTCAAATCAGGGAAGTGGTTTAAACATGTCTCACAAGAGTTAGAAAGGTCAGTTGAAAGGGGTTCATCCTCCACATTTAAATCGGTTATGTCAGATAGGTGGAGTCGATTACTATGGTCGACAACTTCCTGAACTCTTGATCATTAATATGGGCCAAACTTGAGATTGAATCCAGGGGGATTTGAGCTATACATTCATGATTTGTCATCCAAATACTCATCATCTTCCAATTCAGTGCAGTACACGTGGAATGGAATTACTTTCCTCACATTCTGTTCCTAGATTGGGTAGAGGTTCGAATAAACTAATCTCTTCCTCATCATTGAAACCAAGCATGTCATGTGAGTGAAGTGTGTCAGTATTATTATATTTGAAAGACATCCACGTCTCTTGATCATTCCTTTGGACTGTCATCGAGATCGACTCTCCGAGAAATTGAACCATATGCTCATTAACAGAATCCATCTCCTCATTCTTAATTTCAGTATCTTCCACAAGCGAGTTAGGATCACTCTTATCGCATTGTGTTTCTGGATTGGGTTGAGGCTGGGATAACCTAGCCTCTTCCTCCTTCATAAGGTGCGACTGAATTCTTTGAATTGAGGATTTGAGCAATTCACATGATTGTTTGACATATTGATTGAATTGCTCTTGTGCATTCATGAGTTTCTGAAGTGAATCCTCTCGGGTCGTTTCTGGTTGAATTTTAAAGGTAGGGGATCCAAGTGAATAATTACTATAATTTCTTGTTTGTTCATCTCTCCAATGTTGATGTTTCCACTGATCATAGTCATACAGGTCATAGGTGGGGAAGTTGGATGTTTGTTAGTACGCATTATCACCCATAATATAATCACGCATTATTTTCTTCTTGTTTGATGGGTGATAATAATTCCCACCCTAATAATCACGTACCGTTCTCTTAATTGGTGGGGTGTAATCATTTTCCCGCATGTGATCACATATAGACTTCTTAACCGGTGGAGCATTATATTCTGATCGGTTCTCGATGATGGTTTTAGAAAAATTTTGAGACATTGATTGTTTCCTATCATAATCATCATACATCCCTTCCCAATATCGCTTATCCATCTCAGCATGTTGTCGTGCCCACTCTTGCATGGTGAAACCCTAACTCTGAATCTAATCTTTAAAAAAAGAAGAAGAAGAAGAAGAAAAATCCTATTGCAAAATGGAAAGTAAGTAGAGGAGAAGTTGGAAGGAAGTTATCAGATTGGAGGAGATCTATGTTAGGATCCTGCAAAAGAAAAAGGAAAGTGAATTAGTTTCGATAAATAGAAATTCTAAAATTAGAAAGTTCTTAAAAATGGAATTAGAAAGATGAGTTAGTTTCTAAAACTAGAAAGAATAGTTTCAGAAAAAAAAAAAAAAACAACCTAGTTTCTAAAAACTGATTAGGAAAGTTTTAAACCTAGAATTAGAAAGTAAGTTTCTAAAAATAAAAGAAATCCTCGAATTAGAAAGTTCCTAAAAACAAATTAGGAAAGTAAACTAAAAATTAAAAAGGAAAGTTTCTAAAAATAGAAAATAGAAAGTTTCTAAAAAGAGAAAAAATTAGTTTCTAAAATCAAATTAGGAAAGTTTCTAAACCTAAAATTAGAAAGTAGTTTATAAAATAATTCAGAAAAACCCTAACCTAAAAATAGGAAGTAAAAAAAAACTTAATCTTAACCTAATTCCAAAACTAGCTAATCTCAGAAAAACGCAACCGTAAGTCCCTGGCAACGGCGCCAAAAACTTGTTCACAACCCCAAGTGTAGGGTCGCGATGTAGTAATAATCTCGATGAGACCGAGGTCGAATCCACAGGGACTAATCTTGTGTGTCTATTCTGAAAGTAATTAGTATCAGAACTAGGAGAAGATTTAACCTAAATTAGGAAAATAGGGAGTAATTGTGAGAGGATGAATTTAGAAACTAAAGAATTTAAAAGTGGGAACTAGGGATTCTAGGGATCCACTTGTAGATATTAGAATGTTTCCTTATTTGATTCAAGGCACTTAATTGGAATCGGAGTCCTATCTTATCCAATTGGAAGATATTCAATAAGATTAGGTCGGAACTTCCTTTGACCTAATTCTCAACGGATGAACGTTGTGAAGATTGGAAGTGATTCAATCACCTGACCATGCCCAAGAGACAATGGTAGACAACAGGATATACTGATCCAACAACTATTATGGGAGATTTGTGAAGAATAGAAGAGATTCAATCACTCATCCATGCCCAAGGGACGATGGAGAACAATAGGATTTCCTATTTCCACAAACTCCAAACAGAAAAGGAAAATACTTCAAGCTATTGCAGATCTATTGTAATTTCAGTCACAATAAACCATTAAACACAAAGTATTCTTTGGATATAAAACTAAAATCAAAGGAGTTCAATGATAACAAGAATCAAACAAGAAAAACATCCTAACCATGCTACAAGCTTCACCCCTTAGCCCTAGCTAAGGGATCTAGCCAACCATAGGCATGATTGAATTAAAAACCCTAGAAGAAAGCATTAAAAACTAAGGAAAAGAGAAGAAAAACTCTTGGAAAGCGGCTCCGCCCTTTTGCTATGCTCCTCCAAACCCTAGATATCCCAAAAAGTGCCTAGGAACCCCTATTTATAGGCAAAGTTCTGCAAAATCGCAAAACCGGGTCAAATTTAAGCATTCCGCATAACCGGTTCGATGTCATCGAACAACCTTCGATGTCGTCGACAAATTTGCTTCGTTGTCATCAAATAATGTATCCAATTTTTCCAGTGACTAGACTTGTTTTTCTTGTAATTCTTCGATGTCATCGAATAGCCTTCGATGTCATCGACGACCAGCCTTCGATGTCATTTAAGGCCTTCGATGACATCTAAGCTCAAATCCTGTGAATTTCTACACCAATTTCTGCACTAATTTTTGCACATCCTTCCTTTTCCACTTGATTTTCTTGAATCTTGGGGTCTTGAAATCTTCCATCTTGGTCTCCAAAGATCCATTCTTTGCTTGATGATTCTTGAGTATTAAATCTATGCTTTTAGCATTCTTTTCAATCCATGCTCTTAAATTCACCTTGCAACACAAACACATGTAAAATATACCATTAAGTCATATTATATTTGTAAAACCAAGAAATAAATGGGGGATAATATGCAATATTTGACCCTCAACATTAGTCATGCCATAAATCAGGATATCATCGAAGTAGACGACCGGGAACTTCCTCATGAAGGGCCTCATTACTTGGGTCATCACATGTATGAAGGTATACGGGGCATTAGTCAGCCCAAAAGGCATAACTAGCCACTCGTATAACTCATCCTTTGTCTCGAAGGTTGTCTTCCACTCGTCATCAGGGCGTATACGGATTTGGTGATAACCACTTTTGAGGTTAATTTTTGAGAAGATAGTAGCATTGGTCATCATGTCCAACACGTCATCAAGACACGGTATGGGATACTTGATTGTGATTTTGTTGATGATCCTACTATCAACGCACATCTTCCATGTGCCATCCTTCTTAGATGTAAGAAGGGCAGGCATGGCACACGGGCTCATGCTCTCTCAAATGAAACCCTTTTTCAGGAGCTCATCAACTTGCCTCTTCAACTCTGCATGCTCATTTGGGTTCATTCTGTAATAAGGGAGGTTTGGTAGAGTTGCCCCAGGGATTGAATCAATGACGTGCTGTATATTCCTCATAGGGGGAAGCTCATTAGGTAGATCATCAGGAAAGACATCATGAAACTTATCCACTACCGGAATGGCCTCAGTGGGTAACTCTACACTAGCCTCTGGTGCATTTTCCCTAGCCACAAGGGCGTACACCATCGAGTCCGACTCAGTCTCTCGCTCAAAGTCTTTGGCATTTAACATATGGAGAGGCTTAGACTTGGACTTCAATTCCATCAATTCCTTCGAGCCGCTCACACCACTCTTTGTAGTGGACTCCTTTCCAGTCGTGTTCTTGGGTGGGAGAGGATTTAGCTTGATTTTATTGCCCTCAATTCAGAATGTATATACATTTGAATGACCAAATATGGTGACATCCCTGTCATAGAGCCAGGGCTTACCCAAAATGATGTGGCCAACATCCATGAGAACAACATCACACCAGTGTCTTTATATGATCCAAACTGAATAGGAACAAGACAACGGTGCGAGACTGGAATAGAAGTGTCATAAACCCAAGACACTTTATAAGGTTGAAGGTGGGCTTCAAGCTTCAAGCCCAAATGGCTCACAGTGCTAGTTGATGCCAATTGGCACAACTACCACTATCCACGATCATCTTGCAACTCTTATCATCACATTTTGCGTAGGTATAGAAGATCGTGTTGCGGCGCCAATCGTCGGTATTCTTTGCTTAGGTAAAGGCACAACGCATAACTGCCAGACTCTTGCGCTCCCTCTTCCTCATCACTAGGGATCTCTGCCGGGTCATATTCTTCCTCCTCACCTTCACTTTTTGGGCGCACTTCTATTTGCCTTTTAATAAGGAACACCTTGGTGCTCTCTTTCGTGCCACACTGGTGGGCAAAGTGACTAAACTCCTGACATCTAAAACACCTAGTCGCATCGCTTTTGCGCAAGCTAGACCCGACAACTCCTTTACTTTTATCATCCTTGGGCCTAGACTGAGAACTACTGGAAGACTTGTATTGACATTCAGTGCCAGGATTAACCCCAGAAGGGTTGACCTTAGCGCCAGAATCATAAGACTCAAACCGCCTTCCCAGAGATGCTTTGAGGTATGGCTCGACCTCCAACACTACTTGATATATCTGTTCAAGAGTGTCTATGTCCTTCGCGAGCAACTCTCTCCTAATGTCAGAACGAAGGCTTGTCTTAAATCGAGCAAGAGTGAGTACGGGATCCTCTTCAACTTCACACGGGTCAAGTACTTTTTGAACTTTTCAATGTTTTCAGCCACACTTATGGAACCTTGTCGAAGAGACTGCCAATCTTCAACCAACCTCAAGTGATAAGAGAAAGGGAGGTAATTCTCCTTTAGAATTGTTTTTTTTCATTTCTCCCCAGTGGACTATTGGGGCCTCCTCCAACCTTTCTCTCTTTTGCTTTATAATAGCCCAAAACCTCTTTGCTTGACCCACAAGCTTTATCTTGGCAAATCGGACTCGATAAGCATCCGACATGTCGTACCACTCAAAATAGTGGTCCATATCCGCCAACCAATCTAAAAAGGCTTTGGGGTCCAAGTTACCATTAAACGTAGGGGCCTTTACTCTAACTCCCTTGAGAAGTTGTGCATCTGGGTCATAATGATCATGATGCCCCTCGAGGGGTGGGTGCATGGGTACGCGCCCATGACTATTTCTTTGGTCACCCCCATTTCCTTATTTATCATCCTGACCACCTGCCCGAGATTGGGCATCTTCCCTAATGGTAGGGTTTGCTCGGGTGGAGGTCTCTAGTTGGGTAACGCACACATTAAGTTGATCAAGCGTTGGTCAATTCGTTGTTCCAAGTGCCTACCCAAAGACTCAAACTGTCAGGTTATGTTGTTCATGGACTCTTGCAATTGCTCCATGTTTAGCGTAAGGTGCAAAACAAAACCATAACCAGTACGTGTGGGCATATAACCACTTACTCAATTCAAAAACCCTCTAATGCAACTATATGCATCTAAGTGGTGGGACTAAATGACCCTATAGGACTCTATATGAAGGAAATTACACAACGCTACTAAAATTCCAGCAATATAACTGCCCAAATAATTTGTTAACAAAAAATTCAGCCATGAAATTTGTGGATTTTCTGACAATAGAAAATTCAGCAGCTCATATTATGAATTATGGGTCCTAAACAACCCTATATGAGGAGACTTGATGCATAATGGACATAAATAAACTGAACCCTAAACATGCAATGCATTCCCCTATAAAAACCTAAGCTCTGATACCAAATTTGATGCATGCCATGAAATTAAATGTGAAATGCAAGAAATCAAGCTCATGATTGTACCAATTTAAACAGTCACAAAATTCCACATCCTACATACTATCAAACATTCAAAAAGGGGAATCTATGGGGGTCCAAGCCTACACAAGTTTAAGGCTGAATCAAATAAAATTATAAACCAAACAAGTCCAAAGGAGTGTAAGATTCATCCATTCTTGCAAAGGATTATTCCCCGATCCAAGAGATTCACCATGTTTCAATTTGGGGGAAAATCTAAGGCTCAAATTTAGGGATAATTGAGATTTGAGATTCTTTAGGGTTAAGGATCTGGATTTAAGTCTAAAGAGGTGGAAAATAGAGAAAAAAATAAAACCTGAGATGAGCCACGTGCATGGACAACAACTGGCCTTGGGCGCACGTGCGTTACCACTCGTCCGCACGTGTGTGGGGCTCACAATTTAGAAACCAACTCCTAGGCTAGGATCGGTCAGGGTAGGACTGCCTCCATGTCAAATTTTGCATCGATTCTTCACAAGGCGTGTGCGTGGTGCTCCGTTAAAGTTTTAGCCCCTTAGATGTGCCAGAATCTGAAAATCTGTTTGTGCACTGTTATAAGATAGAACTTGGATACGAAAGTGGGTGAATCTGAAGGTGGAAGGGATGTAGAGGATGATGGATGTGGGGCGTAATGAAGTGAGAATGATTTGAGATGGTTGTGGCTTCGCACCATGGTAGTTAGCCCTTCGAAGAGGGGAGGGTTTCGCACCCAATTCGATTCTTCAACCCAAAGAGATAGAGAAGAAGAAAACGCAGAATTTTTTTATTCATAAACTTCATTGAGAATACCTACATGGGGTTGCTTATTTATAAGAAAACCTTAAACCCCAAAAGACAATTTTAACCTTGCCTCATGTGCACGCACTAATACTTAAAGCTGAAGTAAATAAATTAATAACTAATCTAAGCAATCAAAGCCGTTCATAATGTTTCTAATAATGAGAATAGTCAAAATTCAAAATCCTAGATTAGCTAAGTTAGTGGGCCACGATCATGAGATCCGATGGTAGAATCTATATGATGATTGGGTCCACTCGAATGCTCCGTAGCGCAGCCCCTAACTGTAAGGCCCTCCAAAGATGTTGTCGTCGATCCAAATCGAAATTGGGGCCCGCCTCCTCCTCGAATAAGTGCGTAGGGTGGGGGGCGTGCGCATGATGTCCCCATCAAAATTGGCTTGTCAAATGGATAAATGGTCACACGACCATTCTCATTGCTTATGTGGATGAATTATTCTTATAATGACCAACTCTCAGGAAATTAACCAAGTGAAGAAGTTTTGGGTCACATCCTTTGAAATGAAGGACCTTGTCCCACTTTAGTACTTGTCATTGAAGTTGCTCACTCCCAACCATAGGATATTCTTGTCCCAATGGAAGTATGCGTTTGATCTTCTTTCTTAGTCTAGTTTTGTCATTGCTTGTCCGGTTGATACACCTATGGAGGTCAATCATAAGTTACATCATGAATAGTCCGA
Organism: Magnolia kwangsiensis; assembly: GCA_037074715.1. Taxonomy (NCBI): domain Eukaryota; kingdom Viridiplantae; phylum Streptophyta; class Magnoliopsida; order Magnoliales; family Magnoliaceae; genus Magnolia; species Magnolia kwangsiensis. The sequence goes on from CM073583.1 coordinate 45,852,022, forward strand.
AGAAATTGATAATACTGAAATGTATCACTGCCTTGTTGACCTTTTTATTTATCTTAGCATTATTTATCCTGACATCACCCACATAGTCGGGATTTTGACCCAACTTATGCAGAAACCATGTCGTCGTCATCTTGATGCTATATACAGAATTCTTTGGAAGAGCCTGCACCTAGCTGAGGCCTCCTTTATTCTAATGATGGTCACTTAAATATAAGTGGCTTTTGCGATGCTAATCGGGCTGGATCTATATCTAATTGGCGATCTGCAACTGGTTACTATGCATTTGTTGGTGGCAATCTTGTCATGTGGAAAAGTAAAAGGCAGTCTGTTGTAGCTTGTTCTTTTGCCAAAGCTGAGTATCATTCAATGCATAGGCTGCATGCGAATGGTTACGGGGCTGTAACGGCTGTTACATAATGGTAACGGTGGCAACCGTTACACATTATGGTAAAAATTGCCTGTAACGGCCCTCGTAATGGCCGTAACTTTCAGTTATGGAGGTGATACAGGTTTTTTCTTCTTAAAAAAGAAAAAAAGACCATAATGGCCATTACAGGGGCCTATTTGTAAAGGTAATGATGGTGGCCATTACGGCCACTGTTACTGTTACAAAATACCTTGGTCAAATCAATTATGAAAGATATGGGTTTTCATAAACATTCTTCTATTCCTCTACATTGTGGCACTGGCAATCAGGCTACCTCATATTGCATTTTCCTCTTTTCCATGAGCAAACTAAACATATTGAATTTGATTGCCACGTATTTTTTGGAAAAGCTGAAAGTCGAGATTCTTCATACATCCCTTGTTCATTTAGAGGAGCAGTTGGCTAATGATATTCTCACCAAGGCATTTTCATCTCCAGTTACGAAATATTATTGGTTAGCTTGGCATGTATGACATACATGCACCAACTTAAGGGGGAGTGTTATAGTACTGGGTGTACGTATGGGGCATTGTTTGGAAGGAGTGCGTATAGTGCTTTGTATTATCCCAAGTACCATGCTATTTTAAGATCCTTGTATATCTTCAAGAGATTAGGATTAGCATCTTGATGTTATCTCTTGTAACCATTTTTAGTATAAATAAATCATTTGGGAAGAGGACTAATCAAGTTCTCTATTTCCTTTTCCTCTCCACACGATTCATCCCTCCTCTTTGCATTTTACAATATGATTTACAATCTTGAGAGATACTGAAGGAACCACATCGATTCACAAATACTAGGAAAACTTATGTGCCTGAGGACTGTTGACACTTACAAAGAAGCAAAATAAAGAGAGTAAGTTAAGAGTAACCTACCAGCTGGCATCCGGAGGAAAAAAAGAAAAAGAAAAAAACTACATGATCATTTTGTGGGTTTTTGCAATTTTGACATCAGTTGTGTAAGATACATTCGAAATACATTCAAGGTGTTACAATGTAATTGGAGTTAAGTTTTGGGTTTTCTTTTCCTATGTTAGGGTGATTTAGTATTGCTTGTGTAGAGAAATTAGGGTTATTATTCTAGGGATTTATGAAGGTGTAGAATGGCTCGTGTCCAATTTATAGAAGGATGGCATGTGCAGTACTAAAGGCTTGTACGGATGGCACATTATTGAGCAAGATAATAATATATTTTAGTATAATTCATTATGCTAAAACTAGGTGTTTGGAATGGCATTTTGGTTATGGTTTCAATGTATTTATGCTATAAAACATTCTTATTTGTAATTTTTTGAAAAAGTAATTCAAATTATATTTAAACTCAGGAGTGGACTTACCCCAACAACCTTCCCAACCTTCCCCACGTCTCTTCCATCTTCCCCAACACCCTCTTCTATGATTGTTATCACCCTCCCTCTCTCTCAAAGGCGGGCCACATAATGGATGGTCTAGGTTAGTGACTGGATTTTCACTATTATAATAAATATGGACCTTTCATTTTCATAGCCATTGATCATGGTCAGGACATGGGATCCTATGACTAAATTGACTTTTAAAGGGACAATCAACCAGAGGTGTGTCCCACATCGTTGACTATCCGGATTAATGACTGGACATAATATAGTCAATGGGCCACCATTTTCGTAGCCATTGATCAGATGGTTAAGATTATTTGATCAAATGTCTTTTAAGAGATGCAACTAAAGGTTGCCCCCCACATCATGGATGATCTAAATCAATGGACATATCATTGATCAAATAGTTAGAATCATCCATTAAAGTGATTTTAGGATGGATGGGCAATAAAAGTGGGCCCACATCATGGACAATTAAAATCAATGACTTGATCTCTATGATAATCAAAATGGATCATCTTTACCTAGCCACTAATCATATGGCTAGGATTATCCTATCAAAGTGATTTTTGAGTAACGAGCAGTCTAAGGTGGTCCCTAGATGATGGATGGTTCAGATCTATGACTTGACCTTCTATATCATAATCAATAACAGCTATCCATTTTCCTGGCCCATTTTTTGGATCGTTAGGATTGTTTATTTGATGGACTTTTAGAAGAGATGGGAAATTAAACATGGGATCCATGGTCCAATCCACTCATCAGACTTTTTCTATTATAATAAATATGGACTTTGCATTTCCTATCCAATGATTGCTGACTTGATCATCAGATCTGTGCGCTTTCTGGAGGTTTGGCCAATCAAAGGTGGAAATCTAGATCTCTTAGATTAGAAGATCATTGTGATACATGTGGATGATTTTGCCGTAATCGACTCCAATAATGCTTAGTAACCAAACTAGAAAGACTTTATTTTTTTTTTTTTTTTTTTATAGATTCGAATCGTAAGCACGACGATAAACAATCTGTTGTTTTACAACTGAACAGATTATGGGCACCTGTTTATGACAAGGCAATAGATTCTAAGTATTATTATCATCATCTAAGCCTTCTCCTGACTATTGGGGTTGGATACAAGAATCCTTTTCAGCCAGGGACAATAGATTCTAAGTAGATTAACTTCAGATCTTAAGCTTTGTCCAAACGGGTACCAAGGGTTGCCTCTTATTTATTATACATTTTCATGTTGATAATGACTTTATAAAGATCGATATGAGTCATCAAATTAACCTTTGAATGGTTTTTCAAGTTTCTATTATTGGCAATTTGTAAGTTAGCTATTGTTTAATTTTACTTGTACAGGAAATTTCAAGAGATGACAATCATTTTTTTCCATAAAGAAAAGAGCGCAGATTTTTCATCTTGCATTGGTATGTGGACTGAAATTTACTCAAACTTATCTTTTGGAAAAATGACCATTTATTTTGACATTCATCCTGTCATTGTCATATTATGTGTAAGTGATTCAGGCCATTTGGCCAAAGTCCTTCACTTTCTAGTTAGTACTGCTACTTTTAAGGGAATCTATTGATACTGTTGTTATTTGCCAACTTAGTTTATTCCATTATTTGTCAATATATTAATGTGATTGATAAAAAATAAATATAAGTGTGTCATAGTAAATTCTACATCATAAATTTAATTTTAGTCACATGAGACCAGTATTTGAGCCTTGAAGTTAAGGGACTACTTTATCTGAAGTAGTTGGTCTATCCGTGAAATTTAGGTGTAATAGATCTTCGGTCAAGGAAGATAAAGAGATTTTTAGTAAAGAAGTCACTTGGAGATTAAACTCTTTGGTTACATGGCTTTTGGATGTAGGAAACATGGCCTTCTTCCAATGCATTGCTAGTGTTCGAGGAAGAGGTAAAATTATCTTGAATATTGTTCATCATGGTCAAATCAATGGTTTATTCCCACCCAGCTAATAGTTGGATGCTCAATTTTACATGGATCTTTATTCCAAGAACCTTTTAGGCGGATCCTTGATATTTTGAATTTCAACACAATTTCCTTGAACTTGCAAGTAGAGCTGTTCACGAGTCGAGCTAGCTCGAATAACTCGCTCGACTCGGCTCGAGTCAGCTCGGATTGACTCGGCTTGAATGGTGAGTCAGGTCGAGTCAAGCTGAAATACTGTAGCTCGAGTTGAGTTCAAGCCGAGTTCGACCATGGGCCATTTTAACTCGGTTCGACTCGACCTCGACTCGACTCGAACTTGAGTTCAACTCGGCTCATTAAAAATAGGTTTTTAAATATATAATCGTAAAAACTAAAAACCCTACCCCACCACATCCGCACGGCTGCCTACCTTTCCCTTTCTCCCTTTTCTTCCCTTTCTCTATCTCTACCCCACGGTCCCCACCCAGCCCGCTGCCCCTGCTCGCCGCCCGCCCGCCCGACCAACATCATTAAGGTGAGTTCTTCTTCTTCTTCTTTTTCTCTCTTTCTTGATTCTTTTGGAGAATGGGGTCCACCTGATGAGTGGCTTGGATCTCGAATCGGGTTCCGTAATGGCCCGCCTGATGCCCCACATGATGAGTGGATAGATTAGATCTCTCATGTATCTTCCTGTAGCGTGGGTCGTAGGAGGTTGGCGAATGGCGCTGGAAAGGATGGAATGGATCTAGGGTTGGAGTTTTTGTTCAGAGATACGGATTGGCTACTCCCGCTGACACCAGCCCCAGAGCTGATGGTCGGTGCTCTGTGGGCCCCACCATGATGTATATGTTTCATCCATTCCGTTCATCCATTTTTAAATATCATTCTAGGTTTTTATCCCAAAAATTAGAGGGATATAAATCTCAAGTGGACCACACCATGGGAAAACAACAGTGATTGGATATCCATCATTTAAATCCTCCAAAGGCCCACTGTACTGTTTATTTGACATCCAATCTGTTGATTAGGTCATAAAGACCCAGATGAAGGGAAAAAACAAAGATTAACTTGATCCAATACTTTTCTGGCCCTGAAAAAGTTTTTAATGGTCTAAGTTCATTCAACACTTTCCTATAATGTGGTCCACTTGAGACCAAGATATATCTCAATTTTTTGTGTATTACCATAAATTGATCTAGAAAAATAAGATGGACGGAATGGATGAAACACATACATCATGATGGGGCCCACAGAGCACCGACCACTAGTAGCCAATCCGTTTGCAGAGAATGGAGAGAAATCAGTCAAAAGGGTGCTCCTGAAACGTCATTTGAGGCATGGGATGTAAAGCCCGTCCTCGGAATCTACGCTGGAGCAAGGAGTTTTTGCAGTGGATTTTGTGTGCTAGTGGTTGATGCTACGTGGGGCCCACCATAATGTATGTGTTTTATCTATGCTGTCCATCTATTTGAAATATAATTTTAGGGCTTGATCACTAAATTGAGGTAGATATAAATCTCAGGTGGACCACACCATGGGAAAACAGTAGTGATTGAATTACACCATTAAGGGGCTGTTTGATTTTATAATTACAGCAGTAATTCCAGGTAAATGGGAAATAATTATTTACGTCTGTATTTCCAGTTGAATTTTCAATGTGATGTTGACAACCACTGTCATTTATAACCCTCCTTACGTCACCAGAGGGAAAAAAATGTTAAATCGTGGGGCCCTCCATGATGTGTGTCTTATCCACACCGTCCATCCCTTTAGATATCACGCCCCGAACTTGAATACCGGGCTCACAAAATTTTCGATCACCGAATCCGGCGCCGACAGCCTCCGTAGTACCCCATTATAGGCTCTCGATACCCATATGCCAGGTTTCGATCCTGAGATGCTATAAGGAGGATTTCTAATCATCAATTTGATTTGTAATGAGCATAACCATAGCATAACCCGCGAACAATAACCACAAGAACACCATCACAAAATCCACTATGATCAAAAACTTTGAGTACAAGGCGTATGAAAGGGAAATACAATATAATGAAAGTAACAAAACTCTAGAAACTCGGCTGCACACTCCAACCGTGGTGAGACTGGCTGCATCCTGGTGTCACGTGCATGCATCAATCGTGCATAAGCTTATAGAAAGCTTAGAGGGTGGTGTAAGTGTGTGCATAATATGAGCGTGCTCAGAATGCAAGGTCAGAGTAATGTGGGGTCATGTTGATGGGTATGTGAATGCAATCAGCCGTACCAAGGCTATGCGGTATAGGATATGAATGCTATCGACCATAACAAGGCCATTTGATGCGTGATGCAACTCAAGCATACCAATCTTCATTCACATACAGCTCATCACATATCAGTACAGTTCTTAGTTTGGATAATTTCGGGGTTTAGAACACTCCAAATGGCACTACCACTCTCCCAGCCGCACAATCCAAGTGAGCGTAAGAAACCTCACCATCCACCTGGCCAATAGTTTGCCAATACCTATCCAGCACGTCGATAGAGGACCCATTCACGAGCTTGTCAAACTCAGCCTAGTATTGTCCCCTACATTCGGGCGAGTAAGGCCACACCCCTTTCCAACGGACAAACACAGTGAGAGATGCGGCCTCTTGGTATTCGACCCTCGTGCGCTCATATATCCACTTGGTCTCGACATTGGAGTCATCCTCTGATACCATCGGGTTTAGAAATTTTCACCCAGGGACATCTATGGCGCCCCGATGCTTAGTAACAATATTTTCGGTATTCAATTTAACTACTCACGATGTGTCTGTGGAGGCTATGACCCTGATGTCGCTAGGGCATACAATAATCGCAACCACACAAATGCAAGTGTATGAATCACACTACCAGTCATGCAACAATCTTGCGCGTACCACGCGCACATGTAGGGCAACTCCGCCCATCAGGGAGCCCATAAACAATCTACCTGAAGGCATATGTTATGATCATTCACTCCTCACATCAGGCATACATATGATGCGTATGATCATGAATCATGGATCTGTACTAAACATGTTATGTGGTGATGGGCTCTGTTCATAACGAAGATGAGCCTAGACAACCTACACACTACAAGTATGTGCCTATCAATGAGCCTTAGGGAGAGTCGTAATGCGGGCATTTAACCAACATTATTCTTATAATGTGGACATCAAACCAACATTGCTCCCAAGGCATGGCCTGCCATGAATCATACATTGCAATGGGCCTTATGTACATCCTGTTGGGCCTCGACCCAAGGGCTCTAATACATCAAATGGCCTCATAACATGGGTCTTGTATATATATCAAGGTAGGCCTCAACAACAGTCCACAAATACATCAAGATGGGCCTAATCACATGGGCCTCATATGTATCAAAGTGGGCCTCAACAATGGGCCACAAATACATCAAATGGGCTACACCAAATATAAGTGGTGATAACGATTTCCACCATTAAAATTCCCAAGGCCCGTCATAATATTTTTTTCCCATCCAATCTGATCATAGGGTCCCAAAGGATTTCAATGGTAGCCGTTTGATCCTTACTTTACTGTAGTGTGGTCCACTTGATACCAAGATCTGCCTCATTTTTAGTCTCAAGCCGTGAGATGGGCTTTCAAAAATGGTTGGACGGTTTGGGTGCAACACATGCATCATGGTGGGTCCCATAGGGATGGAAGGGATGGACGACATAGATGAAGTACATACCTCATGGTGGGGCCCACACTAATTGAGGGTGTGGATTACAATACATGCATAAGTGGGTCCCATGTGGGGCCCACCATAATGTTTATTTTCCATCCAACCCGTTGACAAGGTCACACATTCATGGGGGCCCACCATAATGTTTGTTTTCCATCCAACCCATTAATAAGGTCACATGTGACCTGGGCCCATCGTAATATTTATTTTCCACCCAACCTGTTGATAAGGTGACGTGGACCTGGGGCCCACCGTAATGTTTATATGCAATCCAAACTGTTGATAAGGTCACAGGACCTGAATGAATAGGAAAAACAAATTTCATATTTGATTCGAAACTTCTGCAACCCAAAAAGGGTTTCAATGGTAGGCGACAATCCTCACTGTTCCCTGCCGTGTGGGCCACCTGAGCTCCCAAATGCAGGTGATTTTTGGGGGGCCCACTGTCCCAAATGGACCCAACAAATGCACGGTGCTGATGAACAAAACACAGCATGGTGGGGCCTACTAGTGGGACCACGTCCCTGCCTTAACTGCATCCAGGACAGCAGCGAGCATCAGCAGCGCATTGGTATTTATTTATTTATTTTTTAAATATAGAATTTTCACAGTTTTTCCCATGCGGGGCCTGTATCAGATGAATCCACTCCAGCCATTGGATTCTACGATCCAAGACCGACCAAATGAGTCCAATATATGGCGTGTTTTTGGAGTATAGAAACGTCGGAGTGGATTTTGACGGTATGGCCACTGTTTTCTACGATATGGCCCGCCCGATGATCAGATTGGCCTCATTTTTCCACTCAACGCCTAAAATGGGCTGAGCAATGGAATGGACGGCGTGGATTCGATTTGTATACCAAGGTGGGACCTACATGAGTGGTCCACCCAAGGCTTGGCTAATAGTACACCCCAACGTCAGTTCACGCTTTCACTATTAGCCACACCCACGGCTGCACGTCCAGCGTCCAGAGACGCTAGGCGGTGTGGAATAACTCAGGCACCATGGTGGGTCCCACATGCACGTGGCCCACCATGCATATATATGTATTAATATAATATTATCATAATATGAATATAATATATTATATATACTATATAGACGGTGGATCTTTCCTAAAATGTGGTGGGCCACACCGTCTGTTGGATGGAGTAGATTTAACACAATTTGGTGGGGTCCACTACATTCTAGGGAGAGAGAGAGAGAGAGAGAGAGAGAGAGAGAGAGAGAGAGAGAGAGAGAGAGGCCCCGCCACTATGGGCCCCTCTTTAATCACAAACACATACATCAAGTGGGTCCCATCATAAGTGGGCCTCTTAAAAAGAGAATTAACGGTGGATCACCCACCTCTAGGCCTTCTCCTTGGTCCCTTAGCCTTCTTAGCTCCTATGCTTAACCTTTGACCGTAGATGATGGAATTTTGATGTTGAGGATGAGAGATGAGAGGGTGGGAAAATGGGCCACACTTGTTGCTCTTGGAAATGCTTAGGAAGGTTTGGACGTATGGAGCTTCGGAGAGTGTTTGAGAATTGAGATAAAGAGAAAATAAAGGATAAAAGGGATGGGTGGAATGGTGGTTGTATGAAAGGGTGATGGGGAGGCATGGGTTGTGGTTGAAAATTGTAAAAAGAGGGATGGTTAGGGGAGAGAGAGTTGACTTTGTGGAGAAAGAGGGATGGGTGCTTGTACTTAGGGTATGGGTTGTACTTGACTTGGGTGGTTGATTGATTAATGAGACACATTGTAGAGATTCCATCGAAATTCGCAACGCGCGGTGTTTTTCTCAAAATGAATGTGGGCCCACATCTTCTAGCCTAGGTATTGGTTCGGTGCGCGAGTCGCCGCGTTAGAATCGCGATGACGGCGCGGTCGCTAAGGTATAAGTTTTGGATCGAGCTGACTTCGGTATACAAGACTCGGCTTAGGGTTGCGCGCAAATGTCAAATACAGGTAGAGGGTTGCCGGAATTCGACCGGAAGGACCGCGGAAGCCTACGAAACGGTACGGACTAGGATATGGGTCTTACATTAGACATCTCATTTTAGGCAATGAGCCGAAAAATGGGGCATATCCAAAGCTCAAGTGGACCACATCATAGGAAATAATGGGAATTGAACTCCTATCATTGAAAGCTTCTTGAGGACCCTAGGAGATTTGGATCAAGCTGATATTTTTGTTTCCCCTTTATTCATGACTGTGTGACCTTATGAACAGGTTGGACGACAAATAAACATCAACGTCGGCCCTAGGGAGAAAACAACTTTCAACCATTGATGTCTTTAAGATCATTGTTCCCTAAGGTGTGGTCCACTTGAGCTTTGGATTTGCTTCATTTTTGGGTCATGCCTTGAAATCTATTGTTAAAAAGGATGGATGGTGTGGATAAGTCACATATATCATGATGGGGCCCACATATGTAAATAGGTAATGACATGGCTATCATGGACCGAAGTTCAAAACATAATTACTGCCTATATTTCAAACAGGTGGAGTAAGTCATAATTACTTATTTACCTGTATTTACCAGGCAAAGTTAAAACCAAACAGCCCCTAAAAGTCTCCTAGGGCCAACTCTGGAACATGGAGAGACTGAATAGGTGACATAAGGTACACATGCAAAATCAACGCCATTGGGCAGGGCCCCTTGAGAAACTTCCCCTGAAAACGGATGGTTAGATTGGCACATTGGCATGAATCCATTCGTATTTCTCTTCCATTATTTGCTCAAATTGGCATTCTCTTCCTTTTTGCCAAAATCTTGGCAAGTTATGAAGAAAGTTAAAGGCAATCTTCAAAAATATCAGCCACAGTAATAACCATTAAAAAGTCTCCTAAGGGTCTTTACTCTTTCTCGGGTGGTAGACTCTCGGGAGTTTCAACTCCCGGTCAAGGGTTCGAGTACCCATAGGTGGTGAAATTCCACTAGCGTGAGTGTGTGGGGTGTGTAAAATTTTTTTTTAAAAATATCAGCCATTGTAATCATGCATGATAACCTAACAAAGGCATGTTCTGAAAGGAGCGATAAATGCTTTCTAGCAACACGGTTACTGTTCATGAACTGGAGAGAAGGATTGCAGATGCCCATGCGCCGATAGTCATCGTGAACATATTTCCCACCATTCAATGATGGCAGGTGGGAATCTTAACACGTCTTACACTCTTGCATGCCACGGACTCGACAGTTTAGGAATTAGGACATCCAATCAATGTGATTTTTTTTAAAGGCAAAATTATCTTCTCGTAGAGTTGTAGTTGTATGGATAAATTGTTTCTTATATATTTTGATAATTGTTCTTTACATATTGCCATATTGATGCTTATGATTATTTGTAATCTGATGTTATTAATTAATATTTAGGCCACCTAGTGGTTTAGCAATATACCCCCTCGTTTAGGAATTTATATTGAACAAGTACAATTATTCCACTGAAAATACTTATTCTTTATGAATTCATAAATTGTCCCATTTTGGACAGTTCGTTACCATACCATGTACTTAGGTTGTCATCATTCAATTTACATGTGTTTGGAATTTCAGTAGTGTTTCCTTATATTTTCTTCGGATATGTGGTTTTTTACTAGTTAGTTTACACTACATGTGAAATGGATTACATGTGACTGTGGCAACTAATTGATATTAAATTTTACATAAATCCAGAGAATATAGGGAAGTGCTGCTGAAATTTTAGCTTGCATGTAAATTGTATGGTGATAGTACATGGTATGTTACCGAATGGTATAGAGACAATTAGCACCTCTAGATAGAGACAAGTAGGAATAAGATATTTAGAAATAATTAGTAAAAAAATTGAAACAATTATGGACAATTTATAGTTATGTATATGTATGTATCCTGGTAGATTTATTTATTAGGGGACTATTTGAGACACTTATGTCTTGCAGTTTATGGAGGGGCCCGATATTATTTGTATTATATATTTATGTATACGTATAAATGTCATTGACTGATTCCTTTAACCTATAAAATCCCTAATCTTACCCTACTCTTGTTAACTTTTGATTTTTAGATGACTACTGAAGAAAACCAAAGTACTCCTGGCCCTGGTGCGTCCTCCAATTCTTCTTTTTCCGTGGATGAAGAAAAATTAGAGAATAAAGTTGAAACAGCTTCAGGTTCTGTGAAAGGGAAAAAAAGATTGGCAATATGAGAATCTTTTGATGAGATCATGTAACCAGATGGTTCTGTTAAGATTAGATGTAAGTTTTGTAAGACTCTTTACAACAAGCATTTTGGTTCTTCTACAACTTATTATCAGAGGCATCCAGATAAATGTGTGAAGAGACCAAGAACATCGAAGGGTGGAGTCTAGCAACTGCTTTCATTTAATATTTCTAAAGACGACAACTCTAAAGCTGCACTCTCAATGTGTAAGTATGACCCGGATAAACTAAATGAGTGGTTTGCGAGGTTACTGATAGTCAATGAGAAGCCATTCAGCATGGCGAAAAACAAGGTTTTCATGGGATTTTGTAAATTTCTAAATCCCAGATGTGAGAAGGCCTCTCGATCTACTATGAAAAGAGAGTGCATGAAGATGTATGCCGGTGAGAAAGCTAACTTGAAAGCTCTCCTGGAGTCCGTATCCATAATAAGTTTGATATCTGATATGTGGACGACCTCAAATCAGCGAAAGAGATATATGTCATTGACCACACACTTCGTTGATGCGGATTGGAAACTACAAAAGAGGATTTTAAACTTCCGCCACGTTCCTCCTTATACCGGTGTGGTACTGTCCGATTTCATTTACAACTGTCTTGTTGAGCGGGGCATTGAAAAGAAAATTTCTTCAATTACTTTAAATAATGCCAGGTCCAACGATACGTTGATTTCTTTCTTACGTACTCAGTTCAAGGCTGTTGGAAATTTATTCTTCGAAAGTAAAATATTCCAAGTTAGATGTTGTGCTCGCATACTCAACTTGATTGCGCAAGAAGGACTGAAAGCAATTGATTCAATGATTGCAAACATACAAGATAGTGTTAAATATATAAAGGGGTTACCTTCAAGAATGAGTATGTGGAATGATATAATCTAACGTTTGGATTTGAAATCTAAATAGCAGTTGAAGTTAGATGTCTGCACTCGCTGGAATTCCACTTATGAAATGTTGGATACGGCTTTACAATTTAAAGTTGCATTCCTTGAACTTGCGGCGCATGATAAAATGTACGCATACGTGCTAAGTGATAAAGACTGGAAGAAAGCTAAAGATGTAAATCGGTTTCTCAAAGTATTTTACGACTGCACGAAGACTTTTTCAGGAAATAAGTATCCCACGGCAAATCTATTTCTTCCTGAAATTATTTTCATTATGAACGCGATTAAAAAATGTGCTGCTGATGGTCCGAAATTTTTAAAAACGATAGCTCTAGGAATGCAGATGAAATTTGATAAGTATTGGGCCGAATGCCACTTGTTAATGGCCATTGCAGTTGTCCTGGATCCACGATACAAGATGACAATGGTTAGATTTATTTTCAGATCGCTTTATTCTAGTTCCGAATGAGTTTCAACGGAGACCGCCATTATTAATGCTGCAATTGAAGAGCTGTTCGCATCATATGTTGATAATTCGGCCGATCCATCAAGTGCAATAGGTACTTTTCAAATTGCGGACAGTTCTTCTACTATGGGCGAGCGACTTCATGACTTTGTCTTTTTTAGACGAAGAAGAAACGAAGACTCAGAAAACTGAATCCGAAGTGGACAAGTATATAAAGGAACCGGTCATAAGGATAAAAGATAATAATTTCGATGTTTTGCAATGGTGGAAGTCTCGAGCTCGTGAATACCCTAGACTTTTGTTGATGGCACGAGACATTTTCTCAATTCCAATTTCGACCATGGCATCAGAATCAACTTTTAGCACTGACAGCAGGGTAGTTAGCAAGTATTGAAGCTCACTCGCCTCGAATACAGTTGAAGCACTGATATGTACGCAAGATTGGTTGCATCCAGTTTGGGGCGGTAGCACTTTCGATGCTGAAGAGTATGAAGAGGACAATGAAATTGAAAGCGTGGGCCAGAATGCTTGAAGGAATGAAAGCTTTAAAATTTTTCATGAACAGATTTATAATTTTTATATATTTTAACTATTTCAAATTGATATTGATGTTGATTGTTGAGGACAAATTATGTTTTTGTGGTATGATATTAATAATATCTAGAGGTTTATCATTTATGTCTTAGTAATGTCGTACTTAATTTGTATTTTTTAGCCAAAATTTTAATAACTTAACTTATAATGAATGATATGAACAAACGCGAGCTCAACTCGACTCGAACCACTAGCTCGACTCAAACTCGACTCGACAGCTTTGGCAAACAAGCCAAGCTTCAATGTTGAGCTCAAGGCCGAGCTCGAGTTCGAGCTTGAACTCGAGTACACCATGGACAAGCCAAGCCAAGCTTGGCCTAGCTCGACTCGACTCGGCTCGATGCCCACCTCTACTTGCAAGGCAACTCCGGGAAAAAAAAAAAAAAAAAAAAACTTGGATGCAATTTTCTGATTTTGGGAGTGGTTCAAATGGATATTTGGTGAAGATTAAGTTTGTGTCGATAAACATGCATAATGACAAAGCTTTGGGTCCAAACAAATTTTCCATAGTTTCCTTTCATGATCGTTGGGAGGTGGGTGGAATTGGATACTTTGCCCTTAGTGAATGCATTTTATGAAGGATGATTCAAGACTCAAGTAATGTTTAAATGCTACCATTATCACCATCATCCCAAAGAAATGACGGTGATTTCAGCATAAAGGATTAATGACATTATCTTGATTTAGAATTTGCATAAGATTTTGGCCAAGATTTTTCCTATAGATCAAGAGTGGTGATGAAATTTCTTAGTTCTTCCCAAGGGTGATTGAGGGAAGACATTTTTAACTGCGAGTTCATTTTTAATGAATGTGTTGACTCTGAGGTTGGAATTTTTTTTAGTGATAATTAAAACTTGTCAAGGACAAAAGAAGGATGCTCTAAAGAAGTGGAAAATTATTCCCCAATCCCTATGCACAGCCAGGCTGTTCACAACCTTCCTGCTAAAGAATAGGCAACATCATTTGCCTCTCTTCCCACGTGCACAAACGAAATGTTTATCTAGGAGCAGAAGTCCATAACTTCTTCAAACATGAAGGACTCCTTTCAAGGCATAGAATCATGAGAGGCCAAACAAATAAGATTCTTAGAATCTCCTCCCACTAAGAATGGGTCTGAAAATCTTTCCCAAATACAACACAAAGATTCAGCCGGTTCTTGTGATGACACCCGATCTGGAGATGGTGCCAATGACAGAACCAAAGAGATGATGAATTGGAGATTGTGGTGGCTTGCAGATCAGACAACATGGTGAACTGTTATCCAATTTAATCAGAAAATCAGACAGCCAGAGAAGAACCTGGCCTAGAAGAGGAAGGAGTCAATGTTGATGGCGATCATGAGAACTGTGATGAACAGCTTGGTTGTTAGATTCCTCTAGTGATCCGGCTGTTTCATTGGAGCCTTCTGGTGATGATCGCCGTCCAGATCTGATTGCTGGTGCTAGCAGATGTGGAAAAAAGAGGAAAGAGAAGAGAAGAAAAGGAGAAGCAATAGTAAAGAGAAGAGGAATAAATTACCCGTTTTCCTGCTTTGAGTACGTCCCATGATCACAAGGGACCACCTTTCAGCGTGCCGTCAGGTGCCCTTGGTATTCCTATATATGGAATTCAAAAAATATAAGATGGGACCAACCGGTTATGTACACATAATATTTGGTGTAGGGCCAAACATATGTATTTTAATTTTATGCACAGAATTTTCTGCGCAACCATCTCTGGCCCCATTTTGGGATCCAATCCCTGATCATGTGGGGTCATCTTTCGCCTAAGTAAAATATTATTTCTCTATTCATCATTGGTATAGGTTAAAGATCCCGAGTGATATCTCACACACATCTTGTGCGTGGCGTCCGCCACTAGGGCCCAAAGTTGGTCAAAAACTTGGAAAGTCAGATATGTAGTTTCAGAAATGGATGTCCAAACTTTAGGCCCACTTGTCAAACACTTGGTGTCCATTCCTGATGAAGCGGTGGGACATCCTAGCCAAATGATATATGGATTAAACATCCCCCAAAGTGGGACCCTTAAATACAGAGCGTGGGACCCACCACAAGGTGTCAAAGAGTCCTACATGTAATACAATTAAGTACTTAAGAAAATTTTCAGTAAATAGAAAAAGTGCAAAGGAAAGGAAATAGAAAGAATGACAAGTGGGGCCCACATGCTGGCAAAGCATAGAGAAGAGACACATATCAATACACATGTCCAGATTACCAAGTGGGTCCACAATAAGAGGATGAATGTTGTGGACAACATACATACAACATACAAGTAACACATGAAATGCCTTGATTAAATCTCTATGATCAGATTCTTTGTTGGGAAATCTGAGCCAATGGATGGCTTGGGAATACATCATTTAGGCTGTATATAGGTTTCCAACCATACAGAGCCTTGGATCCATCTAGATCACACATAACAATACAAGGTTTATCCTTACGGAAGTATCTGTTGGTACAAAATTTCCTAAATTCTATCATGAAAGAATCTGACCATAGGGATCATACATATGTTTATCAACTATCTTAAGTATGTTAAGAAAAAATATCAAATGCATCTGATTGTTAGAATCGTGGATTTGGCCCACAAGATATGTAGTCACAACAAGCTCTCAGATACATTTTTGTACAAGGCCAAGATCTCAGCCATCTGAACTCTGATCGAGGCGCATTATATACCATTGGAAAGATACTTTGATTTTCTATGAAGCCAACAAATATATCTTTCTATTGGGTTTAATAAAGGGACCAAAAATGGGTCCTTTTTTGGCAAATCGGAACCCTCTGTGTGCTGCTGGACAGCAGCCAAGTAAAGTTAATTCCTCGGATGATTGGACCCTTAGATAGCTACAAAATTTGGCCTAGAGGTAGCTCATATTATGGTTTATATTATTACCAAGTTTCAGCTCAGATCTTAGCATAATTGATTTTATAGAAGTTTTACAAGTTGCTATCTAGATACAAAAACAGGATTACATGTGAAGGGTGTGGATATAATGTTCACTATGGCGGATCAGATTGATGTGAGCTACCTTGCTGACCACCATAGCCATTAATACGTGCACATAGGAACTCCACACCAGTGGGCCCCACACATATCAAGAAAATAAAAAGAGGAAGAAAGGGGAGGATGGAAGGAGGGGTGTAGATTCACCTCAAATGGATGGATGGTTTGATGATGATGTGTGGTTCACTCCCTTTAGGTTTGATGGTGGGCCACACTTTGGCCCTACTCTCTCACACTCTCTTAAAATCTCAGAATTTTCTAAGTGTAGTAAAAGTACGAGTGTAAGAGAGCTCCTACTCTTATATAGAGAATTGGGGGTTAGGGTGGCAAGATGATGTGGCAAGTTTATGAGGTCTTATTGGTGCTAAAAGTGAGGTGGAAGGTGCTGTATGCTATGAATAGTGGATGGATGAGGATGATGGAAGGTGGTGCATGCATTGGCCAAGGTGGAAGAAATCTAGTCATGCATTGACTAGTGGATGGATGAGGATGATGGAAGGTGGTGCATGCATTGGCCAAGGTGGAAGAAATCTATTCATGCATTGGCTAGTGGATGGATATGGATTGTGGGTTGCAGATGATGCATGGTGGATGATGATGTGTAATAGTTTAATTGGTTGTTTGCAGTGATGTGGCACAAAACAAGACATGCATTGGATGCATGTGTAGGATGAGGTGGACGTGGGCCATGATTAGTTTCTAAGGCATGGGGAGAGAGTTAATGATAGGTTTTGGGGTAGAACTCTTTTGTCTTATATGTATTGTCTTATATGTGCTAGCTCTTTATTTGTCATGTAGTGATTGTCTTATCTTGTGATAATTTCTATGTTCTATAAAGTGGGCTTTAAATCTACATGGGCTCAAGTCCAATGAGCCTAGTACAATAAACGTTGCTTGTGTTACAAGATACGCAATTTGGGCGGTGGATTCAATGAGTCATATCTCATTAACAGAGTGTCGGATTGATGCATGATTTTCACCATTGACCACAACGACGACGTGGTCTAGATGATAGAGGTCTCAAGGTCATCCGGAACAAATCACTTGGGTGGGGTTTCTTGGTGCATTAGGGTGCAGTGAATAATCTATCAACACTGCGAGTTTGGATAGGTGTGCGCATGAGCGGTATTATAAAGGACTGGGATCCCATAGTATAGAACGTTCCATTAATATGAATGTAATGGTTTTGGATACTGCAAAAGAAGGGTGGCTTGTGTAGGTTTCATATTTGTGAAAGAATTGATGGAAACAACCATTAGTAATTCTTTTTAATTCAATCAGTGCCCTGACTTTTGACTAATGTTTCCTCAAACAATTGTAACGGTGCTTTTTGATAAGTGTTGTTCTATAAGGGTAGTTATGTCAACTTAAAGAATTACTTTGGTTTTGATAGACTTGTGCAGAGAAATTCTGATATCAGTAGCAGTGTTCGCAAGAGTGATACTATTGGTCCATATTATCGGTATCGTGGCCCAACGATATGAAACCCTCTAAAAATTTGAAAAATACTGAAATTTTGACAAACTTCAGTGTATTGTGTGATATATAGCAAGATATCAGAAATTTTCGTGAGATATTGGTGATATCTGCGATATATCGGCTGATAGTCCCTGATATTGTGGAAATTCCCATCCACAAATTCTACAAATTCGAAAAATATAGAATTAATTTCTCTTAACTTTGTGATCTTCTTGAATGCGTCACTTTCGATTGGATTTGGTGGGCTGCGGTCAACATTGCTGGATCATGTAAGAAAATGAAAATCCCTAAAACCCATTTTTTTTTCTTCGAAGGAAATTAATTTGGAAGGAAACTAATTTTCTGCCGAGAAAGATAGGATTTGGATTGGGATTTACCAAAAAAAAGAATTTCGGGAGAGAATTTTAGGTTTTGATTTCGCCTTTAAAGGAGAATTTAGAAATAGGTGTGGACTTGCGGTCTTCTCTCG
Source organism: Magnolia kwangsiensis (assembly GCA_037074715.1). Lineage (NCBI taxonomy): Eukaryota > Viridiplantae > Streptophyta > Magnoliopsida > Magnoliales > Magnoliaceae > Magnolia > Magnolia kwangsiensis. Next base: position 45,870,530 of record CM073583.1, read on the forward strand.
AACTCTCTTCTCTTAAGTTAGGAGCGGATTAGCTGTTCCATGAATAACAACTTAGTGGGTGTTAATCTTACCTTGTGGGGCCCATCATGATGAATGTGTTTCATATCCACGCCGTTCATTAGTTTTTCTTGATCATGTAAGGACGTTATGAAAAAACATAAGCAGATCCAAATCTCGGGTGGGCCTTGGGAAGTTTTTAATGATGATCGTTCAATCATCATTGTTTCATGTGGTGTGGTCCACGTGAGATTTTGGTGTGCTTAATGTTTGGGACCACATACTAAAATGGGATGGAAAAACAAATGGACAGATTGGATATATAGAATGTCATCAAGGTGGGCCCTCCTATAAGGTTAACACCCACCAAGCTATTACCCGGGTAACACCGAATCCGCGCCCCTTAAGTTAAGGGAGAGTGTATTGGGTGCGACCCTTTTGGTGAGGCCCACATTGATGTATGTATTGTATATCCATGCTTTCCATCCATTTGGAGAGATCATTTTAGGTCACGAGACAAAGGATGAGGCAAATCCAAAGCTCAAGTCGACCCCACCATGGAAAATAATGGGGATTGAATACTTACCAATAAAAACTTTAGGGCCACAAAAGTTTTTGATCAAGCTAATATTTGTGCTTTCTCTTTGTTCATATTTGTATGAACTTATGAACAGGTTGGATCTCAAATAAACATCATGGTGAGACCTCCAGAAATAGTTTTGGTTTCAATGGTGGGCATCACTACCCCTACTGTTTTCTGTGGTGGGGTCCACTTGAGCTTTGGATCGGCCTCATTCTTTGGCTCATGCCTTGAAATAATCTCTCCAAATGGATGGACGGTGTGGATACAACACATACATCATTTGGGGCGGGGGACAATCAAGGTCCCACCTACATTGTTTCTCCATCTGTGTGGTTTGGGTGGATGCTCGGATCACTAGTTCCTTGCAGATTGGGTGGATCTTCGGTGGTTTCCTGTGGGGAACACTGTGATGTATGCGCCTTACATCCACACTGTCCATCCATTTTGAATGATCATTTTAGGACACGATCCTAAAAATGAAGCAGATCCAAATCTTATGTGGATCATAACACAGGAACAATAGTGATTGAATCCCCACCAATAAAACTTCATGAGGTCTACTGGAATGTTTATTTGCCATCTAACCTGTTGATAAGGTCACAAAGACCTGGATGAATGATGTTGATACAACACATGCATCGTGGTGAGGCCCACAATTAGGGTCCCACCCACAATGCTATTTCGTCGCGCGTGGATTGGGTAGTACCCAAACCAGGGCGTACATGGATTGGGAAGTGTCCCTCTTGTGAAGGCCTTTGGCAGGAAGTTCCAGCGCTAGGATACTTAGGTGGGGCCCACCTTGATGTTTGTGAGAAATCCACTCCGTTCATCCGTTTTGAAGCTCATTTTAGGACATGCGACTAAAATTGAGGCAGATCCAAAACACAAGTGGGCTGCACGAGAGGAAAAATTGGGGAAATGATTTCTTACTGTTAAAACCTTCATGGACTCGACTTTGATGTTTATATGCCATCTAAACTGTTTATAAGGTCATTCCCACTAGGATAAAGTCAAGCACAAAAAAATTAGCATAATACAAAACTTTTAGGGCCATATGAATGTTTCAAAGGTGGTCACTGAATCTCCACTGTTTCCTCTCGTGTGGTTCACTTGAGTTTTGGATTTGCTTCATTTTTGGTCGCATGTCCTAAAATGAGCTCTCAAAACGGATGAATGGGGTGGATTTCTCACAAACATCACAGTGGTCTCTACCCATCATCCCAATGCAGGAACTCCCTAAATCCGCGGGACCCTATTGACACTGCCAGTAGCGAGGTGGTCGGATGGTGCTTTGTAGGTCCTACTATGATGTATGTGTTGTATCCATGCCATTAATTTATTTTTTCAAATTATTTTAGTGCATGATCCGGAAAATGAGGCAAGTCCAAATCTCAAGTGGACCACATAATGAAAACTGTTGTGATTGAATGCTCACCATTAAAAACTTCCTAGGGCCCACTATAATGTGTATTTGCCATCCAACCTGTTGATTACGTCACAAAGGCCTGGATGGAGTAAAAACACAAATATCAGCTTCCTCTATAAGTTGTGGTCCCTAAAAAGTTTTTAATGGTGGCCGTTCAATCACTAACTTTTCCTGTGGTGTGGTCCACCTGAGATTTAGATCTACCTCATTTTTGGGCTCGTTCCTTAAAATGATCTGGCAAAATGGATGGACAGTGTGAATAAAATATACATCATGGTGGAGTCTACAAAGCACTGTTCAGTAGCGAGTCGCTACTCGTGTCCACATTTTGTTGCATGGGGAGACGTGGGAAGTTTATCAATCCCGTCACATTATTGATGGATATGTATTACAATTTCTACTTTTTTTTTTTTTTTTTTTTTTTTTTTTGCTTTTTTATGAATTAATTGTGTTTTCATAAATGTCTTGATACATTTATAAATCTTATGCATTCAATTTGAATATAATTGCATTAGTTCAGTCAACCAACACATATCTCAGGTTCCTTTATAAAGGAAACCTATTATGTGCACTTCTTTTTTGAGATTTTATGATTCAAAAGTGTGTATTAAGGGTTTTTTTTTTTTTTAAAATTTAATAATCCCTTAAGTTTCATTGAAAAATTCAACCATTTTCCCAATGTTTCCCCATGTTTCCCAAAAAGTGCGATAAATTAAGCGATACAAATGATATATCTCATGCGATAACTGATACGAATCTGTATCCCTAGGGTGCGATACATTGCGCGATACCGATATTTCTAACACTGATCTTAGTTTTAGCCTTCGGAAATGTTGATTTTAATGTGAATTTTTGCTACTTCACATGTTTTGATTTGTAAGTTAGGAACATTTAAATTTCCCAAAGCAGATCAAAAGGTTGAGGACAAGCAAGCGTTCAATATTCAAGATATTCTAAAAGCTATTGAGGATAAGCTTGTTCATATTAGTGCTCAAACCCATGAGAAGGAACAAGAGTGCAATGAAGAAGAAAATATTCGTAATGAGGTTAGAAGTTGATGCTTTATTCTCTTGTTATCAAGTTTCACTGGATCGATGGGACCTTTATATATGCTATATTGTTCAAGTATGATTATATGCTACATTTTGTCATAGTATTATTCTCACCTTCTATGTTTATATGGCGTAATGTTCAAATGGTGTTTCTCTTGACTGTTCATGGAAAATTTTACTAACAAGAAATTACTGATGGACGATAATCTCCAACTATTAACTATGACATAACTCTCTCCATATAAATGGTATTGTCTCTATAATGTTTTGAGTTCTAAATGTGTAATCATGTGTCTTTCAACATATCCTGAAAAATCTGTGCATCGATGCAAATATTTAAATCACTGGTTCGGATATGGCTTAGCCAATGATCAGTGATAATATCCTCGATATTTACTGTTATCACGATATATAAGGCTTTTATTTTTATTTTTTTATGAATAGAATTTTATTAGGCACAAGACATAAGAGAACAGTAGTAGAAACAAAGAAACAAGTACAACCATAGAAATCATAAACCGAAACTACAACATTCCTTCACTACAGGAGAAAATGTAAAAAGAAGAAGAAAAACCCTATCCCTTGGCAACAATATGTAGTTGATCCTAAGAAACACCCTCTTCATCCTTGCATTTTGCTTCTTGGTTTGCTTTCTGGTACATGAGCAAATGCTACACTGATATTGGCACATGAATCTATTGCTTTCTCTATTAGATTGGTGATTGTTCATGGTTGGCAACCAGATTTCACCCAACCCACAGCATTTTTAGAATCTCCTTCTTTTATAACTTAGGCTAAAATTCTGATTAATAACTAATCTGATCCCATGTAAAAGAGCAACAATTTCTGTGAAATTCGGGTCACATCTCCCGAAGGGCTTCAAGACTTGATCATAATGTCCCCATGGCGATTCTGATGATACCTCCTCTAGCCAGACTCGGATTCCTGAATGAACTCCATCTAAATTCAGCTTTAATCTTCTTTCTGGCTGATACATCTTTCTATAACCTCCTCTGAACCCTATTTGAAATTGATCATGACTTCCTAGTTAGACGACCACAACGAAGATGTTGGAGCCCCTTTCATCTCTCATCGGCTTTACTCTGTATTGTTAACGTCCATTTTTAAAAAAATACTAGTAGCTAAGCATGCTTTTCCCTTTTGACTCTCTTGTTTTTCCTTTCCAAGCAAAAACTCTTAGAGTTGCATAAATGACCATACCTCGAAGATGGAGTAAATTAGAAAAAAAAAAAATTGAAAAACAAATTTTTTGCTCAAATTTTGTTTCAATAACTCCACTTGAATTGTTTTGCATCAAAACATAGTTTTGGTGGAGTAACTATGACTGGAGATAGATATTGTGTTGAAACCCCCAAGATGAGAAAAACATAGTTATTTTGTTTTAATTCATTTTAGTCCCAAAATATCAGCAATGGATATTTGAAATCCATGTCTATCATGACTTTGATGAATTGCAACGCACATCAACTAATAAATTTGAATTTCCAAGGTGTAAAATTTAGGAAATTTGGAAATTCAAATTTCTTCGCTTTTTACCCTTTAAAGTTGTTGTGTAAAAGCAGAAAAAAAAAATGCCGATCAATGTAGGTCAGTCTATAGACATTTGTATATAACTGCATCAATTATGTCCAACAACATAGTTTTGTATCCTAAAGAAAAGATTCATGCATGTTTTTAAGTTTTAAGTGTGTAATCATGCTTCTTTAAAATCTTCTGAAGTTTCACTTATAATTTAATCACCTGAAATCCCTAAAGTTTCCCTCAAACAACGAAACTTAGTGATATTTGCGATATTTCCCATTCTTGAAGTGTGATATCACGTCTGATGATGATTTTTGAAACCCTGTTCCTAACAAATCTAGTGTAGAGATATAGATCCCTCTTTTTTGCTTTCACATATATTATAAAAGCCCTAATGATAATAAAAGGAGAGGTTAGGGGCATCAACCATCTTCTAAGCCCCTTCTCTCTTTTCTCATGCTTCTTCTCATACTCTCTCTCTCTCTCTCTCTCTCTCTCAATCGGACTCAAAGAACATGATATCAGAGAGGTAAAATCATAAATGATCTGGTATCACATTCCTTCTCCTTTTCTTTCACTTTCTTTATCTTTTCTTCTTTTTTCCTCTCACTTCCTTTTGTTTTTTTTTTTTTTCCCTCGCCACATGGTGAAATCCAAAGTCATTTGGGGGTTGATCTATGCAAATCTCCTTAATTCTTTGTTCAACCACCATGCGGTGAGTTGTGTAGTTGTGCCTCGTTTGTGTATTTGAGGCCCACTTTCGCATACGACTATTTTGGTGGTTTAGAGTGGAAACCTTCTGATTGATTATGAGACCATGAGATGACAACGAGAGAAATTTCATGTTGCCAAATTCCTTTTTGGTCTTCGTCTTGAGTTCGAACTTCTCTGAACTCAAATTCTTGGTGGCATTGAAGTTCCATCTACTATAGAGGCTCTTGCCATGTTTGACATGCAATCAGTGCAGATACTCAAGTTTATCTTCATCTGATCGATCAACATTTATTTTTTTCTTTAGTTGGGCAAATGGAGGAAATCATGGTGGAAGATTCAAGTGGAGGTCACTTTAGTGGTTTGAATACTTGAGGGCATTGTGGTGTAGGGTTTGGTGGCAGTCGTGGTCGTGGTCATTGAAATTGATGGTGATCTCATTGTGGGCTTTCTAACCACATAGTTAATACGTGTTGGGACCTCACTATCGTGACATTTTTGGTGAATCAAGTTTAATATTTTGATAACGGTTTCGAGGGCTATGTAGTTAAGCTCATCTCATCTCATTCTGAATCAAGTACGATATGTCGGGCTGAAAGTCGGGCGGGTTGGGTCAGGTTGATGCTCAACCCTAGCCCAACCCAAGGTTCCTATACCTCAACCCAACCCAACCTTGGGTTGGGAATTCTCAACCCAAGCCCAGTCCACAGGGGCTCGGTCGGGTTGGTCGGGTGGATACATGCAAATATTTTCGTTATTACATTAGTTTATTATATTTTAATATGTCTTATTTTTTGTATTTATAATTTTATTAATTATATATGTAATTATTTATTGTAAAGAAATTCATTTTTTCTAAACAAACAAGTTGAAATATAGGGCAACTACTCTAAAATCGTGTTGTGTAGCACACAATCTATTTGGGAGAGAAATCCGGTGTATCTTGTTAGCTTGAGTCATCGAAAATAATGTGGACCAATGAGACCCGACATCACTGGAATTTCTTGTGCCTTCAACACAGACGATCAACACTTAATTATAATTTATAAGTAAATTATATATCGATCGGGTTCGGGTTGGGTTGGGCAACCCGAGACCTCAACCTGAGCTTGACCCAAGTTTTATCGGGTTGGTGTTTGTATAGCCCATGCCTAAGACCGGACCCAATACATCATGCCCAAGCCCAACCCAATGTCAGGTCGGTCACGGGTCGGTCAAGTTGAACCCGCCCAACTTTCAGCCCTAACGATAGGTGATACAATTATGCTGTTAAGCCCTACAAGCGGAAGAGCAAGATACTTTATTAGGAGACTAGCTTTCTTGCCCCCAATCCAATTTGTTAACTCCATAATGATGTCTCCATTATCGTTAACGCCTGCCATAGAACTTTTTTTTTTTTTGGCATTTACACACTGCCTAAAATCACTGAAGAATCCTTTGAGATGTTTTACTTGAAACATCACATAAATATTATCAGCAAAATAAGGGTGGAATATGGATACCTTATGTGACCCAACCATGAGCCATTTAATTAGACCTAGGTTAACAACTCTCCCTATAAGCTGTCCCAAACACTGTGGCAATCATGAACAAGAATGAAGGTATGTTCACCTTGCCAAAGACCTCTTGAACTTGAAAAGAAACTAGGAGACAGATTGATCAAAATTGAGAAAGACACTAATTAGATATACATCCTTCGATCTAGTTTATCAACCTATCCCCAAAACCCATCCTCTGAAGAGAGTAACATAAAAATTCTAGTGCACATGGTTATAGGTCTTTTCATATCTTCCTTGCAAACAATGGTGGCATCACTTGATTTGTCCTTCACTCATTGCATTCACTTGAAACTGAAGTTTCATCTAAGATATGCTTGTCCTTCATCAAGCTTCCTGGTACAATGAACGAGCGAAATAATCTGGTTTGACACCTTTCTCAGCTGTAAGGAAAGAGAGTTCATTCCTAAATGGACTTATTGGCCTGAAATATTAATTTCTGATGCCTCTTCCACCTTATGTATAAGAGTAATAAATGTACCATTAAGCCCTTTATTAGGCATTGTTCTATCTTGAAATTCCTTCATAAAGAGCTTATATTGTCCCCCTTGACTATATCTCGTCACTCTTGGAAGAAAGTCAATTAGAAGCTCTTGACCTGACATAAGCATCAACATTTTCATAAGATGAGCATTTGCAAGTTGATACTAACCATACCTGATTCTAAAGTTGGATGGGTGAAATTGGTGTTGTTCACTGCAGGTTAAATCTTTTTTTTTTTTTTTTTGGGGGGGGGGGGAAACTGTACGGTGGTTTTGGAGATGATGGGGATGTGTTTTGGGGAAAACAAAAGGAGAAGAAAGAAATAAAGAGAAGTAGATGGAATTAGAGAGAGAAGAAGAGAAAAGTGAGGAGAATCCCTTGAAGGAAGAGAATAAGAGAGAAAAATTGGAATCACTCCATGGTTTCACACCAACTCCAATCACAAGAGATTTTATTTGCTCAAAGCAAGTAGAGAATTTTTTATTTCAATGCATAATAATCTGCAGGGCTTCACACGCCCACCCTTTAATATACTACATGGGGTGGTTTTTTTTTTTTTATAATTTATTTTTATTTATTACAAAAATACCTTTATTGCATAAAAATTGACTAAAATACCCTTTATTTCAATTAAAAGATAAAATAGTCCAAAAGAAACAAAATAAACTAGAAAGAAAAGTTGTCCACATGTCCACGATATATCCATTATCCAATGGTCCAAAGTGATCCAATGAATCCAATGGTTTAGATGTTTCCAATAAGCTCCTATATGTAGCCCACATGCATCTTCCCAGTGTGAGGCCTTCAAAGATGCATAAACATGCATGTGGGGTCTTCTAACATGGTTATGTACTTGATCTGGCCCCATATAATGATCATCCAACCATAGAGATGCTGGAACTGGGGGCCAAAGATCTCCTCCTTTGGTATAAAAAGAGAGGCTTATGAGTAGTGACTCTCAAGTTTTTGATATCCTGTTTGAGATTGGAACTCATTAGATTTTACTACTTTTCATGTTGATAATTGTCTGAGATTATGAACCTTATGTAAGGAACATTTTTTTGTCACCTATAGTGTGAGTAATACTTGGCTTATGTTGCATCTCTACCTTATTTTTCTTCTGGTGACCTGTTGTCTTATTTATGAAGGTCATGTGTACCAAAAAACTGTCTTTACTTGCCTAGTCCAATGATAAGCTCATTGCCATTTTGGACATGTAGTGTGATGGGGACATCATGCGCACATGCATGCCCCCCTACGCACGTAGGCAAGGAGGAGGAGGGTCCCACCATCGATCTGGATCGATGACGACGTCCAAGGAGGGCCTCCTATTTAGAGGATTATTTTTTGGTTTGTTGGAGTGAACCTGATAGTCATGTGAATCCCACCATGGGTTCTCATGATCGTGGCTCACTATTCTAATTAATTTAGTACTTTGGGTTTTGCTTATTATTGTTATTAGGAATATCATGGATGGTTTAGATTGCTTTGATTAATTGTTATTTTTGATTACTTCGTCTCCATGTAATAGGTTGCGTACATGACAAAAGTTTTTGGGTATAGGGTTTTATTATAAATAGGCACCCCTTCTAGTTGTAATCTTTTTTCTCATTGAAGATTAATAAAATTTCTGCGTTTTTCTGCTCTTCTAAATTTTTGGGTTGTGGAGATTTAATTTGGTGTGAAACGCTCTCTCCTCGAAGGGCTGATTACCGTAGTGCGAAGCCACACCTATCCCGATTCGCCCCCACCTTCTACCATTCATATTTCTCCTCTTACAATCATCTACGCTTCAAATCCATCCTCTATTGCAGCAAGTTTTTTCTCTATAGCAGATTTTCAGAATCTGGCTCTGCAGGAGGGTTAAAACTTTGGCGGAGCACCACGCACAGACCGTGCATCGGATCAGGCTGAAATTTGGAAGTTTTGTGGCCCTCCCCTGGTCGACCAGGGCCAAGCTGGCCGTTTTCTGATTGGTGGGCCCCACACGTGCGGACACCTCCAGCGCATGTGCGGCTGGGCCTTTGCCCCTTTCCACGCATGTGATGCTTCTCTAGTTTGTTTCTCTCTTCTCTTTCACCCCAAATCCCTAACCCTAACCCTAAATTATTCAAATCTCTAATTTTATTCCATTTCTTCAACTTTAGGATTCCCCGAATTGAAATCTGTGAACCTTTGGATTGAGAAATTACTTCTATGCATGTGTGGATGAATTTACCCTCCTTTGATTATTGTTTGGTCTATAATTTTGATTGATCCAACCCTAGCTTGTGTAGGCCTGAGCCTGCATAGATTTCCCTTGATTGAATGCTTGAACTTTTGTGTGGGATATAGAATTTTGTATAATTGTTTCTGAACTAACGTGATCTAAAGCTTGAAAATCTTGCACATCATATTTGAATTTCATGTCTTGCATCATAGTGGATGGGAAGTAATTTATGGGTTGGTAGTTCAGTTATTTGGCAGATAGGTTAGGCCAATTTGATGACCACTGATTCACACTTTTTCAATTGTACAAGTACTACTCCCGTTTCAGTTTGTTTGCTCTCAGATGGAAGAGTGTAGCAGCATAAAGTTTCTATCATCAATGCAGTTTCTTCATATTGGATTATAATCTTCCTCAGCACTAAGGACTGTTGTTTTGTATGCCTCTATTGTGATATTAAGATAACACATTCGAAAAAAGAAAAAAACAATTCTGCAAGCACAACAAGCCGGGTGGATATTCTCTACCACCTATTTCTCTCATGCTAGCACCAAACTTGGTTAAATGGAAATTTGCTAATTATTTCTCAATATCTGTATTCTAATAGGCAAATTAGCGGACTTATGTTTGGGATAACCAATCACAGGTCTTGCAGAAGCTAACCAATCTTGAAAGAAAGGTGTTCCTTATGGAGGCAGTTGTAGAAAAAACAAAGGAGCTGCAGGATTTAGCCAGATATCCTTTTCAGTGTTGGTACCAAATTTTGTTGAATCAGTGCTGATACTTCTGAACGAGTATGACCACAGGGATTGATATTCTCAAGTGCTGTCAGACAGAGAAAATGCAGATGCCAATTTGGCTGCACAGTTCATGGATGCATGGACAGAAAATGACATCAGCTGCACGACACCATTGAAATGGCATCATATGAGGAATGCTAATTCCATATGCCCCATCTTCAATTGCTAATCACACACACGACACTGACAATGTGGCATGCATGCCAGTTACAGATCATTCACAGGGTGGTTCAATATTGTACATTTCCTATTGTAAACAATTATGCCGTGCCACTCATCAGGTAAGCAAGGCATGAATGTTGGGTGGCTGTTGGTTATCAAATTTCTGACTTTGCACGTGTGGTGTACCTGATAAATGACTGGTTTTGGGTCCAAGGAACATTCACGGTTGGGAGCACCCTCTCACCTCCAGGTCCCACAGGCATGTATCAGATTGGCACATGTGGCGTATTTGTTTCACTTTCCGGTGCTTGATGATGAGGCATTGGCAATTAGGGTTCCTCTGCATCTTCCCTTTATCTTTCTTCTCCTTGGTCAGATAGGTCTCTGAATTGCTCACCAATAATTACTTATTATTACTGTATTTGATGTAAGCATTCATGCACTTACCCATGAATAAGTTACAACCTTTGTTTCTTTGACTGGGAACAAGCAGACTGCTGAATTAGAGAATGTGTATGCATCCCTTGGCGAGTTGTTGCAGAGGAGGTATGCCTGTCCAAGCTGCAAGGTGGACAACATGGCAGACTTGCAAGGGACTCCTTTTTCTGAGGGAACTTAGGAAGAAACTTTGTGATTGAAATTCTTTTAGTTTTGTATACGTATAGATGCAGTGGATGGGACCCACAACACGCTGCCTACTCTGATCTTGGGTGGGCTGAGGACATGAGGTAACAATGGACTAATCATCTTCCATGACTGTTTTGCTGTTTTTCTTTAGTTCTTGGAGGACATTTGTCAGTGAAGAATTCACTGACCTGGAAATCAGCTCATTTTGTGACCAAGTTGTATGGTAATGTCAGTGGCATTAACAGGTGATAAATCCATGCTTTACAAGCATGCAAATATGAGTTGTAGAATGCCAAATATTTTTTTAATAGTAGTTTGAAAGTATTATCCCAAAATGACCACTTTTGATACCATGAGTCAATAATTCATGAAAGTAGAGAGTGAAAATGATGTTGCCTGTAGAATTCAATCTGGGTAGAAGAAATGGAGATATGCCTCTAGAGTTTTATGTAATAATTGTATACCAATCAAACTGAATGAGAAATTTTGTAGGATAACTATAAGATCAGTCATGCTTTATGGGACAGAATGTTGGGCAGTTAAAGAATAACATGTTCATAGGATGTGTAGCTGAAATGCGGATGTTGAGATCAATGAGTGGCAAGATGAGGAAGGTTAAAATTAGAAGTGAATGCATTCAAGGGAACTTAGGAGTAGTACCAATGGGTAATAAGATGAGGGAAAGTAGACTTAGGAGTAGTACCAAGGGAACTTAGGAGAAGCGATTTTCTTCTTGGGGGTTAAAGTTCTAAGTGATTGATCTAAAGGAATTTCAGATATTTTCCCAGTTTCGTACTTTAAGAAAAGTCTTGGAGTGGTTCATGATATGCAATTCCAAGCAGTTGACACCCCAATTGGTAAATACTCCAAGCTGAGTGAGATGTATCCCTAGTGTGAGGCTGAAAGCAATGTCTTGAGTGCCTATGGCAGTGCAGTGGGCTACCTAATTTATGAATATTATTTGTTATGTTGTGGGCTTTATGAGTCAATATCAAACAATCTAACTTGGGCACATTGGCAACTAGTCAAGGGAATCTTTTGTTATCTTAGAGGCGGGAAGACCTTATGTGGTGTTATCAAGGCTCTGAGTTGAGGGTGCTAGCTTATTCTGATGCCTTGTGGGGATATAATCATGATGAAATTAAGTCTTTTGCGGTTTCTTTATTTATGTTAAATAGATGTGACATCTTACAGTCCAACAGGAAGCTGTCTTCTACTGTCATTTTCACCGTGGAAGTTGAATATAGAGCATCTAGTGCTGTAGTTTGAGAGGGTGTATAGATCAGATGATTCTTGAGGGCATTGAGTGTTGTCCTTAGATAATACATCAGCAATTAATCTTAGGAAGGATCTAAGACACCACAAAGAGAAGAACATTCAGATTAAGCATTGTATGTCAGAGAAAAGGTGATACATGTACTTTTCTTGATCACGTTTTCACTAGAGAGATGTTAACTTATCCCAGGGAGCCAATTGCAAAAATCTTTTTAAGGTGCATGTCAAGCTTGATGTCTTTTGCAAGAGTGGGAGTGTAGTTGATTTGTCTAGAGTTTTCCAATCATGTTTCCCACTGATTATGATGGTAGAGGTCTCATAGTGTGCTATTATATGCTCACACATGGGAGATAGGATAGAGACAATACATTCTTGGAAGTGGGTGGTGTAGTTAACTAATAATGTGAGTCGATGTCCCCCTCCTTTTATGTAATGAATTTTATTAAAGCTTTTGTATTGATTTTAACATTGAAGTGCTGCAGTTCCTTGTAAGCCCAAAGACCATTAATGATAGACCATGTGCTTGAGATGCTCTTTTTCGTCAGCAGGCCAGTCTTTTCTACTCACATTGGAACTGACTACCTTTGACATGCTCAGTTCAGGATGAGGAAGTACACCGAGGTGCAACTGCATTACGTAGAAACAAGGAACAGGAGCGTGTGAAGGTGCGAATGCCTTTGGTCACAATTATAGCTATATCTAGAGGGAAAAGGTACTAGGCCGACCTCATGGGAGCTTCCCATGAGGTCTAGCTCTATGGCCCCACTGTGATGTGTGACAGACATCCACACTGCATTTTGTAGGTCCCCCCCTCGGTTCCTGGATGTGCCAAAAATAGCTGTATCCGGAACTCAGGTGGGCTACATCATCTGAAACAATGAGAAATCATGTCTAAAACATCTAAAAACCACTTGGTGTGGCCCACCTGAGTTTTGGAATGGCCTAAAATTTGGTGTGACCTCTCATCCAAGTAAATTTGGGGGAATATCCCTTGGTAGCTATACTGGTTCCTAGAACTAAAATTACACTCTTTAAGATTTGCACATCATGACATTATCGAGTTTTAAATACTCTATTTGCAAACTCATATAAATATATTTCAAAAAACATCAAAGAACATTTGCCAAGTGGTTGTTTTCAACTAGATAAGCATATAATTGCATATGTTGGCCGAGAGACTTGAGATTGAGGGTTGTCCCCCATCCAATGTGGTCAGGTGTGTCTAGGGTTGTGCTTGGAGAGCTTGGAGGCTGTGCACTGCTGTGGTCATCATTTGTTATACAAGAACCTATGTGTATCAACACTGAAGTTCTGCCAGTTCACCTCTCCCTATCGTTACTCTTTATATGTGGTCTTGATCAATCTTCTTAGAGACTGTTACTCTTTATATGTGGTCTTGATCAATCTTCTTAGAGAATGTCCTGAGACAATTGTTTTCCCGTTATGGGGTTTAGTAGGATTTGTCATTAGCCAATCAATGCATGATGATTGAGACTGTTGATTTGCTAGCCATCATCCCTGTTGGATCAGGGGTTCCTCAAATTGTGTGGTTGATTGGAGTGGGCCACCACTTCTTGTATTAGCTCTCTGATATTTTCCTTGTGTTGTGTGCATCAAACACTTTTAGCCCGGAATCAAGTGCCTTTCAAATGGAGATTAAAATATAAACATTTTGTTCTAATTATCAACTTGCAGCCAGCTGATCAAACGGCTAAGATATATGGTCAATGCATTAGTCCCTAATAATTTGAAGAACAGTCACGCAACTCCCATCATACCCTCTTTTTTTTTTTTTTTTTTTTTTTCTTTCTTTTTCTTTGTGAACCTTTTGTTTTCAAGTGTGTTCTGAAAATTTTATTTATTTTTAGAGGTGGGATCCTCCACAGGTCTTTGTAGAATAAGCACATTCTACTCTCATTCTACGAGTGTCGCACGTGCGGCCTATCTAGGTGTGTGTATGGCATCCAACCTGTACTGCAGGGGATCGGACTGTTGTAGCCATCTGATCAAATGGATAAACCAGAGCGTGGACTGTGGAGTCATGGGCGATCTGCTGGCTGCTCTCACAAGACAAAAGTTGGTGGCAAGCATCAAAGAACATGGCTACTTATCATTGGCCTATGACATTGATTGGATCCTATCTGTTAGATTTTTGTCCATAGCAAGCTAGATTAACGGTCCGGTGTCTAAACATCTCTCTCTCTCTCTCTCTCTCTCTCTCTCTCTGTGTGTGTGTGTGTGTGTGTGTGTATTATTATTATATTTTCACATGATTAGACATATAATATTATTCCCAAAAGTTCAATCCTCGCTTACAAGACTTGCAATAAAAAAATTGCGACACATGCACGCCAACATGGTACACATTCATGATCGGAGCTGCTCACCATGTGTGTGTGGACTTGGTAGCTAACTAAAAGGTGGACATGTGACACTCTGGTAGAGTATGACACCTGATACACAGGCATTCAGAAATTGTACGTGATCCACAATAACTAAAATTAAACTGATTAAATGGTGGAACCCACTGTCGGTAAGTCACAGCTGCGGAACGACATCGGTTCCTGGCCTTTGATTGGTGCAGACTTGTTTGTTGAAATAGAACTTGATTTTTATTTTTTTTAAACCATCCGATAACTGTCCACCAATCATAGTCAGATAATCAAATACGTGTAATTTTTTGATTCATGATACATCTAAACTGGGGCCTATAATTTGAATAGTTTATTTGAATCATTTTTATGCCATACGTGATTCTAAGTAATTTGTAAGTGCCTGCGTATTGTCCATCACACTCGGCCAGTGTATCGAAGTTTCTCTCTCCCGTGAAAAAACCACCAGGTTGCTTTGAGCCCACGTCAACTGCACATCTACTTGTTGAGGTGGTAGCGATGTTTCCGCCTTAAATCCCGCCGATGCATTTTCCATTTGGGAAATTCATCTCCTTCTCCTCTCCTGTTTCATAAATATGTACAATCTCTATTGTGTTTTCTATAAGCTGCACATAACAAAAGGATGACAAACAAATACAGGCATTCTCTATAATGATCATTTCCGGATGAAGCCAAAATATCCGTGATGATATTTGCTTCCCGATAAACGTTGCGAGTTGCCCATCTAATCCGGTAATCCGGGTGGGCAGGGCTCCGTGGGGCCCAATGTGATGTAAGTATTTTATCCACACCGTTAATTTGTTTTTATATGATTATTCTAAGGCACGAACCAAAAATTGAAGCAGATACACAGCTCTATTGGACCACATGGAAGGAAGCTGCAGTGATAATGACACCCACCCTTGAATCCTTTCTAAGGGCCACCGTGATGTTTTTCTTACCACCCAACCTATTAATAAGGTCATGCAGACTTGGATGAAGTGAAAACACAAATTTCAGCTTGATCTGACACTTCTCCAGCTCTCAAGAAGTTTTGATGGTGGACGTTCAATCCCCACTTTGTAGTCCACTTAAGCCCTGAAACTACCTCAAAATTTGGTTCATACCTTAAAATGATCATATAAAAACGAGTAACGGTGTGGATAAAATACTTACATCACGTTGGGCCCCACAGAGCCCCGCTTGGACGGATTACCGTCCAGGCGGGGGTAGGACGCAATCCGCGTCCTCTATTCGGACGTTGGAGCATGGTCCAGCACTAGCGATAAACATGGCGGGTTATCCATCTATTAAGAAGTTGGAGCATGGTCAGACACTTGTAGATGATCGGTCTGTCGGGAGAGAGCATGAATCGGAACACAAAATCTCCTTCTATAGCCAAAGCCAAAATTATATATATATATATATACACACACACACACACGGAAACGCTCACCTGCGAACCAGTTCGTAGTACGTACGTACGAACTTTTTGAGAACTCATCATACGTGATGTGGATCCAAAATCTGAACCATTCATGTGAAGCAGCACCTCGTGAAACCCCCCAGTCCCAAGTTTTACTTTGATCTAAAACTTTGATGGGCCATGAAAAATGAAAACAGTTTCCTCCCATGATTTGCATTTCTCTTTGCTATGACCCACCAGAATTTTAGATCGGGGTGAAAATTTGTCACATGGGGTTTCATGGGATTCCACATCACATGGACCGTTCAGATTAGACACCCATGACACGTGTGCAAAGGTGCGCACGTGCCTAAGTGCGCAGGGGAGCATTTCTCTCTCTCTCTCTCTCTCTCTCTCTCTCTCTCTCTCTCTCTCTCTCTCTCTCTCTCTCTCTCTCTCTCTCTCTCTCTCTATATATATATATATATATATATATATGGGAAAAGGTACTATGCGCTCGACCTCACGAGTCCGTCCCATGAGGTCGAGCTGTGTGGGCCCCACCGTGACGCGTTTCGAACATCTACCCTATCAATCAGATGCACCATTCCATCGTGGGCCCAGGTCTCAAAAATCAAGTCAATCTGTGACTTTTTGGGCCACACCACATATAGAAGTGGAGAGGGGCCGTGCACCATTAAAACATTCATAATCATTTAAAGGGCTCACTGAGATGTGGTTTGCAAATCCAGCCCATCCATTATGTGTGTCCCACTTGGATGAGAGTTCAGACCAAGTTTCAGCAGCATTCAAAACTCAGGTGGGCCCTAATAAGTGCTTTTATATGTTTTAACGGTGTCTTCACATGATTTTAGATGGTATGGCCCATCTGAGTTCTGCATACGGCTGATTTTTGGGATATCCCATTATTTAAAGGGGAACCATCAAATGCACGGTGTTGATGGTCGACACGCATCACGGTGGGGCCCACATAGCTCGACCTCACGGGAGCTTATCGTGAGGTCGAATGCATAGTACCTTTTCCATATATATATATATATATATATATATATATATATATATATATATATATATATTCATGCAAGAAATCTCATTGTTTCCATATATATACCTTTTCCATAGTGACAACTAAAGTTGTCATGAACTAACTATAACCGCCATCCCAACTAGCTGGAGAGCCAAATTCATTTTAGGGTTCTTAGGCCTTGTCCACCCATGTGTTTTTGTTTGCAAACTCTCCTAATGGATGTAATGTCGGAAGGATTTGGATGGGAATGAGTTCCATAGGAAGGTCCATTAAAATTTTTAAATTTCTGCAATAACTGATAAAGGGAGGCGATGAATGAACATCCAGTGATTAGGGATTGGATTAATGACAAATTATAGCAATGTAAGCCATCTTGCCATGGAGAGGAAATTTGATTTCCACCTTGCTAGTCTAGCTTTGATACACTCAGGGAGTGTTTGACAATCTTTTATGTGTATGTGATTGAGAATTGGAAGGATGAGATATTTGGGGTTGTCATCTCCAAAAAGGCTATTACAAATGTTTTTTTATAGCAAGTCTAATGTTTTTTGGAGTATTTTTGGCAAAATATAATGAAGACTTGGTGAAGTTATGATCTACTTCTTGGCAATATATGTCAAGGACCTTTTTTTAGATGTTTGGCTACTGATGTTGAAGCCTGACAGGAAATCGTTGTGTCATCAGTGAACATCAGATGAGAGATTCCCAACACATATCTTGTTATGCGAAGGGGTCTAATGCTAGTAGGGCAGACAAGAGATTCTACGCATAAAATAAACAAGAAAGTAGACAACGGATCTCCTTGTCATAGACCACGTAATGGTGTGAATGAAGACAAAGGGCCACTGTTAAGTATAGAGTGGAAAACTAGGGACACGCATTAAGTTGATACATTATTCTTTGAAGCCAAAATGGGTTAACACTTCTTTAAGAAAATCCCATTCTACCTAATTGTGCATCGTGCACTCAATCAACCTCTTTTTTTTCTTTTCTTTTTCCTTAATCACAAGAAAATTTCATGATTGATCAGAATATTATCTTGGATATTTATTGATTGATGTCTTAAATCTGTAAATCAACATGTCTATGGATGACAATTCGATGCCATCGAGCAGATTTTTATACCATTGAAGTCCTGCTAGATGCCATCATAAAAATCCAGAATTTCCCATGTTGGTTGTTGGACACTTTGGGTTTCCTGCTCTATGCTATCGAAAAATGTTTGGTGCCATCGAAAAATGTTTGATGCCATCGAAGGTTGTTTGATGACATTGAATGCTACTCGATGATATCGAAGGCCTGCTCGATGACATCGATAAAATCTAGAAAATTCATAATTTATCACTGGAACGTTTTGGGGTTTAGTTCAATGACGTTGAAGGCCTGCTCGATGACATCGGAAAAATTCAAAAAATTCATGATTCATCGTTGGAACATTTTGGTGTTTAGTTCAATAACATCAAAGGGGTTCGATGCCATCGATAGTTTGTTAATGCCATTGAAGTCCCATCGAAGGTGCTATCAAACTATCACGCAGAGTTGCGTATCTGTGAGATTTATTTCCTATTCATATTGTGATTCTCTTAGAGGCTATAAATATGGGTGTAATCGGGATTAGGGTGTATCGCAGAGCTTTTTAATTCGTTCATAGAGTTTTCAAGGGCTTATAAGGGGAGATTCGAGGCTTGTTCGAATTGGGTATTCTCTCTATCTCTTGTAATTTCTGCTTTCATAGTGCATTATTGTCACCTTATGCCGTGGATTTTTCCCGCAAGGATTTTTTCATGTTAAATTTAGAGTGTTTGATTGGACTTGCTTGTTACGATTGGAGTACTTTGCTTGATTCATCTGTACGTGCTTCCGCGGTCCCCCAACAAGTGGTATCAGAGCATAATGTTGGGGCGCATATTGAATCTGAAAGTATAACATCAATGGCTTCTAATCTAAAGTTCGATGTTGAGAAATATTCTAGGAAAAATAACTTTAATTATGGAAGGTCGAGATGACAGGTCTCCTAGTTTAGCAAGGATTAGATGATACACTCCTTAAGAAGCGACCAAATTCTATGACAGATGATGAATGAAACAAGATGGATAAGAAAGCGAGTACCTCGATCTAATTGTGCCTAACGAATGAAGTCCTCTACAATGTCATAAGAAAAAAGAACTCAGAGGCTTTTTCCATGGAAGCTAACATTGCTGAGTCTGATGAAGGTACGAGTGAAAGTGATGTGTTGTCAGTGTCTATGGTCGGACACTTATACGATGATTAAAGGGATGAGTGAATTTTGGATACTAGGGCATCATATCACATGACTCCTCATCGGAGTTGGTTCACTAGTTACAAAGAGTGCGATGGTGGCTAGGTATTTATGGACAATGATAATACCTATAATGTGGTGGGTGTTGGATTTGTGCGCATCAAAATATTTGATGGCATGGAGCGTACCTTGATCGAGGTGAGATACGTTCCTGATATGAGGAAGAGCTTAATAAATCTTAGTGCACTTGAGGCGTTTGAGTGTAAATTTATTGGTTTTAATCGCGTCCTTCAAGTTTCAAAGGAGGTTCTCGGCACAAAGGAATGTAAATCTATACAGCTTGATCGGGAGCACTTCATCGGGTGGAGCTACAACATCTGTAGCGGATACCACATTTGCACGTATGTGGTAAGCACGTCTGGGCTACATGAGCGAGCAAGGCATGAAGGTACTTTCTGACCATTATTTAATTCTAGTTTTTAAAAGTTTTAATTTAATTATATGCGAGCATTCTCTATATGGTAAGCATTCAATGATATTTTTTAAATTTGGAAAATATGTATGTAAGGTTGTTCTTGATTATGTGCATTTTGATGTATGAGGCCTGACACCCATGGTTTTCGCCAGAGGGTCATCATGGTTCATCACATTCATTGATGACTACTCCAGGAAAGTGTGGATTTATTTTGTGAAAAATAAATTCGATGTTTTCACCAATTTCAAACAATGGAAAGCGATGGTGGAAAGATAGTCAGGATGAAAGATGAAGGTGCTTAAGAAAAATAATGGTGGAGAATTTACTTCAGGTGAATTTAATCAATTCCCTAAGAATGAAGGGATCATGAGACACAACACAATGTGCCACAAACCAGAGTAAAACGGTGTAGCTGAGTAGATGATTCGGTGTAGCTAAGAAGATGATTCGGTGTAGCTGAGTAAAATAGTGTAGCTGAGTAGACACAACACTAAGGGAAGATTCGAGGCTTGTTCGAATTGGGTATTCTCTCTATCTCTTGTAATTTCTGCTTTCATAGTGCATTATTGTCACCTTATGCCATGGATTTTTCCCACAAGGGTTTTTTCATGTTAAATTTAGAGTGTTTGATTGGACTTGCTTGTTGCGATTGGAGTACTTTGCTTGATTCATCTCTACGTGCTTCCGTAGTCCCCCAACAAGTGGTATCAGAGCATAATGTTGAGGCGCATATTGAATCTGAAAGTATAACATCAATGGCTTCTAATCCAAAGTTCGATGTTGAGAAATATTTTAGGAAAATTAACTTTAATTATGGAAGGTCGAGATGAGTTGTCTCCTAGTTTAGCAAGGATTAGATGATACACTCCTTAAGAAGTGACCAAATTCTATGACAGATGATGAATGAAACAAGATGGATAAGAAAGCGAGTACCTCGATCTAATTTTGCCTAACAAATGAAGTCATCTACAATGTCATAAGAAAAAAGAACTCAGAGGCTTTTTCCATGGAAGCTAACATTGCTGAGTCTGATGAAGGTACGAGTGAAAGTGATGTGTTGTCAGTGTCTATGGTCGGACACTTATACGATGATTAAAGGGATGAGTGAATTTTGGATACTAGGGCATCATATCACATGACTCCTCATTGGAATTGGTTCACTAGTTACAAAGAGTGCGATGGTGGCTAGGTATTTATGGACAATGATAATACCTATAATGTGGTGGGTGTTGGATTTGTGCACATCAAAATATTTGATGGCATGGAGCGTACCTTGACCGAGGTGAGATACGTTTCTGATATGAGGAAGAGCTTAATAAATCTTAGTGCACTCGAGGCGTTTGAGTATAAATTTATTGGTTTTAATTGCGTCCTTCAAGTTTTAAAGGGGGTGCTCGGCACAAAGGAATGTAAATTTTTACAGCTTGATCGGGAGCACTTCATCGGGTGGAGCTACAACATCTGTAGAGGATACCACATTTGCACGTATGTGGTAAGCACGTCTAGGCTACATGAGCGAGCGAAGCATGAAGGTACTTTCTGACCATTATTTATTTTTAGTTTTTAAAAGTTTTAATTTAATTATATGCGAGCATTCTATATATGCTAAACATTCAATGCTATTTTTTAAATTTGGAAAATATGTATGTAAGGGTGTTCTTGATTATGTGCATTTTAATGTATGAGGCCCGACACCCATGGTTTCCGCCAGAGGGTCATCATGGTTCATCACATTCATTGATGACTACTCCAGGAAAATATGGGTTTATTTTGTGAAAAATAAATTCGATGTTTTCACCAATTTCAAACAATGGAAAGCGATGGTGGAAAGATAGTCGGGATGAAAGGTGAAGGTGCTTAAGAAAAATAATGGTAGAGAATTTACTTCAGGTGAATTTAATCAATTCTCTAAGAATGAAGGGATCATGAGACAGAATACAATACGCCATATACCAGAGTAAAACGATGTAGCTGAGTAGATGTTTCTGTCTCTCTTAGTGTAATGCCCTAAAATTCAGGGGTCGAGCATAACTCAGCTTCCGAGTTCCAAAACATCACTTATGTAACATTTTTGATGGTGGAAGAATGTTGTCTGTATTATTGCATTAAACATGAAATAGATTAAGCCAAATCAGTAAATCATAATACAGGGACAATTAGAAAATGTAAGCGGAAGTTTGAAATACATATATACACCAATAAAAGTCCCCAAAGTATGAGTGCTCTGCCAGGTCAATAAGTACACGTCTTTTTTCAAATTACATAAACAAAATGTATTAGTCCTCTAAAAAGTGCAAGCTATGAAGTCCTGTCGATCCGGACTTAGCTCATGTGAATTCGCCCGAAAACTGCATGAACGAGAATGCCTCCTTGTCCTCATCAAACTCTGGCTCTCCCTCATGCGGCACAAGATCATCTGCATCTAAATCAGTCTGGTTGGTGTTTAAGCACCGTCCTAGAACGTGGGAGTGAGTGATCAACTCAGTGAAACTATACAGCAAAGGTTAACATGTTATCAATTCAATCAAACAGTAATGATAAAGCAGTACAATCAAACATGTCCTAGATACTCTTGTTAATGCAAGGATGATATGAGGAAATGATGCATACCCTCGCCCGCACTCTCTCTTGCGACAACATCTAACGATCGCGACATGAATCACTACCACTATGCTCTACACCAACGCCAACGGTACATGCAGTGCGATGATATGAGCATGATTACCAAGTTCTTATTAGTCCTTTTCACGTAGCAGGATTGAGAAGCTAAGGTACCTCCCTTATATCAATTCCCAAATAATGATCCATTCTAGGGTCGTCAGTCCTAGAGAATCTCATACGATATTATAGTTCTAGATCGTTGTAAAGGGCTCTTCACCAATCAATACATGTCTAATTATATCCTATCTACTATAACAAGGCTCGTCGCCCCAATGTAGTTTCAGGATATACTCGAGGTCACTACAAAGGGCTCGTCACCAATTAGAGTAGGCTGACAACATGAATACTATTTCTCAAACCACCGTATTCGTCTTACAAGTCTGAGTTGCATATTGGTCACTACGGGGAGGCTCGTCGTCCCAACGTAGGCCGACAGCTCGACCACGGTGTCCCATACCACCATGTCCAGCTCATAAGTCTTAGCGAATCAAGGTACCAAGGTTAACGGAATCTCACTGGTAAGTTTGGTACCCTAGATTCAAACAGTAGTGTCCAAACATGGTGAACATACATCGGGTCAAACGGGTTAGTTGACGAGCTCGACTAGGATAAGTGCACGTTGAGTTGATCAACATGAAATGCATAAGCACTCTGTGTGGCCTAACCACTGTCGAACAGCCCAAGTACGACTCGAATTCGTCGAACACATCCTGCGTAGCGAAAACAACTTCAACCACCAGTTCGAGAACAGTTACCGATTACTTGGACTGTGATACAGTCCCAACCACCTATAATCTCAATAATAGACATTTAAATCAAATCCTACATTCATATGAACATATTATGTAATGTAACTTAAACATGGATACAGTACATGGAGGAAATCATACACACAGTTAACATGAATAAATAGGCTATACAGTTCATGGAGGAAATCAAACACACAAGCAAGGTAATTGAGATTCATATCTTAACACCCTTATAAATTACACTCTACTAAATACTAACTCATTCAGGCATTTATACAAACACTTAGAATACACTATTCAACATACATCACGTATGTCAGTTATGTTACATATTAGGGCAAATCCTTTTGCCAAGGAGTTATCGCATATATAACAATCATGTACAAATGACAATTAATCATGACAATCACAATATCAGATTTCATATGCATACAAACATTTTAACAAACACATGAAATACTCTATTTATAACATAGGTTATACATATACGTAAAATAAAATAGATAGTGTATTTGGCACTTGTAATAGCATTCATGTCAGTAATAAATCATTATCTGACATTGAAAGTCTTGAAAACCCTAACCTACACGTATATAGTCTGCACCTTAAACCAAAAAATGCGTAACGAATATGATTTAGACGATAAGTCTTCGTCAACGGCGGATAAGCAACCTATAGCATGAATCTGGTTAGCTATACTAACACTTAGACTATTGTAAGCTCCAAAATAGTTTAGGGTTTGATTGTCTTACCCAAAAATAAAATTAGAATCACCGGAATAACGATTCAAATATGATGGATTAGGCGTGTAGAGTAGCTGGGAAGAATCCCAAGTTGAATCACCAACTTCTCTCTCACTTTCTCTCTCTTTTTCTTCTCTTTCTTAGCTAGGGTTTGCAAATTCGTATGGATCATGTGAGAGAGGGTTTAAGGCCCTTAAATAGGCCCAGAACTAACAAAAATGGCCCCAAGGCCAAGGTATACTTAGGTTATAACCAAATCGGGCTTGTTCCGATCCAACGGAGCAATTCTGGAGGTCCTTTTACTGAATGCGGTCGGACTTAAGCTCACTAATATAGGATCTTGATCAAGCTAAGTTTTCAGTCCGATCGGGTTTCTAGATAGACCGTGGCAGACTAGTTTCAGTTCAACGGTCACCGAAACTCGATTAGGGCCACAACTACATAGGCATGTGTGGGACATTTTCCCTGATTCAAGGGTAACTTTGGGTCAAATTTCAACGGTCAGAATGCTTAAAATTGGCACGCAAGCGACACGACTCAAATTACTTAAATTCGTATTTAATTTTATAAAAACCTTCGCGTTCTCACACTCTTCACTCCGAACTCAAGAAAATAGTCTCAGGACATCATTTGAACCTGATTTTCGAGGTGATTGTCAAGTCCAACTAGGAGGTCATAATTATCTAAGTTCATCGCTATAGGACTTTCGATGTGCGATCCAGGTCCGATACGATATTTTTGAATGCTCCCGAGAGCAACTGGGTTTAAAGTTTACTCCTAGATTTCAGGGTAATGTAATGTTAACAATTCTATAGGTTTTGGGTCTTGCAGATCGTATTTAAAGTGGGTGGTGCTAATTTCACAGATAATCTAGTTTAGCACTAGTTAATTCACTTTAAATTTCTAAAGGATTTGGTTATAAATGATTTCTGCTTTAAGTGGTACTTGGGTCTTTGTACGGATTTTTCTAGGACGTTACAATCTACCCCCCTTGAAGAAAAAAATTTCATCCTCGAAATTGTACCTTCTCTCCTCGAGGATCTAAGGGTAGTTCTTTCTGACTTTAGCTTCAGTCTCCCAAGTAGCCTCTTCTTCACTGTGATGCGTCCACAGTACCTTCACAAGAGGGATAACCTTACTACGCAATACGTGCTCCTTCATATCCAAAACATGCGTCGGTTACAGTACATAGGTGGCATCCTCTCTCAACTACACCTGCTCCTAACTGATAATATGCAAAGGATCAGGAACGTACTTCTTCAACATGGACACATGGAATTCGTTATGCATGCCTGTGAGTGGTGTGGGCAAAGCAAGGCGATAATCTACTGCCCCCACTCGACAAGTATTTGAAATGGGCCAATGAATCTCGGCGTGAGCTTCCCTTTCTTACCAAACTGAAGGACTCCCTTCATGGGAAAAACCTTAAGGAATACATGGTCCCCAACTTCAAACTCAAGCGGTCGCCGTCTTGTATCGGCGTAGCTCTTCTGCCTGCTCTGTGTTGATAGCAGTCGACGCCTAATAATGTTGATTTTCTCTGAGGTTGTCTGAACCAACTCTGGGCTAATCAGAGTCTTCTCGCTCACTTCTGCCCAACAATGCGGTGCTCTACACGGGTGACCATATAGTGCCTCATAGGGAGCCATGCCAATATTTTTCTGAAAGTTATTGTTATAAGAGAACTCTGCATAAGAAATACAGTCATCCCAATTGTCCTTGAAATCTAGCACACAAGCTCGCAACATATCTTCTAGCACCTGATTTACACGCTTCGTCTACCCGTCTGTCTGGGGATGGAACATGGTACTGAACTTCAATTTCACACCCATCGTTTCCTGGATACGGGTCTAGAAGATGGATGTGAATCACGTGTCTCGATCTGACAAAATCTCCAAGGGAACTCCATGCAGACGCACAATCTCCTTGATGTACAATCTGGCCAACTCGTCTGCAGAATTTGTAACTCTGATCGGTATGAAATGAGCTGACTTCGTCAACCTATCAACGATCACCCAAATAGAGCCATGTCCCTTCCTTATCTTAGGCAGTCCTGAAATAAAATCCATAGAAATGAAGTCCCACTTTCATTCAGCTATGGGCATGGGTTGAAGCAGTCTAGGAGGTTGGCGATGCTCTGCCTTGACCTGATAGCACGTGAGACAACGGGACACAAACTCTTCAATGTGGAGCTTCATATTATCCCACCAGTACGATCTCTTCATGTTTTTATGCATCTTCTTGCTACCTGGATGCATTGCAAGCCTCGAATTGTGGGCTGCCTCGAGAACCTCTCGTCTTAAGTCGGGAATGTTTGGGAGCATAGGTGGCCACGATAACGTAAGCCCCCATCCGTACCAACACTCCACTCTGAGTCCTCAATAGTACTAACCCGCTCTCTCATCTTCACCAAAAACTTATCGTCTGCCTGAGCCTTGATAATCCTTCCATCAATAAGGGGCTGTACACAAACATGTGCGATGACTTAATACGGCTCCTCCATCGTGAGTTTCTGCTCAAAGTTTCACACAAACTCCACCATATCCCATTCTACAATCATAAGCGAAGCCACAAACTCTATAATCTTCTTGCGGCTCAACGCGTCTGCCATAAGGTTTGCCTTGGCCGGATGGTAGGAGACCTCGAACTTAAAGTCCTTCAAGGTTTCCATCCATCGGCGCTGCCTCATATTCAAGTCTCGCTGTGAGAATATGTATTTAAGGCTCTTGTGGTCGTAAAAGAGCTCAAACTCTTCTCCGTAGAGGTAATGTCTCCATAGCTTTAATGCGAAAATGACGGCTGCTAACTCTAGGTCGTCTGTAGGGTAATTCTCCTCGTGCTTCCTCAACTGTCTCGAGGCGTAAGCAATCACCCTGTCCTTCTGCATAAGGACACAACTCAGATCAACACGAGATGCGTTAGTGTATACAGTATACTTAACCCCTTGCTCTGGCAATACTAGCACAGGGGCGGACGTCAACTTGTCCTTCAGCTCCTGAAAAGCTGCTTCGACCTTCTCATTCTAGGCAAACTTCAAATCTTTCCGTGTCAACTGAGACAATGGTCTGGCAATTTTGGAAAAGTCCCGAATGAATCGTCGATAGTACCCTGCCAGACTAAGAGAACTCCTCACCTCAGTAATTGAATTGGGCTACTTCGAATCTTGAACCGTAGCTACCTCAGCGAGGTCGACTGCTATACCTTCCTTGGACATCACATGTCCCAGGAACTTAACTTCCTCCTTTCAGAAGTCTCATTTCTTGTACTGTTTGAACAACTGGTTCTTCCTGAGAGTGTTAAGGATAACTCTCAGATATTCTTCATGCTCTTCTCGACTCTTGAAAAATATCAGAATATCGTCAACAAACACAATAACAAATCGGAACAGAAACGACCGAAATACTCTGTTCATCAGATCCATGAATACGGTTGGAGCATTTGTGAGTCCAAACGATATCACAAGGAACTCGTAATGACCAAAACTAGTCCTGAAGGCAGTCTTCTGCACGTCCTCATCCCTGATGCGCAACTGATGATACCCAGACTGTAAATCTATCTTCGAGAAGTATCGTGCTCCCTTCAACTGATCAAACAGATCATCAATCCTGGGCAAGGGATACTTGTTCCTCACTGTTACCTGGTTCAACCTGCGATAGTTAATACATAATCGCAGGGAACCGTCCTTCTTCTTCACAAACAAAACAGGCACTCCCTAAGGTGACACACTCGGTCGTATGAAGCCTGCCTCTAACAATACATCAATCTGTCTCCTCAGTTCCTCCATCTCACATGACGGCATATGATATGTCGGTAAGAAAATAGGTGTCACACCAGGCACAAGATAAATAGTAAAGTCAATCTCGCATCGAGGAGGGAGTCCCGGGATCTTCTCAAATAAATCAGGAAAATCTCGAACCCTTGGCATATCTCCCAACGTCGGATCATCAAGTCTCTCTAATAAAGAAGTGTAGCTACTAACTCGATAGGACCAACTGACTTGAACTGAAAAAGTAAAGATCGTGCCCTCAGGTCCTTAGGCTGTCACGACTTTGGCCTCGCAATCAATCTCTGCTCTCATCTTGGTGAGCCAATCCATCCTGAAAATAACGTCATAGTGACACAGTGAAGTGATAGTTAGATCGACAACCACTGTCCTGCTACCCAAATCCATTGAGCAAGACTCACAGGTCCAAGTAATGTCTGAAGAGGTCCCAGTAGCTGTAGTGAGTCTCACTCCCTTCGTAGGAGCCGTAACTAAACCTAGCCGCTTGACCACAGTGTAAGAGATGATCGAAATAATGGACCCAGTGTCCACCAATAAGAAGACAGGCATACCTTGGATATGAGCGGGAACCTCAAAAGATGTCGGCATTATGTCTGCCTCGGGTGCCTCAACTATAAGCGCGTGAACTCGAGTCTGCTGTGGAAAATTTGGTGGAGGTACCATGGGCCGTTGTGGCAGCCTGAAATGAGGTGCGCATGGCCTGAAAGATGGGTGAGCTGGTGCTGATCGAAGGGGTGGTGCGAAAATAGCCTGAGACATCGGATGGTTGATCCTCTGGAGCGGCGAGAAACCACTGTCTTGCATCCTGGTGAAATAGGACATCTCAGTACGGCCTGGCTTCTTGCAATAGTTGCACCACATGTCTGGTCGCCTCATAGGGGTAGGAGATGCCATAAACCTCGGCGGTGAGTCTATACGAGGCCTCTTACCGAGGAAAGGCCTACTCGAAAAGTCAGGTCGTGGCTTGGGAGCCATAGGTGCTTGTGTATGGGACAACCTGTCCCCATCTTGCTCAGCTCACAGGGACATGCTCACCAACTCAGCATAAGAAGAGATGCTCACACACCACATCTTCGATCGAATCTTGGGCCGCAGACCCTTAGAAACATGCTGCTTCCACAACGGTTGATCACTCAGAAGCAAAGGAGCATAACTGCCCAGCTTTGTGAATCGGTTCTCATACTTTGTCACCGACATCCCTCCCTAACGGAGGCGAAGGAACTCACTCTCCTTCTCGTGTCGGTAAGTGACCGAAAAATACTTCTCATGGAAGCGAGCCTCAAACGCCTCCCACATCCACTCAAAACCTTCCATAACTGTGCAGAGAACACTATCCCACCATAGGCTAGCCTCCTTCTCAAACATGAAGGTGGCAAGCTGTAAGCCCTGTATCCCAGACCGTACCATTCCATAGAATTTCGCAGTCTTACCGGTCGAATTTTGACTACCTTCGACCCTTAACCAATATTTACGTGCGACCCTGATTCGTATGCCGTCAACCCGTATCGACTCAACCCAAGACCTTTACCGTAGCGACCGCATCGTCGCTGCGGTTCCGATGCCGTGACTTACGCGCTGAGGCGATACCCTGGTCAAGAGATGTGGGCCAACGTTTGGTGCTAAGAAAACATCACGTGTTGTGAAACACAAGAGAATCTCTACGAGGTGTCACATCAATCCCATCAATCCATCAATCCATCAATCCATCACATGTCAAGTACACATCACCTTTCACCTATTCCCAAGCAACTATAAAAGTCAAGAATCTCTTACAAGCCCATACCTTTCTTACACCAAAAGCCCTCAAAGTCAAAAAGTTCTCACACCACTCATGCTTTTCTTACACAAATGGCCACAAAAGTTAAGATTTTCTTACACCCATCACTCACCACATCCATCACCCATCTCTCTCTCCCTTTACAACTCTCTCTCTTTCTCTTTCTCATTTTTAAACTCAAAAAACATTTAAGGAGAGAAATCCCATACGTATGAGAATTCTCTAAGCCTCTCCCTCTCTTTCAAAACTTCAAGTATGACCCACTTTCCAACCCCATGATCTCTCATCCTAACCATCCATTCCCCATCTCCTCCATTGGAATCAAAGCTAAGGTGCTAAGGAACTCATAGGAGCAAGAAGATCGAACGGTGGGTGCTCCTCTAGATGTAAAAAATCTAATTTCTATAGCCTAGATGTTTTCTTTCTTTCATGAGAGAAGTGTAGGACCCACCAATCAATGGTGGAGATCCCACACAATCCCATGTTGTGGCCTAATGGCCTACCTTATGCATGCATGATCCATGCATGGGGCCTTTCTCTATGGGCCCCATCATGGTAGTTTTATTTCATATCATATTATGTTTGGGTCATCTAGACCTTATAACCATGGTGGGGATGACATCCTCACCATGTATTTTAATTATAGGGTATGCATGTGCAAGATCCATGTTGTAAATGTAGATCTAGGTATGATGTGCGGGTGTGATTGATCTTGAGAGGGCTCAATAGTGGCGGAGCCCCTTTCCCTATAGCCGGATTGTCCTTCTATCTCTCTTTTTTCTCATTTTATTTCCTGATGTGTTTGGCCCATTAATGTATTTCCCTTTTTATTTAACTTATATAATAAATTTTATCTAAGTACATGTTGCTGTCCAGAAATTTCTGGACAGTTTCTGGTTGTTTTTGGACCAGATTTTGGGACTGTTTGGGGGACTATTCATACCTATTAAATATAATTTTTTAAAAGGTGAGGATCTCATCTTGATGTCCCTTAAATTTTAGCCCCAACTGACCTTCATTGGGGTCCCAAAGGTGTGGTCCAAGTGAGGTGGACAATCTGGATTTTATGCACTGTTTCAGCAACATTCCACGATGGACAGTTGGATTTTTAAAATTTATTAAAATACCTATGGGTGTTTAAAAATTATAAAACTTTCAAGGGGGGTGACTTACTTATGGTAGGATCTACTTACAAAATTTTGGAGCCAATGGACGCCTGTACACACCATGGTGATGGCGGGACCGGCCCATTATAATATGGTGTCCAGATTAGTCCGATTTTCAGGACAGATTGATTTATGTAAATGAATTAAAATATTTAAAGATGTCCAAAAATTTTGAAATTTTTTAAGTATGGTCCACTTATATTAGAACTCACTTACCAAATTTTAGGGCCAATGGACCCCTGTACACACCGTGGTTAGGGCCGGACTGGCCCACCACGTTGGGACGTCCAGGTCTGTCCAATTTTTTCTGGACATTCTGTTTTGTTTAAATTAATTATAATACTTAGAGATATCTAAAAATTATGAAATTTTGTGGGGGTGTGACCCACCTATGGAAGTATTACTCTGTGAAATTTTAGCTTCAAGTGACCCCGTTTGGGTATCTAAAAGAATGGGCCAAGATGGTTGGACTCTCAGATTTTTTTCTGCTGTGCAGTCCAGTAATATGACTTGATAAAAAACCATAATTTAGAAATATTTCTTCTGATGGTGGGCCACCTTTTTGGCTTTCCTCTCATTGTATGCATGATGAGGGACCTTGGCCCTTAATTTTCAGAGTTTTAGAGGCCTTGGACCCACTCCAATGGAGTGCCCAAATTTAGGACAGCAACATGTTATAATTATGCTGGCCTTGGGTTGAAATTTTGAGGAGTGGGGTCCACCATATTATAAAGATCTTAGAGGAAATGATTTATACCTTTAGTTCCTTAAATGTTGGGCTTAATGAATGCACTTTTGAGGCCCACCACAGTTGAATTTAATTGGGTCCATGAATGTAGGTAGTTGTTGAACTATTCAAGGCCCATAGAGTGGACCCATTTGATGTGTTCCAAGGCCCATGGGATTAGGCCCATTTGATGTAATTTAAGGCCCATAGAGTGGACCCATTTGATTTGTTCCAAGGTCCATGGGATTGGACCCATTTGATGTATTTTAAAGCCCATGGGATTAGGCCCATTTGATATGTATAAGGCCCATGGGTCGAGAACCATTTGATGCAATCTAAGGCCCACGGGTTATGACCCATTGCAATGCACATAAGGCCCATTGGTGCGGCCCATTGATGTGGCCCATTTGATGAGTAAAAGGCCCATATGAAATGGCCTATTTGATGTAATTAAGGCCCAATGGGGTGTACCTAAGGTTCATTGCAATGTGTGATCCCAACCTGGTTTACGTAATGTTATTCACTACGGGCTACACCTTGGGAGCAATGTTGGTTTGACGTCCACATTGTGAGTATAATGTTAGTTAAATGTCCGCATCGCGACTCTCCCTAGGGCCCATTTGTAGGCCCGTACTTGTTGTATGCAAGCCGTCTGATAACATGCTTAGTATAACTCCATGATGCATAACCCATTTATATCGGTCCATTTGATCGGCCTGCTCGTATCGGCCATTTGATTGATTTAGCCCATATGATTGATTAGGCCCATCTTGATATATTTTTGGCCTGTTGATAAGGCCATATATGAGGCCCGTTGTTGAGGCCAACCTTGATGTGTATGAGGCCCATTGTTGAGGCCCACCTTGATGTGTATGAGGCCCGTTGTTGAGGCCCACCTTAAATATATATGAGGCCCATGTTGCAAGGCCCATTGCGATGTATGCAAGGCCCATGGGTCATAGCCCATTGCAATGTATGCAAGGACCATGGGTCATGGCCCATTGCAATGTATGTAAGGCCCAATTGGTGCGGCCTATTCGATATATTTATGGGGTCCATGTCATTAGGCCCATCCAGTTTTATTGGTGACCCGTCCATTGAGGCTCACCCGTGGTATATATTTGAGGCCTATGTGTAGGGCCCACCTATTGTATATTTAAAGCCCATGGGTTGTGGCCATAGTGATGTATATTAGGCCTATGTGATGTAACCCATACTGATGTGTATTAGACCCAGGTATGTGATTCACCTGCGAAGTATATTTGAGGCCCATTGTGATATATCTGAGGCCCATGGGTGCGACCCATCCAGATGTATTGAGGCCTATGGGCAAGGCCCATTGTGATATGTGTTAGGCCCATGACCAGGACCCACCTGTTTCGTATATTTGGCCCTTGTGTGAGGCCATGTGCTCATTATATATTTGATTCTATGTGGGCCATTCCTTGGGGGCAATGTTGGTTAAAAGTTCACATTATCGACTCCGGTTATTGATACCGTTTATGAGTATGTGACATCATAACATCATGATACATGCCCATTCGCATCATCTGCATGTTTGTTATGAGATGTGATTGACCATTGCATATGTCATTGAGCAGGATGATATGAGACTCCCTGATAGGTGGAGATTATCTCATATGAGCGCATGACATGCGCAGGATTGATGCATGATTGGATTGTATGACTCATGCATCTTGCATTGTGTTGTGATTACTGTACGCCCTAGTGACATCAGGGCTGTAGCCTCCACAGGCATATCGTGGATGGCCAGATGGGACATCAAAAATTTGTTCGAGCATCAGGCCACCATAAATGTCCTTGAGTGAAAATCCCTAAACACCCTCTTGGTTCCAGAGGATGCTCCAACGTCTAGACCAAGTGGGTAGATGAGCGTTGAGTGCAAATTACTAGATGACTGCGCTCTCCACTGTATCGTTGTTGGTTGGAAGGGGGTGCGGCCTTACCCGTCCGAGGGAGTAGGCATGGCTAGGCTGAGTTTGACCAGCTCGAGGAATGGGTCCGCTATCGGTGAGCCGGGTAGGTATTGGCAAACTACTGACAGACGGATAGTGAGGTCTTTTCCACTTACCCAGTTGTGCACTTGATTGGGGCGGCAGGTGGTGTGAATTGTAATAGACTCCGGTGATTTCTTCAGAGAGGAACCGTACTGATATGAGGACTGACATGATATTATGACACCTCGTCACTGTTGTGCATGTGGGAGGGCGGATGTGGGCAGACGCTAATGTGGGCGGGACTGAGGCCTGGGCAAGTTACCATACTGGGCGAGCTACCAGCGGTTGGCAAGCTACTGTGCAAACAGACTACTGAGTAGGAGTTGCATACTCATTCATTCATCCATTCACTATCCACTCGGGCTGGTGGTGCGTAACTAATTGTTGTGTATCTTCGTTATGGCAAGGATTTCGGTTGGGCGCGCGATTAACCTGAGATCAGGAGTTTACCATGTTGAGTCAGACTATCCAAATTTAGGTGTGGGACTGGTTTGGATAGAGGTTCCTTGTGGTGGACCCCGTAGCCAGCGATACTACGTACTATCATCCTGACATCTCACTCCAGCATGGTCATTCCATTAGCACCATATACTGCATATTCCATTACATCTTCGACGTGTGGTATTGTGGGTTGTTATGTTTCTGTATTCCTGTGACTTAGATGAGAGTGATGATATTTGTTAGCTCTTTCGAATTGTACAGTACATTATATCCTTGTCATTCGACATTTGATTATCTATGACTTATCATTTGCATAGCTGTCCTATATTGCGTATTCTGATATTGATTAACTTATGGACTTGTTCATACTTCCTCTTGTTCTGTTATCGCATGATTATAATCTTGTAAGTATTTCTGTTTATGCTGATAATTTCTGCTCTTATCAGTGTTTCTGCTTATTCAGTCATGGTATGGTTTATGGATTAATAGCTTTTCGGTATTGTATGATTATGATATTGTATTGAATACTTGGTACTTATCTCGTGCACACACTTACACCACCCTCTAAGCTTTCTATAAGCTTATGCACGATAGATGCTTGTAGGTGATGTTAGGTTGCACAGCATTGAGCTTGGAGCGTGCAGCTATTTTCTGGAGCTTTGATTTTGATATATATATTTTCCTTTCAGCATTGTATTCAAATGATTATATTAGTGGATATGTGATGATGATGTTGCCTTTATGATTTGGGTAAACTTATGGTTATGCTTATTACTAGTTAAATGTATATAAAAAAATTCCTCCTTGTAGGATCCCAGAATTAGAAATCTGGCATATGAATGCTAGGAGCCGAGAATGGGGTATTACGGAGGCTGTTGGCACCGGATTCGGCGATCAGAATTCCTGTGAATCCTATTTTCAGGTTTGGGGCGTGGCAGAAGTTGGTATCAGAGCATAACTTGGGAATACCTGGAGATAACATCACATATCTGCTAATAGCTATCCTTCACTCTATGATTCTTGAGAACTTAGAATGATTAGATCCCCGAGTTCAAATAACTTAGAGATTTTTTGATATAGTTCCCTACCGTTGAGACTGAGGCTGTATAGTGTTCCAGTTTGATCGTTTCTAATCCAGGATTTGAAGTTCTGTTGGATCATCGTAGTGTTGGCGAGGCATTTTGGGAGCAGGGGATTGGGATTCAGAGGCATTGTTCCCATCTCTTAGGTGTTTGATTATGTTGGCATGTTGTGTTCGGATAGGATTTTCCTTCCTTGGTAAGCTCTGTATTGGTTATGTTGTGGTTTAAATTTTGAGGAAGAAATTTTTATGAGGAGAGAGCTGTAAGCCCTGTATCCTAGACCGTACCGTTCCATAGACTTCCGCGGTCTTATCGGTTGAATTCCGGCAACCTTCGACCCTTAACCAATATTTGCGTGCGACCCTGATTCGTATGCCGTCAACCCGTTCGACTCAACCCAAGACTTTTACCATAGCGACCACGCCGTCGCTGCGGTTCCGATGCCGCGACTTGCGCGCCGAGGCGATACCCTAGTCAAGAGATGTGGGCCAACGTTCGGTGCGAAGAAAACGTCACGCATTGCGAAACTCAAGAGAATCTCTACGAGGTGTCACATCAATCCCATCAATCCATCAATCCATCAATCCATCACATGTCAAGTACATGTCAAGTACATGTCAAGTACACATCACCTTTCACCCATTCCCAAGCAACTACAAAAGTCAAGAATCTCTTACAAGCCCGTACCTCTCTTACACCAAAAGCCCTTAAAGTCAAAAAGTTCTTACACCACCCATACTTTTCTTACACAAATGGCCACAAAAGTCAAGATTTTCTTACACCCATCACTCACCACATCCATCACCCATCTCTCTCTCCCTTTACAACTCTCTCTCTCTCTCTCTCTTTCTCATTTTCAAACTCAAAAAGAATCTAAGGAGAGAAATCCCATACGTATGAGAATTCTCCAAGCCTTTCCCTCTCTTTCAAAACTTCAAGTATGACCTACTTTCCTACCCCATGATCTCTCATCCTAACCATCCATTCCCCATCTCCTCCATTGGAATCAAAGCTAAGGTGCTAAGGAACTCATAGGAGCAAGAAGATCGAACGGTGGGTGCTCCTCTAGATGTAAAAAATCTAATTTCTATAGCCTAGATGTTTTCTTTCTTTCATGAGAGAAGTGTAGGACCCACCAATCAATGGTGGAGATCCCACACAATCCCATGGTTGTGGCCTAATGGCCACCTTATGCATGCATGATCCATGCAAGGGGCCTTTCTCTATGGGCCCCATCATGGTAGTTTTATTTCATATTATATTATGTTTGGGTCATCTAGACCTTATAACTATGGTGTGGATGACATCCACACCATGCATTTTAATTATAGGCCATGTATGTGCAAGATCCATGTTGTAAATGTAGATCTAGGTATGATGTGCGGGTGTGATTGATCTTGGGAGGGCTCAATAGTGGTGGAGACCCTTTCCCTATGGCCGGATTGTCCTTCTATCTCTCTTTTCTCTCATTTTATTTCCTGATGTGTGTGGCCCGTTAATGTATTTCTCTTTTTATTTAACTTATATAATAAATTTTATCTAAGTATATGTTGTTGTCCAGAAATTTCTGGACAGTTTCTGGTTGTTTTTTGACCAGATTTTGGGACTGTTTTGGGGACTATTCATACCTATTAAATATACTTTTCTGAAAGGTGAGGATCTCATCTTGATGTCTCCCAAATTTCAGCCCTAACTGACCTTAATTGGGGTCCCAAAAGTGTGGTCCAAGTGGGGTGGACAGTCTGAAATTTATGCACTGTTCCAGCAACTTCCACCATGGACAGTTGGATTTTTGAAATTTATTAAAATACCTATTGGTGTTTAAAAATTATAAAAATTTTCAGGGGGGTGAGCTACTTATGGTAGGATCCACCTACAAAATTTTGGGGCCAATGGACGCCTATACACACCATGGTGATGGCAGGACCGACCCATTATATTATAGTGTCCAGATCAGTCCGATTTTCAGGATAGATTGATTTATGTAAATGAATTAAAATATTGAAAGATGTCTAAAAATTCTAAAATTTTTTAGAAGTGTGGTCCACTTATACTAGAACCCACCTACCAAATTTCAGGGTCAATGGACCCCTGTACACACCGTGGTGAGGGCCGGACTGACCCACCACGTTGGGACGTACAGGTTTGTCTAATTTTTTCTGGACAGTCTGTTTTTTTTAAATTAATTAAAATATTTATAGATATCTAAAAATTATGAAATTTTGTGGGGATGTGGCCCACCTATGGAAGTATCACTCTGTGAAATTTTAGCCTCAAGTGACCCCGTTTGAGTATCCAAAAGAATGGGCCAAGATGGTTGGACTCCTAGATTTTTTTCTGCTGTGCAGTCCAGTAATATGCCTTGATAAAAAATCATAATTTAAAAATATTTTTTTTGATGGTGGGCAACCTTTTTGGGTTTCCTCTCATTGTATGCATGATGAAGGGACCTTGGTTCTCAATTTTTAGAGTTTTAGAGGCCTTGGACCCACTCCAATGGAGTGCCCAAATTTAGGACAGCAACATGTTATAATTATGCTGGCCTGGGGCTGAAATTTTGAGGAGTGGGGCCCACCATATTATAAAGATCTTAGAGAAAATGATTTATACCTTTAGTTCCTTCAATGTTGGGATTAATGAATGTACTTTTGAGGCCCACCACAGTTAAATTTAATTGGGTCCATGAATGTAGGTAGTTGTTGAACTATTCAAGGCCCATAGAGTGGACCCATTTGATGTGTTCCAAGGCCCATGGGATTAGGCCCATTTGATATAATTTAAGGCCCATAGAGTAGATCCATTTGATGCTTTCCAAGGTCCATTGGTAGTCCCGTACTTGTATAAGGGATTAGGCCCATTTGATATGTATAAGGCCCATGGGTCGAGAACTATTTGATGCAATCTAAGGCCCACGGGTTATGACCCATTGCAATGCACATAAGGTCCATTGGTGCGGCCCATTTATGTGGCCCATTTGATGAGTAAAAGGCCCATATGACATAGCCCATTTGATGTATTTAAGGCCCAATGGGGTGTACCTAAGGTCCATTGCAATGTGTGATCCCAACCTAGTTTACGTAATGTTATGCACTACGGGCTACACCTTGGGAGCAATGTTGGTTTGACGTCCATATTGTGAGTATAATGTTGGTTAAATGTCCGCATTGTGACTCTCCCTAGGGCTCATTGGTAGGCCCATACTTGTTGTATGCAAGCCGTCTAGGCCAGCTGCGTTGTAAGGATAGGGCATTACTTTATAACATGCTTAGTATAACTCCATGACGCACAGCCCATTTGTATCGGTCCATTTGATCGACCTGCTCGTATCGGCCATTTGATTGATTAGGGCCATCTTGATATATTTGTGGCCTGTTGCTAAGGCCATATATGAGGCCCGTTGTTGAGGCCCACCTTGATGTGTATGAGGCCCATTGTTGAGGCCCACCTTAAATATATATGAGGCCCATGTTGTAAGGCCCATTGTGATGTATGCAAGGCCCATGGGTCATGGCCTATTGCAATGTATGTAAGGCCCAATTGGTGCGGCCTATTCGATATATTTATGGGGTCCATGTCATTAGGCCCATTCTGTTGTATTGGTGACCCGTCCATTGAGGCTCACCCGTGGTATATATTTGAGGCCCATGTGTAGGGCCCACCTATTGTATATTTAAAGCCCATGGGTTGTGGCCATAGTGATATATATTAGGCCTATGTGATGTAGCCCATACTGATGTGTATTAGACCCAGGTATGTGATTCACCTGCGAAGTATATTTGAGGCCCATTGTGATATATCTGAGGCCCATGGGTGCGACCCATCCAGATGTATTGAGGCCTATGGGCAAGGCCCATTGTGATATGTGTTAAGCCCATGACCAGGGCCTACTTGTTTCGTATATTTGGCCCTTATGTGAGGCCATGTGCCCATTATATATTTGATTCTATGTGGGCCATCCCTTGGGGGCAATGTTGGTTAAAAGTTCACATTGTTGACGCCGGTTATTGATACCGTTTATGAGTATGTGACATCATAACATCATGATACATGCCCATTCACATCATCTGCATGTTTGTTATGAGATGTGATTGACCATTGCATATGTCATTGAGCAGGATGATGTGAGACTCCCTGATAGGTGGAGATTATCTCATATGAGCGCATGACATGCGCAGGATTGATGCATGATTGGATTGTATGACTCATGCATCTTGTATTGTGTTGTGATTACTGTACGCCCTAGTGACATCAGGGCTGTAGCCTCCGCAGACATATCGTGGATGGCCAGATGGGACACTGAAAATTTATTCGAGCATCAGGCCACCATAAATGGCCCTGAGTGAAAATCCCTAAACACCCTCTTGGTTCCAGAGGATGCTCCAACGTCTAGACCGAGTGGGTAGATGAGCGTTGAGTGTAAATTACCAGATGACTGCGCTCTCCACTGTATCGTGGTTGGTTAGAAGGGGGTGCGGCCTTACCCGCCCGAGGGAGTAGGCATGGCTAGGCTGAGTTTGACCAGCTCGAGGAATGGGTCCGCTATCGGTGAGCCGGGTAGGTATTGGCAGACTACTGACAGGCAGATAGTGAGGTCTTTTCTACTTACCCAGTTGTGCGCTTGAATGGGGCGGCAGGTGGTGTGAAGTGTAATAAACTCCGGTGATTTCCCCAGAGAGGAACCATACTGATATGAGGACTGACATGATATTATGACACCCCATCACTATTGTGCATGTGGGTGGGCGCACGTGGGCGGACGCTGATGTGAGTAGGTGTGATGTGGGCGGGGCTGAGGCCTGGGCGAGCTAGCACACTGGGCGAGCTACCAGCGGTTGGCAGGCTAATGTGCTAACAGACTACTGAGTAGGAGTTGCATACTCATTCATTCATCGATTCACTATCCACTCGGGCTGGTGGTGGGCAAACTAATTGTTGTGTATCTTCGTTATGGCAAAGATTTTGGTTGGGCGCGCGACTAACCTGAGATCAGGAGTTTACCACATTGAGTCAGACTATCCAAATTTAGGTATGAGACTGGTTTTGATAGAGGTTCCTTGTGGTGGACCCCGTAGCTTGTGATACTACGTACTATCATCCCGACATCACAATACAGTATGATCATTCCATTAGCATCATATACTGCATATTCCATTACATCTTTGACGTGTGGCATTGTGGGTTGTTATGTTTCTGTATTCCTGTGACTTAGATGAGAGTGATGATATTTGTTAGCTCTTTCAAATTGTGCATTACATTATATCCTTATCATTCTACATTTGATTATTTATGACTCATCATTTGCATAGCTGTCCTATATTGCGTATTCTGATATTGATTAACTTATGGACTTGTTCATACTTCCGCTTGTTCTGTTATCCCATGATTATAATCTTGTCAGTATTTCTGTTTACCCTGATAATTCCTGCTCTTATTAGTGTTTCTGCTTATTCAGTCATTGTATGGTTTATAGATTAATAGTTTTCTGGTATTGTATGATTATGATATTGTATTGAATACTTGGCACTTATCTCGTGGACACACTTACACCACCCTCTAAGCTTTTTATAAGCTTATGCACGATAGATGTGTGCAGGTGATGTTAGGTTGTAGCAGCATTGAGCTTGGAGCATGCAACTATTTTCTGGAGCTTTGATTTTGACATATATATTTTCCTTTCAGCATTGTATTCAAATGATTATATTAGTGGATATGTGATGATGATGTTTCCTTTATAATTTGGGTAAACTTATGGTTATGCTTATTACTAGTTAAATGTACAAAAAAAAAATCCTCCTTGTAGGATCCCAGGATCGAAAATTTGGCATATGAATGCTAGGTGCTGAGAATGGGATAGTA
Source organism: Magnolia kwangsiensis (assembly GCA_037074715.1). NCBI lineage: Eukaryota > Viridiplantae > Streptophyta > Magnoliopsida > Magnoliales > Magnoliaceae > Magnolia > Magnolia kwangsiensis. Next base: position 45,911,514 of record CM073583.1, read on the forward strand.
CGGAGGCTGTCGGCACTGGATTGGGTGATCGGGATTCCTGTGAATCCGATTTTTGGGTTTGGGACGTGACATAAGCTCGACCTGCTCTACCTTGGAACAGTGTAGTGGCCTTAACATCTTAGAGATGCGGTCAATCTAATACTCAACCTCCTCGAGTTTGTGAGTACCCACGAAAGTGGGAGGCCGCAACGCTGGAATGGCTCGAAAGTGCTACTGATACTAGCATTCCTAGCTGGATGTATAGGCGATGCAGGTGGAGTAGCCCCCATTGATTGAGCAAAGATACCAGCCATGGAGGTCAAGAACTGCTGCTGCTGCTGGATCTGATGCTGCTGCTACTGCTACTGTATCTGCTGTTGCTGCATCAACAACATCATCTGCTCTAGACTATTAGGAGGTGGAGCGGACTGTGATGCATGAGGCGTCGAAGTGCAGCATTACATGGATCGTGACAGAGAAAGCACGTGAGCTAATACAACTAAGCTTCAAACTCTAAACTTCAAACACTAAAATAATTACCAAACTACTAAGCCTAGAAAGGCTACACACAACAATAAGCAATAAACAAAACAAACGACGACTACATATAGAGCTATTCATCAGAATCCGGCGATGAAGACCCTTATCCTGCAGGCGACACATGATAGACTTTAGAGTGCGAGTTACTTTCTTAAACTTGTGTTTCACAAGGCCCTGCAGATCGATAATATCCTATCGCAGAGTGGCCTGACCCTCCTCAAGTCTGACAAATGGGCTTCTCTATCAACCCTATCAGGATCATGCTCCTGAGTCGTAGGAGGAGGACTCTCATTCGTATCCAGAGCCTCCTCTTCTTCTTCGTCTTGCTTTTCTTCCTTCTATTTCGGCTCCTGCTTCTTCGTCATTCTCTTCCCCTTCACTTTCTGTCTCATCCTCACTCTCCTCAAGTAGGGCTTGTCGTTGCCGTGGCCCGATATCCATCTCATTGAGAGTAGTCTCGGTGATGTAATGGATTGGCGCCGACAATTTCACCCCAAGTATGTAGCCAAACTCAAGTGCAATCCTGCATATGAGTAGGCCGAATGGGAGAGATTCAGTCTTCTATTAGAATGTGCGATAAGGACTATCTGTCGCAAGACATACGTAGGCACACAACTTCTCTCCCTGCCCCACATGATACAGGAAGTCCACCATCAGGCGCGTGTACTCACTGCAGTTGCTCCACCTGGGATAGACGCTGAACGTACAGATGTCGTCAAGCAAGCAGAAATCGTCCGTCATATTGATCGCTAACAGGCTTTTGTTAGGCTGTCATTCAATCAGACAACCACAAAGGAACCATGCGCGGCGATCCCTTTCTCGTGCACTACTCAGATTCTTCTCACTTGCATGAACCTTGCCAAGTGGCACATTCAGAAGCTGAGATATTAAAGCAACGTTGATTGTAGCCTCCTGATTGCTTCCAAATGGAATCTTAAACTGCAAGGGCTCCAATGTTGGCTCTCGAATGTGGGCATAGAAAGCTCGGACAGTACCCATATTTGCACGATGCTCACCCTCAAATAGCAGACCCCACTTGGCTTCTACTAGGTGCTCGAACAATAAGAATTCTCCAAATAGCCGTGCATCTATATGAGCTTCAAAAAGGACCCTATGGCCTTCGTAAATACCATGAGACAGTTTCACCAACAAGGACCTTCCTATGGGAGCATGAAGATCTAGATCCCGCTTCGTCTATAACTCCCGAGCGGCGCTTGAACTAGCGGCGACACCTCTCGGGCTTCTAGAATGGGTGGGGCGACTAGGCCTAACTTTATGTACGGGAGCTCTATTCTTTCCCATGAAAGAGAAAATGGTGGAAATGGAAAATATGGAAGTAACAAGCTTGAATAGGGCCATGAAAAAGGAAAGAAAAGAAAGGAATGAGATGGGTATTGGTCTTCCATGAATTTAAGACTCAAAGTAGGGATTTGAGTGCTCAAATGGAGAGAAAAAAAGGGAAATCAGCAATGAAGGTGGGTTTTGAGATGGGTAGAGAAAGGGTGCACGAAAATGGAAGAAAGAATGGTTTGGAGAGGGATTTTAGAGAAGATTTGAGAGATTTTTCAAGAAAAGAAAAGCTAGGGAGGGTAGTTTATAAAGGAACGATGAGATAGGGGTCTTTAAAATTGAACCCCCATGGACACACGACCCTAGGAGCGTTGGCCCTGGCCGGCTCGCTGGGCCGCGAGGCCTCGCTAAACCGGCGAGGCCCTCGCTTGTCGTTGGACTAACCGGTGATGGCTCATTAATGGGGCGAGGTCCTCCCCCACTTAAGTCCAAAAATGCATGGGTCCCACCCTGGGTCCCCCTGGAAGTGCCCTGATTGGGCCCCTACTCTGTTTCGACTCGTTTCGGGTCGTTTCGAATCAAATCTAATACATATTCACAGTTACCAATTTTTAACAGCTAGAATGGGATGAAACATGGTCTAAACCCATCAATTAACGATCTGAATGTGGTTTAGGGTTGTCGTGTGTGATCAGGAGTATGCACGGACTTGATCTTGGTGATCATTTTCAGTAAACTTTTACAAACTGACGAAACTGGGAATCCTAAACTTGTTTCTAGATTTTTCTCATACCCTCCTACATTAAATTAGCATCAATGTGCATCATGTGACCATAATCTAGGTCCACTTTAATCCAGATCATGCACTGATATCAACTTGTAACGCCCTGAAATTCGGGGGTCGAGTATAATTCAGCTCCCAAGTTCCAAAACATCACTTATGCAACATTTTTGATGGTAGATGAATGTTGTCTGTATTAGTGCATTAAACATGAAATAGATTAAGCCAAATCAGCAAATCATAATCCAGGGACAATTAGAAAATGCAAGCGAAAGTCTGAAATACATATATACACCAATACAAGTCCCCAAAGTATGAGTGCTCTGCTAGGTCAATAAGTACGCGTCTTGTTTCAAATTACATAAAAAAATATATTAGTCCTCTAAAAAGTGCAAGCCGTGAAGTCCCGTCGATTCGGACTCAGCTCATGCGAATCCGCCTGAAGATTGCATGAATGAGAATGCCTCCTCGTCCTCATCAAACTTCAGCTCTGCCTCATGCGGCACAAGATCATCTGCAACTAAATCAGAGTCTGGTTGGTGTTTAAGCACCGTCCTAGAACGTGGGAGTGAGTGATCAACTCAGTGAAACTATATAGCATTGGTTAACATGTTATCAATTTAATCAAGCAGTAATGATAAAGCAGTACAATCAAACATGTCCTAGATACTCTTATTAATGCAAGGATGATATGAGGAAATGGTGTATGCCCTCGTTTGCACTCCCTCTTGCGACAGCATCTAATGATCGCGACATGAATCACTACCACTGTGCTTTATACCAACGCCAACGGCACTTGCAGTGCGATGTTATGAGCATGATTACCAAGTTCTTATTAGTCCTTTTCACACAGCAGGATTGGGAAGCTAAGGTACCTCCCTTATATCAATTCCCAAATAATGATCCATTCTAGGGTCATTAGTCCTAGACAATCTCATATGATATTATAATTCTAGATTGCTGTAAAGTGCTCGTTACCAATCAATACAGGTCTAAATATATCATAGCTACTACAACAAGTCTCGTCGCCCCAATGCAGTTTCAGGATTTACTCGAGGTCACTACAAAGGGCTCGTCACTAATCAGAGTAGGCCGACAGCATGAATACCGTGTCCCATACCACCGTATTTGGCTCACGAGTTTGAGTTGCTCACTGGTCACTACGGGGAGGCTCGTCGCCCCACCGTAGGCCGACAGCTTGACCACAGTGTCCCATACTACTAGGTTTGGCTCATGAGTCTTAGCGGATCGAGGTACCAAGGTTAACGGGATCTCACTGGTAAGTTTGGTACCCTAGATTCAAACAGTAGTGTCCAAATATGGTGAACATACATTGGATCAAACGGGTTAGTTAACGAGCTTGACTAGGATAAGTGCACGTTGAGTTGATCGATGTGGAATGTATAAGCACTGTGTGTGGCCTAACTACTGTCGAACATCCCAGGTATGACTCGAATTCGTCGAACACATCGTGCATGGTGAAAATAACTTCAACCACCAGTCTGAGAACAGTTATCGATTACCTGGACTGTGATACAGTCCCAACCACCTACAATCTCAATAATAGACATTTAAATCAAATCCTACATTCATATGAACATGTTATGAAATGTAACTTAAACATGGATACAATACATGGAGGAAATCATACACACAGTTAACATGAATAAATAGGCTATACAGTTTATGGAGGAAATCATACACACAAGCAAGGTAATTAAAATTCATATCTCAACACCCTAATAAATCACACTCTACTAAATACTAACTCATTCAGACATTTATACAAACACTTAGACTACACTATTCAACATACATCATGTATGTTGGCTATATTACATATTAGGGTAAATCCTTTTGTCAAGGAGTTGTCCAATACATAACAATCATGTACTAATGACAATTAATCATGGCAATCACAACATCAAATTTCATATAAATACAAACATTTTAACAAACACATGAAATACTCTATTTACAACATAGGTTATACATATACGTAAAACAAAATAGATAACGCATTTGGCATGTGTAATAGCATCCATGTCAGTAATAAATCATTATCTAACATTGAAAGTCTTGAAAACCATAACCTAAATGTATATAGTCCGTACCTTAACCAAAAAATGCGTAACGGATATAATTTAGATGATAAGTCTTCGTCAACGACGGATAGGCAACCTAAAACATGAATCTGGTTAGCTATACCAACACCCAAACTATTCTAAGCTCCAAAATAGGTTAGGGTTTGATTGTCTTACCCACAAATGAAATTAGAATTACCGGAATAACGATTCAAATATGATGGATTAGGCACATAGAGTAGCTGGGAAGAATCCCAAGTTGAATCACCAACTTCTCTCTCACTTTCTCTCTTTTTCTTCTCTTTCTTAGCTAGGGTTTGCAAATTCGTATGGATCATGTGAGAGAGGGTTTAAGGCCCTTATATAGGCTCAGAACTAACAAAAATAGCCCCAAGGCCAAGGTATACTTAGGTTATAACCAAATTGGGCTTGTTCCGATCCAACAGAGCATTTCTAGAGGTCCTTTTACTGAATGCGGTTGGACTTAAGCTCATTAATATAGGATCTTGATCAAGCTAAGTTTTTAGTCCAATCAGATTTTCAGATTGACTGTGGCGGACCAGTTTCAGTTCAACGGTTACTGAAACTCGATCAGGGCCACAACTACATAGGCATGTGTGGGACATTTCCCCTGATCCGAGGGTAACTTTGGGTCAAATTCCAGTGGTCAAAATACTTAAAAATCAGCACGCAAGCGACACTACTCAGATTACTTAAATTCATATTTAATTTTATAAAAACCTTCACGTTCTCACACTCTTACTCTGGACTCAAGAAAATAGTCTCAGGACATTGTTTGAACTTGATTTTTGAGGTGATTGTCAAGTCCAACTAAGCAGTCATAATTATCTAAGTTCATTGCTACTGGACTTTCGATGTGTAGTCTAGGTCTATTACGAAGTTTTCGAATGCTCCCGAGAGCAACTGAGTTTAGAATTTACTCTTAGATTTTAGGGTAATGTAGCATTAACAATTCTATAGGTTTTGGGTCTTACAGATCGTATTTAAAGTGGTTGGTGCTAATTTCATAGGTAATCTAGTTTAGCGCTAGTTAATTCACGTTAAATTTCTAAAGGATTTGGTTTCAAATGATTTTTGCTAAAGGTGGTACTTGGATCTTTGTATGGATTTTTCTAAGACGTTACACTTAGAGAGGGCTTGGTGCATGATTAATAATGTTGGGTTGGGCGATGAATTGTGGACTGAGGCTGTTAATGTGACCTATTACTTGGTGAGTCAATCCCCCTCTATGACCATTAATTGTAAAATTTTAGAGGAAGTATGGAGTGGTCAGTAGGTAGACTACTCCGGAATGCGTGTGTTTGGTTGTGAAGGTTACTCTCATATACTGCCAATTGAGAGAGATAAGCTAAACCAAATAGCTAAAAAGTACATGTTTTTGGGCTATGGTGGCGGTGTGAATGAGTACAAGCTATATGACTAGGTCACACAGAAAATCATCATTAGCCGTGATGTCAAATTCCACAAAGGATACTTGTTCCATAAGGATGAGCACGATGAACTAGAAAAGTTGGTTGTGGATGTTCATGTGGACACAGATGACTGTAAGGTTGATATTGATATGCTGATAGAGGTACATGATCTGGTGGAGAAGACACATGTAAGACGAAATCTACCGTGGGATCGGCGAGATACAGGGATGACTCTAATGTCGCATATGCCCTCTGGGGATCTATCTATTCTTTAGGAGGCTCTTGATGAGCCTGATGCAGAAAAGTGGAAAGCAACGATGGACAATGAGATGGACTACTTGTATAAGAACGAGAAGTGGGAGGTGCTGGATCTTCCTGTCGACCAAAAAGGTATCGGGTACAAGTGGATCTTTAAAAAGAAATAGGATATGTACAAGGCAAGAATGATAGCGAAGGGATATACTCAGAGAAAAAGGGTCAACTTCACTGAGATATTCACACTGATCATAAATCAAGTATCTATCAGATTCATTTTGGCACTGATTGCCCAATATGATCTCGAGCTGGAACAAATGGATGTGAAGACTGGTTTACTACATGGGGAATTGCAAGAGAAAATCTATATGAAACAACCGAAAGACTTCAAAATAAAAAGGATGGGGAACAAGGTTTGTAGGTTAAAGAGGTCATTGTATGGCTTGAAATAGTCGCCTAGGCAGTGGTACAAAAAGTTTGATTCTTTCATAATGAGTCAGAAGTTTAGTAGGAGCGAGTATGATCATAATGTCCGTTAGAAGACACTGAGTGATGGAAAATTCATCATCCACTTGTTGTATGTTGATAACTATTGAGTGTCAAATATTACATATTTTACCCTATTTATATCTTGGTTTTACGAAAATGATAAGACTTAATGGTATATTTTATACATCTTTGAGTTGTAAGGTAAGTTTAAGAGCTTGGATTAAAAAGAATGTTAAAAGCCTGAGTTTGATGCTCAAGAAACACCAAGGCAAAGAACAGATCTTTGGAGACTAATATTGAACATTTCAAGACCCAAATATCTAAGAAAATCAAGAGGAGAAGTAAGGAAGTTGAAAGAACAAAGTGTTAAAATTCACTTCATTGTCTGTGTCATCGACCATAGTTCGATGACATCGAAGCCATTGTTTTATGACATCGAACATAAGTCGATGACATCAATTTTTTACATGAAAAATTAAGTTGGTTGTTGGACATATTTGATGTAATTCTCGATGAATTGAAGTCCTGTTCGATGACTCGAAGATCTGCTTAATGACATCGAAGTTAATTCAATAGCATTGAATTTATTGAAGAATTTTAAAGCAACTCGCTGAATTGTTTTGGACACTTTTTTGATTACTCGAAGAACATTCGATGACATCGAAGGAATGTTCGATGACACAAGAACTTACACAGTGCGAAAGGTGAGAAGGCGTGACTTCCGGATTCAAATCCCTTTGATGACATCTAAGGCTGTTCCATGACATCGAAGGCATTACGCGGACTGCGTAAATTGAGTCGGTTTTATGAATCTGGATGGGCAAAGCTATAAATATGGGTTTCTTAAACACTTCTAGGGATATCTAGGATTTTGAGAAGCAGATCAAAGGGGTGGATTCGTCATCCAAGAGTTTCTTCTTCCCATTTTCTTAGTTTTTAATACTTTCTTTTACGGTTTTGATTTCAATCATGTCTATGGTTGGCTAAACCTCTTAGCTAGGGCTAAGAGGTGGAGCTTGTAGCATTTTTAGGATGTTTTTCTTATTTAATTTTTGTTCTTGTTGAACTTCTTTGATTCTAATTTGATATTTAAGGAATACTTTTGGTTTTTAATGATTTGTTGTGACTTAAATTACAATAGATCTACAATAGCTTTAAGTATCTTCTTTTTTTCTTTGAGATTGTGGGATTGGTAAATCTTGTTGTTAGCTATCGTCTCGAGGGCATGGTTTAGTGATAGAATCCCTTCCAATCCTCACAATTCTCCTTCATTAAGAATTAGGTCAATGAAAGTTCAGATTTGATTTTAATGATATATCTTCCAATTAGATAGGATAGGACTCCAATTCTAATTGTGTTCCTTAAATCAGATGAGGAAACATCCTGATAGCTATAGGTGGATCCTTGGAACCCTACTTCCCACCTTTAAATTCACAAGTTTCAATTATAAATTCACAATTACTCTTTCAAATAATGTCAGATTTAGTTTTGGATCTTCTTCTAGTTTTGATTCCAGTTACTTTCATAATATACACAAGATTAGTCCCCGTGGATTCGACCTCGGTCTTACCGAGATTACTACTACATTGTAACCCTATACTTTGGGATGTGAACAAGTTTTTGGTGCCATTGCCGGTGACTAATGGTTGTCTTTTTCTAAAATTGATTAGTCTTGGAATCAGGTTAAGATTAAGGCTTATTTTCTTTCTATTTTTAGATTAAGAATTTTCCTGATTTATTTTTAGAAATTAACTTGTTTTTCTATTTTGTAGGATCTTAACATAGAAATTTTCAATCTGGTAACCTCTTTCTAATTCTCTTTCTTTTCTAGATTTCTTATTTGTCATAGTTTTCTTTTTTTAGGGTTAGATTCTGAAATTGAGGGCTGAGAGTGTTTTATGCCCAAGTGGGTCTGTGATAACACTTGACGTCTCTTAGGTGAAGGAGGATTGGTCGAAGGGTTACCTATTCATCACAGGATTAGACACCACTAGAGATCTTCAAAGTTAAATGAAGTTATGGCTGCCAATCAATCAGCTAATCAGCCTGTAAAAGCCTCAACCTTCGGTTGAGGAAATCCTGAATGAAAATGAGGTGCATCAAGCACCCCCGCCTCGTACTTTATGAGATTATTTACAACCGGCGGGGGTGAGCACACCTTCTTGTATGGTTTTTTCAAAAAATATAGGAAACATGGATATCAAGCCTGGGGTGATCCAACTCTTTCTAAAGTTCCATGGACTTGAATCTAAAAGTCCATATTTACATATGAAAGAGTTTGATGAGATAATAGCCACCTTATACTTTCTTAACGTGTCTGAGGACACCGTCAGGCTGAAACTCTTTCCCTTCTCCTTACAAGAAAAAGCTAAGACGTGGTTGCACTCGCTATGTCCACGATCTATTGGTAGATGGAACGACATGACAAGGGAGTTCATAAAGAAATTCTTCCCATATCATAAAACAAACACCCTTAGAAAGTCGATCATGAACTTCACCCAAAAGGAAGATGAAACATTCTTCTAATGTTAGGAGCGGTTCAAGGATCTTGTCAGTTCATGCCTACAACATGGTTTTGAAATGTGGTGCATAACAAGTTCTTCTATGATGGACTGACATCTTTCATGTGCCAAATGGTCAAGACAATGTGCAATGGAGAATTCATGAGCAAAGATGTCAATGATGTGTGGGATTGTTTTGACAAGCTTGCTAAAAATACACAATCATGGGACATCTCCCTTAAACCCAATACTACTTCTAAGCCAAGTTAAACAAAGGAGAGGGGTGAAATGTATGCTCTGAGAGAAGAAGATGATATAAACACTAAAGTGGCTAATCTCACAAGGAAACTCGAGGCCATTGAACTTAAGAAGGACAAGGTTAAGGAAGTAGTTTGCAATATTTGTGCTTGCAATGTTCATACGGCTGAAAATTGTCTAACAATACCTACCTTTCAAGAAATATTAAATGAGCAGTCGAATGCCGTAAACAACTACCAGAGGCCTTTTAAGGGAACCACCTCAGACACATATAACTCTAGCTGGAGAAACCATCCAAACTTCAGTTGGAGGAATGGGTAAACTACTACTCCTCAGGGGATCCTCAACCAATTTTTGGATCAAAAGAAGCCTTAAGAGGATCCGGTTTTAAAACACATTCAAAATCAAGAGCTTTTTAATTAAGGCACGCTACAAGCCTTTCAAGATCTTACTAAGGCTATGCAACTAATTGAGTCACACTTAACGATTGGAGAGAAAGAGGTACTCCCAACCCAACCTCTCCCCAATCCTAAACCACAATATGAAGTTGGTGACCCAAGCTCTTCAAATCAAATAAAGCAAGACAAGGCTACCACCACTCTTAGGAGTGGTAAGACCATTGACAAAACTATTCCGGTTAGGGCTAAAAAGCCTAGGGACCTGGAAGAGGACAACAATGATAGATCTAGCACTGCTCTACAAGATTTAAAACTGGAACCTCAAGGCAAGCCAATTGCTCCATTCCCCCAATGGTTGGTCGCACCAAAACCTCTATCTAACTCTCAGGATATTCTAGAGGTTCTTAAGCAAGTGAAGGTCAATATCCATCTATTGGATACCGTTAAACAAATTCATTCATATGTCAAATTCTTGAAAGATTTATGCACTATGAAAAGACGCCAAAACATATAAAAGAAAATCTTTTTGATAGAAAAAGTGAGTGCCATCCTAAAGGAAGATGTGCCACAAAAATACAAGGATCCTGGTAGCCCAATCATCACTTGTGTAATTGGGAACTACCGGATTAAGCATGCACTTCTTAATTTGTGAGCGAGCGTAAATCTAATTCCTTATTCGGTTTCTGAAAAACTAGGCCTTAGTGAATTAAAACGTATCAAAACTACATTACAACTTGCTAATCACTTCGTTCGTATACCAAGAGGGACAATAGAAGATGTGTTGGTCCAGGTTGACAAATCCTATTATCCGGTAGATTTTATCATCCTGGACACTCAACCCATGATGGATGTGAGCACTCAAATCCCTATCATACTGGGCCGTCCATTCCTTGCTACATCAAATGCAATCATTAAGGGCCTGTTTGGCCGGACTGATCCCACGGTATTAGGAGGGATGGGATCGCGATATCCCGGGATATGCATGATGAGCCAAATAGAGCCAGTGAACTTGTCCCAGGATATAAGCAATCCCATGGATCTTAAAACAATCCACTGACATCACCATCATTACCTTAAAATTGATCCCATCCCTTGGTTGGATGGATTAGAAGGTAAAATCCTGGGATATGCTCGGCGTGCCATACAGACCTAGTGAACTTGTCCCGGGATATAAAAATCCCATGGATCTTAAACCAATCCACTTACACCACCATCATTACCTTAAAATCCATCCCATCCCTCCTAATCCCATGGGATTCGCCGGGCCAAATAGGCCCTAATTGTAGGAATGGGGTCGCGAGCTTATCTTTTGGGAATATGACATTGGAATTGAATATATTTTTTAATACGGGAAAACAGTTAAAGGATGATACTGATTCCTATGATATTAACATGATCAATTCTTTTGTGGAAGATAGAGGACTCCTGAGTCTATACTCTGACCCTCTAGAGATGTGCTTGGCCCACTCCCCTAATTTAGACGGTGATATGATTAGGGAGATGAATGCCTTGCTTGATGCTATGCCAGTACTTGAAGTTAAACAGTGGAGGCTACAATTTGAGAAATTGTCCCAAACCAATGTAGTGTCTCTACCGTCTAGCTTCAAAGCACCAAAACTTGACCTAAAATCTTTTCCCGTTGATTTGAAATATGTCTATTTAGGTCAAGATGAGACATACCCGGTGGTGATTTCTTCCCACCTTGAGCAAGAATAAGAGAGTATGCTCATCGCTACTCTCATTGAGCATAAATGAGCCCTTAATGGTCGATTGCAGACCTTAAGGGAATCGATCCTTTGATTTGTACTCACCACATTCATCTTGAGGATAATGCAAAAACCTTCCAACAACCATAACGTTGCTTAAATCCAAATATAAAAGAAGTAGTTAAGGCCGAGGTTCTTAAGCTATTAGATGTGAGTATCATATACCTTATATCGGATAGTAATGAGTGAGTCCAACTCAGGTGGTTCCTAAGAAGTCTGGAATCTCCATCGTATCCAATGCCAACAATGAACTCGTGCCAACTAGAGTCACTACTGGTTGGAGAATGTGCATTGACTACAAGATGTTGAATACCGTCCAATACAAAAAAGATGGTTTTTAGCGACGAATATTTTTGTAGCTAAAGGCTACAGGAAGTTTATTTTTAGTGACGAATATTTTTGCAGCTAAAAATCGTAGTTGAGACTTTTAGCGACAAAAATTTTCGTCGCTAAAGGCTATAAGCAATTTTTCAAAAAAGCCGTATGGATTACTTTTAGCTACGAAACTTTTCATAGCTAAAAACCCTAGATGAGACTTTTAGCGACGAATAGTTTCATCGCCAAAGGCAGCAAATATATTTTCACAAAATTGGAATGGATTACTTTTAGCTACGAAAATTTTCGTAGCTAAAAATCGCGGATGAGACTTTTAGCAACGAAAATTTTTGTCACCAAAGGCTGCAAACAATTTTGGTTTACATTTAGCTATGAAAATTTTCGTAGCTAAAAATCCTAATGAGACTTTTAACGATGAATATTTTCATCGCCAAAGGCTACATACAAATTTTCAAATAACATGGAATGGATTACTTTTTTCTATGAAAATGTTCGTAGCTAAAAATCACGGATGAGACTTTTAGTGGCAAAACTTTTCATCGCCAAAGGCTGCAAACAAATTTTCAATATATTCGAATGACTTACTTTTAGCTACGAAAAGTTTTGTAGCTAAAAACCCTGGATGAGACTTTTAACGATGAATATTTTCATCGCCAAAGGCAGCAAACAAATTTTCAAAAATGGATTACTTTAAGCTATGAAAATTTTCGTAGCTAAATATCACGGATGAGACTTTTAGCGATGAAACGTTTCATCGCCAAAGGCTTCAAACAATTTCTCTTTGTCTTTGAATCACTTACTTTTAGCTACAAAAATTTTTAAAAATCCTGGATGAGACTTTTAGCGACGAATATTTTCATCGCCAAAGAAAACATACAAATTTTTTTTAAAATTGGAATGGATTACCTGTAGCTATGAAAATTTTCGTAGCTAAAAATCACGGATGAGACTTTTAGTGACCAAAAGTTTCGTCACCAAAGCCTGCAAACAAATTTTTCTTGGTTTACTTTTCGCTACGAAAAATTTCATAGCTAAAAATCCTAGATGAGACTTTTAATAATGAATATTTTTGTCCCCAAAGGCTGCAAACTAATTTTTAAAAAATTGGAATGGATTACTTTTAGCTACAAAACTTTTCGTAGTTAAAAATCCTGGATGAAACTTTTAATGACGAATAGTTTCGTCGCTAAAGGCTTTGGATATCTAAAGGCTAATTCGAATGGATTACTTTTAGCTACGAAAATTTTCTTAGCTAAAAACCTGGATAGGACTTTTGGTGACGAAAATATTCGTCGCTAAAAAACGTTGAGGAGACTTTTACTTACGAAATATTTCGTAGGTAAAAAAAAAAAATCCCACTCAAATTTCCTGATATACACCTATTAGAATATAATTCATCATATTCTTCCTGATATACACCTGTTATATAATATATTTCATCATATTCACATTCACATCCATCTGAACCTAAACTACGTAAATTCATCCAGACATAAACTACATTCATCCAAACACAAACAATCTTATGGAAAAAAATAAATGAAAAGAGAGAGAACATATGAGAGGTGATCCAAATAAATGAAAAGAAAAATAACCTTAACCTAAACGTAAGCCTATATGAAATAACGGTGAAGACCGCTTGAGTTGAAGTAGGAATATGCCAATATGTCCTAGAGGGGGGTGAATAGGACTTTTTAAAGTTTTTATGAATTATTAAAAATCCTATCACACTAATCCTATCACAGAGTACAGATTAGGAGTAAAATTAACTCTACTGGCTTCTAAGCCTGGTAGAGGATCCAATCACAGAACTATTTAAATGATAATCATGGAACAGTTATAGTCTATGATGGATGTGACTCTGTGTGAAGTGTGAGCAAGTATAAATGCAATTAATATAATCACAAAAAATATCAAACACAAGAATCAATCACAAACACAGTCATTCTTATAGTGGTTCGACTACTTGTCTACTCCACTCCTGGCTTCCACACTCAACCTTTGAGTGTACCAGATTTGACCAAGGAGGTTTCCCATGGTGCACCTCAAACCTAAGGTTTTAAATCATGTTCACCTTCAACCTTTACAGAGGTTTCTACTCGGTTCACCTCAAATCCTGGAGTTTTAGTGGCGCACTCCTAATCAGATGTTTATGCCCACACAGAGCAAGGGTCTACACAACACACCCGAATGTTTATGCTCTCCACAGAGCAAGGGTCCACATAACGCACTTCGCACGTACACTCCCGTCGGAGGCCTCCTTTGAGGAATTCAAAGGGTGAGCAACACCTACGACCCAATCCCTGAAAGGAATGATCACAAGTGTCCTCTGGACTCTGAGTACTTACAGATAAGTTGATGAGTCCCTTTTAGCGCAGTGATGAAGATCTTCTTCTTATTGATGAAGAATCTTCAGCTCCCTTGATCTGCAACACAAAAGATGTACCTATACCAGGCTTTAGGTCGGGTCAAGGTTATGATGGAATTCCACTCTTTAAAGATTTTTCTATTAGGAAGATAGAGTGATTCCAATCATCTATGCATTCAAGGCATCCTAGCTTAATAATTTTCGATTAAGGTAGTAGCTGGAGGATCCTTGAATGCGGAAGTTTATTCCCTAATCCACTCTATTGAATATCAATGATGAGGGTGGATTGGAGGATGAACTCCCTGAGAGAAAGGGCTTAAGATAAATGATATGAAGTTTCAAACACTCAAAAGCACTTTCTTATTTCTCTACCAGCAATAAAGACTATCCTCTCTATATATAGGTAAAAGGTTCCAACGGATATAAAATGGTCACATTTATGATAGAGTTCGATATCATCGAGCAAGAGTCGATATGATCGAGTGTATACTCTCGTTTGTATCGACTGACCTCTCGATGATACAAACTCAAATGTCATTTTCACTTTTAGAAACCTTTTGCCAATTGGTCGATGGGATCAAGACACACATCGATGTTATCGAATTTTGAACTCCGATTCCATCGATAGAGGAATTGATCTATCGACAGGTGAAAATAAGAGAGACAAGCCTTGAAGGTTTTTAGGTTCTAAAGATATGATCGGGGAATAGCCGATGTCATCGGAATTTATATATTGATGATATCGGAGACCGTGTTGATGGGATCGATAAATCGTATGGATTTACTTATAAGCTTGCTGGACAGTTTGTGTCCGGTCTCGATCCAATCGACCAGGTCTCGATATGATCGACATATGAATATCGATTTCTCGACTAGCACCCTGATCAATGATTGAAACACCCTGAAATTATGCTGGAGGAAACATGCGCACACTATCGATATGATCGAATGACTTTCGATATGATCGATATTTGAGTTCAGATTGAATTGGACAGTCATCGATATATCGAAGCTTATAGTAGTTTTCTTTAGAAAAATAGGGGCGTCAGAAAACTGTCTGTTGATATTATCGATCCACTTTCGATGGGATCGAGATTCGAATATCGATGATATCGATTGAACCGTCGATATATCGATAAATCGTCCAGATGAATGTTTTCTTGCTGGACGCTTTTTGTCCTCACCCGATTGTATCGATTGAGATGCCGAGGACATCGACAGAGCAGGTCGATCATATCGAAAACTGAATCGATATAATCGACAGTGTAAGAAAAACTTGAAGATTTTTTTGTTTGGTAAAAAGTTTTCTTACTTAGTTTTGAGGGTTTTAATCACCTGGTGTTTTGAGACATGGGATGTGAGGCTATGATTTACCTATGGCAAGCTTTCACACATCCAGTTGAGGCAGACACTTGAATTGATCTTCCTGTTAGGCGTTATTGTCCAACTAACTCAACTTACACTGTAATTGATAAACCAGGGCACTATTAGGTGCACTTTCACTATAACCTACACTTATATGTTTAGGTTTAGGTTTAGGGTTTAGATTAAGGTTAGGTTATAGGTTATAAGTTTAGGTTATAGGTTATAGGTTAAGGTTTAGGTTATAGGTTTTGGTTTAGGTTAAGGTTATAGGTTTAGGTTTTGGTTAAGGTTTAGTTTAGGTTTTGGTTAAGGTTTAGGTTTAGATTTAGGTGTATGTTTAGGTTTAGGTTATAGGTTATAGGTTATAGGTTATAGCTTTAGGGAATTGAGAATAGGTTAAGTTTTAGGTTTAAGAAATCAGGTTCTGGCTCGGGTTCAGTATCGGGTTTAGGTTTCGGTTTTCAAGTTTAGGTTTAGGTTTAGGTTAGGTAGTTGAGATTAGGATTAGGTGAAGGTTTAGGTTTAGGGATTTGAGATTACATTTAGGTTTAGGGATTTGAGATTACATTTAGGTTTTAGGTTTAGGTTTAGGTTATAAGTGTAGGTTTTAGGTTTAGGTTTAAGTTAGGTTATAGGTTAAGGTTTAGGGAATTGAGAATAGGTTAAGGTTTAGGTTTAGAAAATCGGGTTCGAGTTTAGGTTTGGGGTTTCAAGTTTAGGTTTAGGTTAAGGAGTTGAGATTAGGATTAGGTGTAGGTGTAGGTTTATGGATTTGAGAATACATTTAGGTTTAGGTTATAATTGTCAGTTATAGGTTTAGGTTTAAGTTAGGTTATAGGTTATAACTTTAGGGAATTGAGAATAAATTAAGATCTAGGTTTAAGAATTCAGGTTCGGGTTCGGGATCGGGTTTAGGTTTGGGTTTTCAAGTTTAGGTTTAGGTTAAGGAGTTAATATTAGGAGTAGGTGTAGGTTCAGGTTTAGGGATTTGAGAATACATTTAGGTTTTAGGTTATAAGTGTAGGTTATAGGTTTAGGTTTAAGTTAGGTTATAGGTTAAGGTTTTAAGGATTTGAGAATAGGTTAAGGTTTAGGTTTACAAATTTGAGAATACATTTAGGTTTTAGGTTGTAAGTGTAGGTTATAGGTTTATGTTTAAGTTAGGTTATAGGTTAAGGTTTTGGGAATTAAGAATATGTTAAGGTTTAGGTTTAGGGATTTGAGAATGCATTTAGGTTTTAAGTTTAGGTTTAGATTTTAGGTTTAAGGTATAGGTTATAGGATATATGTTATAGCTTTAAGGAATTGAGAATAGGTTAAGGTTTAGGTTTAGGTTAAGGTTATAGGTTTTGGTTTAGGTTTAGGTTTAGGTTTAGGTTATAGGTTATAGGTTTTGATTTAGGTTAAGGTTATAGGTTTTGGTTTAGGTTTAGGTTTAGGTTTTAGGTTTAGGTTAAGGTTATAGGTTTAAGTTATAGGTTTTGGTTTAGGTTTAGGTTATAGTTTTTGGTTTAGGTTATAGTTTTTGGTTTAGGTTAAGGTTATAGGTTTTAGTTTAGGTTTAGGTCTAGGTTTAGGTTAAGGTTATAGGTTTAAGTTATAGGTTTAGGTTAGTTTTAGGTTTATGTTATAGGTTATAGGTTATAGGTTATAGGTTGTAGCTTTAGAGAATTGAGAATAGGTTAAGGTTTAGGTTAAGGACATCGGGTTGGGGTTCGGGATCGGGTTTAGGTTTTGGTTTTCAAGTTTAAGTTTAGGTTTAGGTTACGGAGTTGAGATTAGGATTAGGTGTAGGTTTAGGTTATGGAGTTGAGATTAGGATTAGGTGTAAGTTTAGCTTTAAGGATTTGAGAATACATTTAAGTTTTAGGTTTAAGTTTAGTTTTTACGTTTAGGTTTTAGGTTTAGGTTAAGGTTATAGGTTTAGGTAAGGTTTAGGTTTAGGTTTAGGTTAGGTTTAGGTTTAGGTTTAGGTTATAGGTTATAGCTTTAGGGAATTGAGAATAGGTCAAGGTTTAAGTTTAGGACATCGGGTTCAGGTTCGGGATCGGGTTTAGGTTTGGGTTTTCAAGTTTAGTTTTAGGTAAGGGAGTTGAGATTAGGATTAAGTATAGGTTTAAGTTTAGGGATTTGAGAATACATTTGGGTTTTAGGTTTTAGTTTATAGGTTTAGGTTATAGGTTTAGGTTTAGGTTTAGGTTTTAGGTTTTAGGTTTAGGTTAAGGTTTAGGTTTTAGGTTTAGTTTTAGGTTTAGGTTTAGGTTTAGGTTAAGGTTTAGGTTTAGGTTTAGGTTTTAGGTTATAGATTTAGGTTTAGGTTTAGGTTTAGGTTTAGATTTTAGGTTATAGGTTTTAGGTTTAGGTTTAGGTTTAGGTTTAGGTTATAGGTTATAGGTTATAGGTTAACGTTTAGGTTATAGGTTTTGGTTAAGGTTTATGTTTATGTTTAGGTTATAGGTTATAGGTTATAACTTTAGGGAATTGAGAATAGGTTAAGGTATAGGTTTAGGAAATTGGGTTCGGGTTCAGGATCGGGTTTAGGTTTGGGTTTTCAAGTTTAGGTTTAGGTTTAGGTTAGGGAGTTGAGATTAGGATTAGGTGTAGGTTTAGGTTTAGGGATTTGAAAATACATTTAGGTTTTATGTTTAGGTTTAGGTTTAGGTTTAGGTTTAGGTTTTAGTTTATAGGTTTAAATTATAGGTTTTGGTTTTAATTTTAGGTTTAGGTTATGGGTTAAGGTTTATGTTATAGGTTTTGGTTTTAGGTTAAGGTTATAGGTTTTGGTTTAGGTTTAGGTTTAGGTTTTAGGTTTAGGTTAAGGTTATAGATTTAGGTTATTGGTTTCCATTAGGTTTAGGTTTAAGTTATAGGTTATGGTTATAGGCTATAGCTTTAAGGAATTGAGAATAGGTTAAGGTTTAGGTTTAGGAAATCGGGTTGGGGTTTGGGATTGGGTTTTCAAGTTTAAGTGTAGGTTAAGTAGTTGAGATTAGGATTAGGTGTAGGTTTAGGTTTAGGGATTTGAGAATACATTTAGGTTTTAGGTTATAAGTGTAGGTTATAGGTTTAGGTTTAAGTTAGGTTATAGGTTAAGGTTTAGGGAATTGAGAATAGGTTAAGGTTTAGGGAAATGAGTTTAATCGGGTTCGGGTTTGGATTTTTAAGTTTATGTTTAGGCTAAGGAGTTGAGATTAGGATTAGGTGTAGGTTTAGGTTTAGGGATTTAAGAATACATTTAGGTTTTAGGTTTAGGTTTAGATTTTAGTTTATAGGTTTAGTTTTTAGGTTTAGGTTTAGGTTTAGGTTAAGGTGTAACATCCCAAAAATCGGGGGGTCGAGCAAAAACCCAACTCCCGAGTTCCAAAATGTTATTTATGCAACATAGATATGTATGATTGAATGTTGTCTGTGATAATGTATTAAACATGAGTGAGATTAAGCCAGAACAGCATATCATACTCTAGAGACAGTTAAATTTGCAAGCAGAAGACTGTAATAGTATGTATAACATATATAAACTGTTGTATGTCTCCAGAGTGTGAATATATTACCAGGTTATACACATACATGTATACTTCAAAAGTAAACAAAATGAATATACATGAGGGCGCTAAAAATATAAAATGACAAGTGTCAATGTATCTAATCAACCTCCCTGAAATCTCGTCAATCAGATCACGCATAAAGGAGAGATCCTCCTCATCATCATCAAATCCAGCTCCGCCTCGCAGGCCGCGCCATCATCTGCAATCACAATAGGGACTGGTGGGTGTCCGGAAACACCATCCCATAACGTGGGAGTGAGTGATCAACTCAGTGGGATAAGAGAGCAAAGATTAGCATGTTATCAAATCAATCATGCGATAATAGTAAAGCAGTAAATCAAACAATTCTAATACTGTTGTTAATGCAATATGACATGACGTGATGTATGCCCTCACCGACGATCTCCCTCATACGGCAACATCTTACGACCGCGGCATGCCACACTCCCTAGAGTGCTCCACATCTTCCAGGCACATGCAATATTATGGTGATATGATTTTCAAGTTGTTATTAGTCCATTCAAACAGCAGGATTGGGAAACTAAGGTACTTCCCTTTTATCAATCCCAACACAGATCCTGTCTAGGGTCGTCACTCCTAGTAATCTCATACGATGTATATTTTGTAGGTCACTGCAAGGGCTGCCAGGGCTGTTACACACACTCGTTGCTCTGCTCCCCCATCACCTTATCAATACAGGCCTACTGTACTCTACTGCTACGGAAGGGTCGTCGCCTCCCATAGACTCAGAATACGCTCGCGGTCACTACAAAGGGCTGCCAGGGCTGTTGCTCGCACTCGTTGCACCGCTCCCCCATCACCTTATCAATGTAGGCCGACAGCAAAAATATAGTGTCCCATACCACCATAATCTGCTCACGAGTCTAGGTGCTCACTGGTCACTACGGGGAGGTTTGTGGCCCCAGCGTAGGCCGACAGCTCGACCACGGTATCCCATACCACCATGCCCGGCTCATGAGTCTTCGTGGATCAAGGTACCATGGTTGACAGGGTTTACAATGGTAAGTTCAGTACCCTAGGTTCAAGCAGTTATGACTCATGCAGGGTGAACATACAACGGCCAGTCGGGTTACTTGACGGGCTCGACTAGCGTGATCGCATCTTAAGTTGACGACATGAAGTGCGTAAAACACTTCGTGTGGCCTAACCACTGCCGCCAACTCCAGAACACGGCTCGCGTTCATCGACGCGTCGTTCGTGGCGAAGATAAACTAACCACGAGTTCGCTCGGTTACCGACTGCCTGGATTAAGCATAGTCCCAAACAATTAAGGAATCACATCAGCAAATCATATGAGAGTATTGGAATTGAAATACAACCATGTGAGCATGTTAACACATGTTATAACATAGAACTTAAGTAAATCATCAAGTACATGCATTTCATACATACCATGAAACCATGCATATAACTAACATGTAGGAAATCATTCACATCAACATATTAATTGAGAAACCAATCTCAGACTAATCCATAACATCATTTAATTCAATACATACTAATACAAGCATTTATACAAACACTTACACTACTCACTTAAGTCTACATATAGTATGTCGACCCGAAATGCGCATTTAGGCGAATCTCTTCGCCAAACTAACTATGCACGCATTCCTAACATCTTAATGCGACAATAAACCATGTCAATCACATCAGCAAAATATGAGTAAAAACAGTACCTCGTACAAATGACTAAAATGCCCTAAATCTCATATTCTTCGTTGGTTTACGAAACAGGAAACGGACAGCATGTTGTACATGTCAAACGGCGTTGCCGTCAAGAATCTACTATTAAACGACATTGAAAGATTTGGAAACAGTTAATCAAAGCGTCTAAAATCCGTACCTTATCTCTTATAAATGTGTGAATTCGAACGGAGCGTATACGCTTCGTCTACGGCGAATAGAGAACCTAATTTACAAGATCTATGAGTTAACAAGCTATGGAACGAAAGGAATGCCAAATCAGCAACTTCTAGGGTTTTTCTTACCTGAAAACGCGGAGGAATCGCCGGGAAAGTGATCGGAGTGCGTTGTCTAAGCACGTACAGCACGTGGCACAAGCAGCAGGAAATTCTCTCCCACCTTCTCTCACAAACTCTCACCTTTTCTCTCTCCCAATCTAGGAATTTTTGCAAATTCGGATGGGAGAGAGGAGTGAGGGTTTCAACCCCTTTTATAAGTCCAAACTTGCCCGAAATAGGATCCGGTACAAAGTTCACTTAGTGCATATCCAAATCGGGGCTGTTTCGGTCCAAAAGATGCTTTCTGGTGGTCCCCTGGTCGAATGCAATCGGACTTAAGCTCATGCGTACCAGATCTAGCACGTATTAAGTTTTCAGTCCGGCAGGGTTCGCAGATCGCACGTGGAGGGCCAGTTTCAGTCCAGCGGTCACCGCACGTAGATCAGGGCTGAAAGTCTCATGATATAAAATAGAAATTTCTCCTTATCCAAGGGTGTAATCTAGATGAATTTTGACATGTCAGAATGCTCAATACTGACGCGTCAAGTCGTGTGCCAGATTTGAATTTGAAATTCCAACTATGTCCCTATTCGCACTCTCTTCGGTCCGGGCTCAATGAAATAGCCTGTGATTATCGGTTTGACTTGATTTTCGGAATGAGTGTCAAGTCCAGCTAGGCGGTTCTAATGGTCTAAGATAGGAGGTATCGGACTTTCGACGCACGGTCTAGATCCAATACAAAGATTCAAAGTGGTCCAGAGAACAAACCGGTTTAGAGTTTGATCTCAGGTTATAGAGTATTATAGAGTCATTGGTTCTACTCGATTTGGGTCTTGTAGAACGTATTTAAAGTGATCAGGGACTATTTCCTAGCTACTTTAGCGTCGCGCTAGCTAACTTACACTTATTTTCCAAAGGAATTTATCCTACGTGATTTCTTTGGCTATGGAATTGGGTTCTGAGCGATTTCTCAGGTGTTTTAGTTAACCCATTGCCTAAGGACGTCTAATCCCAGATTAGTCAAAATCCGGGGTGTTACATAAGGTTAAGGTTAGGTTATAGGTTTAGGTTTAGGTTATCGGTTTTGGTTAAGTTTTAGGTTTAGGTTATAGGTTATTGGTTATAGGTTTAAGGAATTGAGAATAGGTTAAGGTTTAGGTTTAGGAAATCAAGTTCGGGTTCGGGTTTAGGTTTGGGTTTTGAAGTTTATGTTTAGGATAAGGAATTGAGATTAGGATTATGTGTAGGTTTAGGCTTAGGGAATTAAGTATACATTTAGGTATTAGGTTTAGGTTTAGTTTTTAGTTTATAGGTTATAAGTATCGGTTATGGGTTTAGGTTTAAGTTAGGTTATAGGTTAAGGTTT
Organism: Magnolia kwangsiensis; assembly: GCA_037074715.1. Classification (NCBI taxonomy): domain Eukaryota; kingdom Viridiplantae; phylum Streptophyta; class Magnoliopsida; order Magnoliales; family Magnoliaceae; genus Magnolia; species Magnolia kwangsiensis. The sequence goes on from CM073583.1 coordinate 45,934,253, forward strand.
TGGTTTAGGAAATCGGATTCGGGACTGAGTTTAGGTTTGGAGTTTCAAGTCTAATTTTAGGTTAAGGAGTTGAGATTAGGATTAGGTGTAGGTTTAGGTTTAGGGATTTGAGAATACATTTAGGTTTTAGGTTAAAAGTGTAGGTTACAGGTTTAGGTTTACGTTAGGTTATAGGTTAAGGTTTAGGGAATTGAGAATAGGTTAAGGTTTAGGTTTAGGGATTTGAGAATACATTTAGGTTTTAGGTTTAGGTTTAGGTTTAGGTTTTAGGTGTAGGTTAAGGTTATAGGTTTAGGTTATAGGTTTAGGTTTAGGGAAAGGTTAGGTTTAGGTTATAGGTTTTGGAATTTGAGAATAGGTTTAGGTTATAAGTATAGGTTTAGGTTGGGTTATAGGTTAAGGTTTAGGGATTTGAGTTTAGGTTAAGGTTATAAGTTTAAGTTAAGGTTATAAGTAGAGGTTATAGGTTATGGTTATGACGCAGGACAACCCTAATTATGATGCATGCTAATGAACATAATTAAACAACGAAAATAAAAGGAATAAATGATATAAAATTCTAGCAGTAATCATCATAACTGAGAAAATCATAAAGGAAACATGCAATGGAGCGAGCCATCATCACAACCATGGAATATGGAATTCAATTATTACTTCGGTTGGATCCGGCGAGGGATGAGACCTCCTGATCTTGCATGGTCACACCCAATCGATCAATGAAGATCACTAGTCCGAAGAACCAGAAAGTTTCTCAGATTAGGGATTTGAGAATTTGGAGTTTAGGGTTTAGATCGGTTTGTAAGATTTTGATCGAAGAAGGATTAGCCAAAAATGAAAAATAGAAAGAAAAAAATAATTACCTTGAAGAAGTTGGAGGGGCATAAGAAGAAATTAGAAGAAGAAGATCAAGAAAAGAGAAGAAGCACTGTTAGAGAGAAGAGAGGAAAGAGGTAACCAAAGTGTTTGCTTTTCATTAATCAATAGTTAAAATTTGAGTTTAGGGCTTTAGCCCACTTAAATAAGCAAATAAAGACATAAAATTACTAAAATACCCTAAACTAAGAAAAAATGTGCAAATAACATAAGTACGAAAAAGTTCAGGTGCTTGATCTTCGCTCAGTCTTCTTTCTTCAATCTTCCTTCACATGTGTCTTCCCTGAGTGGGGTCTTTAGTATGTCCAATCACATGTGAAAGGTCTTCAGCTCCTCAATAATTACCTATCCACAAGGATGACACTTATGGTTAGCACTTTCTTTGTTAGTACACCTTGAATGTGCTTGTGTCCACATTAATTTCCCTGGGGTGAGAAAAACTCGACTCCGACGAGTTAAAACTTTTGTAGCACTCTAGTAGATCTGGATCAATACCCTGCAATGCGTGGCCCGACAGTCACGTAGATTCAGATGATGGTTTGTTCTTCCAATTGACAAGATACCTTTGAAAACCTCCATCTCTCGTGGATACTATCTCGTCATCTAAGATTTCCTCAATTTCTTCTGTATGGGTAATGGGTGGAGGAGGGGGTGGAAGGGGTTGGGTAACAAACTCAGAAAAAGACCATGAAAGGGACGATGTATCAACAATGAGAGTATGGGCACGGACTAGATCTTTCACATTAAAAGTTGGATTAATGCTCATTGCAGGTGGAAGGTCAATTCGATATGCGTTGAACCCAACCTTTTGTAATATCCTGAATGGTCCAGCACTACGCGCTTGTAATTTTTTAGCAGATCCTTGAGAGAATCGCTCTGGCCTTATTCGCACCATTACATAGTCTCCTTCTTGAAATTCTTACACTCTACGATGAGAATCAGTTGAAACTTTATAATCATCATTGCTCTTATTTAACCGCTGTCTAATATGTGTATCCAAATCATGAATATGGTGTGCAAATGCATCAGCTGACTCAGAAGACCTTTGGGTAACAGCCATGGATAAGAGATCTATGGGCATTCTAGGCTTATAATCACTTACAATTTCAAAAGGACTCAACCCTGTAGATCTATTAACTGACCCATTATAAGCAAGTTTAACAGTTGGTAAAATTAAGTCCCAAGTCTTAACATCTTCACCCACTAGACAACGTAGAAGATTTCTAAGGCTACGGTTTACCACTTCAGTGTGACCATTTGTTTATGGGTGGTAAGCAGTAGAAAATTGCAAATAAGTTCCCATAATGTGCCACAGTGTCTTCCAAAAATAGATAGTAAATCGAACATCACGATCAGACACTATGGTTTTCGGTAACCCATGGAGACGCACCACACCATCAAAAAAGACACGAGTAACATGAGACGCATCCGATGTCTTTGAACATGGGAGGAAATGCGCCATTTTAGAAAAACGGTCCACATCGACAAAAATGAAATCGTATTTTTTTATAGTCTTAGGAAGCCCAAGCACGAAGTTCATACTAATGTCCTGCCATGGAGCATGTGGCACTGGTAATGGTGTATACAGCCCTGTATTTTACTTTCTTTACTTTGCCAGCTGACATGTTCGACACTGCCCTAAAACTTTGGCTATGTCTTGCTTGAGACTTGGCCAATAGAAATGATATTCCACGAGTGCAATGGTCTTATCATGACCAAAATGGCTAGCTATCCCTCCTGAATGAAGCTCTCAGATGAGGAATTCACGAAGGGACATACGAGGAATACAAAGTCTGTCTCTCTTGAAAAGGAATCCATCTTTAAGAACATATTCACCCATAATATGTTAGTCACTAGAAAGCGACACGTAAGTACCCCAAAATCAGGACATATGGGGTATTCATCTTTCAGTTGATCAAATCCGACTACCTCTACACTCAAGGAGTTGAGCAACGCCACTCTCCTACTACGGGGATTTGCTGGTTTATTTTCAACCTCAGCCTTATGTTTCAAAATAAATGAATATTCCTAAAGAAACGCTACCCACTTGGCATGCCTTGGGTTGAGTTTCTTCTGAGAATGCAAATATCTCAAAGCCTCATGTTCAGAAAATAAAACGAATTCTTGCGGTAGGAGATAGTGTCGCCAATGTCTCAGGGATTACACTACCACATAAAATTCTTTGTCGTAAGTGGAGTATTTTTATTTTACCTCATTCAGTTTCTCACTTAAATAGGCCAATGGGTGTCCTTCTTGACTCAACACTCCACCTATCCCGACGCCAAACGCATCACACGCTACTTCAAAGACTTTAGAAAAGTCAGGTAGACGCATAACAGGAGCTTCCACCATCTTGCCCTTAATTTCTTTAAAAGCCTTGACTGCAACTTTAGACCACACGAACTCTCCCTTTTTCATGCACTTGGTAATGGGAGCTATGATCGTGCTAAAACTCCTAATGAACCGACGATAAAAAGTAGCTAGGCCATGAAAGCTTTGCACCTCATGAATGTTCCTTGGTTCTGGCCACTCAACTATGGCCCTGACCTTTTCAAGGTCTACATGCATCCCGTCAGATGACATTATAAATTCTAAGAACACAACTTGGCTAGACATGAATACACATTTCTTAAGATTAGCATACAGCTTTTCCTCCCTAAGGACACTAAAGACCTTCTTTAAATGTTCAAGGTGTGATTCCTTAGTGGTACTATAAATAAGAATATCGTCAAAGTACACCACTAAGAATTTTTCCATAAATGGCCTCAAAGCTTGTGTCATCACCCGCATAAAAGTACTGGGTGTGTTAGTCAAGCTGAAGGGCATGACCAACCACTTATACAGCCTATCTTTCGTCTTAAACGCCATCTTCCACTTATCTCCTGGGCGTATACGGATTTGGTGATATCCACTCTTGAGGTCTATCTTAGAGAATATAGTGGACCTGGCCATCATGTCAAGCATATCATCAAGTCTAGGTATAGGGAATCTATACTTGACAGTAATTTTGTTTATGGAACGGCTGTCCACACACATGCACCACGTGTCGTCTTTCTTTCACGTCAACAATGCAGGCATGGCACACGGGCTCATACTCTCTTGGATGAAATCCTTTTGCAGAAGCTCATCAACTTGCTTCTTCAACTCTGCATGCTCTGCAGGGTTTATCCTGTAGTGAGGAAGGTTCGGTAGAGTAGACCCTGGGATAAGATCAATGGCATGTTGTATGTCCCTCATAGGTGGCAACTCATTTGGTAATTCTTCAGGAAATACATCACTGTATTCCTTCAGGACCGAGGTCACCTCACGGGGTAACTCTGATGGAACCTCAGGTGTAATCTCTCTAGCTACAAGGGCATACACCATAGAATCCTCCTTAGCTTCTTTTTCAAACTCTCTTGCGCTAATTATATGTAGAGACTTAGGTTTGAATTTCTCCATTTCTCTAGGCTCATTTGCCTTCTCATCCTTCTTCTTCCCTAGTGTATTCTCAGGTGGCATGGGATTAAGTTTGATCTTTTTACCATTATACATAAAAGTACACACATTTAAACGGCTAAAGATCGTGACATCATTATCGAATAGCCATGGTCTACCTAGGATAACATGTCCCACATCCATAGGTAAAACATCACACCATAGGAACTCTTTGTATGACTCAAACTCGATGGGGACTAGACATTTCTGGGTGACAGGTAGGGATGTCTTGTCAACCCAAGAAACTTTATACGGGTCTGGATGAGGTGTGTATTTCAGTTTTAAGCGATCTAAGGTGCTAGTGGAAATCACATTCTGACAACTTTCACTGTCCACTATCACCTTACAATTCTTTTCACCACACCTAGTAATAGTGTAGAAGATAGTGCTTGGACGCCAGTCAGTACTACTTCTAGACTGAGCTAGCACACGTCTGACTATTTTACGTGTTGCTTCTCCATCCACTTCTTCTTCATCAGTAAGTCCTCCTTTAGGATGATACTCTTCAACTTCATAATCACCCTGGTCATCTCCACCCTCGTGGGACTCGCTTATAACTAAGGCTCTCCCACGGCTCTTCGCAGGACACTAATTAGACATGTGGCTAAGATTGCCACACTCATAGCACCTCACTTGGCTCATGTTACTAGGACCGGCGCCAAGAACCCCTTTACCCTTGTCCTCCCTAGGCCTAGGCAGAATGATCGCCTGTGCCATAGGTTGACTACCGATATTAGGTCTAGTTTTCTGGAAACTATATCTAGCACTGGAGTCTCGGGACTTAAAACGATGAATGACAGAAGCCTTCAGATATTTCTCTAACTCTTCCATGACTTGATATGCTTCATCCAAGTCCGTTAAGGGCTGAGTCATAAGCTCGCGCTGAAGATCCGCACGAAGGCCCGTCTTGAAATGCGAGAGCGTTACTAGAGGGTCTTCTTAGATATCATATAGAATCACATATTCTTCAAATTTAGCGATGTAGTCAGTGACAGACATTGACCCTTGGCGTAAGGATTGCCATTGGTCAAGGAGCTTCTGATGGTATGAGAAAGGAAGGTACTTCTCTTTCAACTTCTCTTTCATCTCATACCAATGTGTGATAGGGGCCCTACCAACTCTCTCTATCCTGCGCTTGGTGTTGCTCTAGAAGAGATTGGTTTGACCCACAAGCTTCATCTTAGCAAACCACATTCGAGAATTTTTCGACATGCCATACCACTCAAAGTAGTGGTCCATGTCAGCAACCCAGTCAAGGAATGCCTTGGGATCCAAGCGCCGATCAAAACTCGGGGCCTCAACTCTCACACTTTTCATCGCACGCTCATCTGGATCATAGCGGTCTTGATAATCACATGTGGCTCGAGCCTCTCGCACCACACCACGACCGTTACCACGATCTCTATTCTCACTACCACCACGTGTGGCAGCACGTTCTTCAATGATTCCTCCCACTTAGGAGTACGCATCATCCCCTACAGCGGAGTTTTCTTTTTAGAACGCCTTTAGTTGCTCGACCTTAGTTATGGTAGTAGTAATTTGGTTCTCAAGGCGGGAAAATTCACGCTTTTGACCCGCTTCTTAGGCGGTTATCTTTTGTATCAATTGAGCAAGTTGCTCAGATAATTGCTCGTTATTCATGGTAGGTTGAAGTCCGAAACCTCTACCTCTTCTCGTGGGCATACAATGAAGACTTGAAGCAAACTCTACCCAACTAGACTACTAAGTGTTATGACTTTCAAGATGAATGCGATGAATGTAAAACTACTATGAACTGTCATAATTAAGTTGAAACAGGAAACAACTCAAATCTGAAAATTTTTCAGATTATGAACTTTCTAAAATTGGAAAGTTTTTAAATTTGAAAACTTTCTAAATCTGAAACTTTCTTAAATTAAACCTAAAAATTAAAACCCTAATTTGATAACTCGATCTAGATTAAAAAACCATGCAATCCTAAGCTCTGATACCAAATTTGATGCAGGACAACCCTAATTATGATGCATGCTTATGAACATAATTAAACAACAGAAATAAAAGGAATAAATGATCTAAAATTTTAGCAGTAATCATCATAACTGAGAAAATCATAAAGAAAACATGCAATGGAGCGAGCCATCATCACAACCATGGAATATGGAATTCAATTATTACTTAGGTTGGATCCGGCGAGGGATAAGACCTCTCGATCTTGTATGGTCATACCCAATCGATCAATGAAGATCACTAGTCCGAAGAACCAGGAAGTTTCTCGGATTAGGAATTTGAGAATTTGGGGGTTTCGGGTTTAGATCGGTTCTCAAGATTTTGATCGAAGAAGGATTAGCCAAAATTAAAAAATAGAAAGAATAAAATAATTACCTTGAAGAAGTTGGAGGGGCATAAGAAGAAATTAGAAGAAGAAGATCAAGGGAAGAGAAGAAGCACCGTTAGAGAAAAGAGAGGAAGAAGACAACCAAAGGGTTTGCTTTTCATTAATCAATAGTTAAAATTTGAGTTTAGGACTTTAGCCCACTTAAATAAGCAAATAAAGACATAAAATTAATAAAATATCCCTATAATAAGCAAATAAAGACATAAAATTACTAAAATATCCTAAACTAAGAAAAAATATGTAAATAACATAAGTACAGGAAAGTTTGGGCGCTCGATTTTCGCTCGGTCTTCTTTCTCCAATCTTCCTTCACATGTGTCTTCCCTGGGTGGGGTCTTCTATATGTCCAATCACATGTGAAAGGTCTTCAGCTCCTCAATAATCACCTATCCAGAAGGACGACACTTGTGGTTGGTGCTTTCTTCGTTGGTACACCTTGAATGCGCTTGTGTCCGCATCAGGTTAAGGTCTAGGTTTAGGTTATAAGTTTTGAGATTTGAGAATAGGTTTAGGTTAAGGTTATAAGTATAGGTTTAGGTTATAGGTTAGGGTTTAGGTATAAGTTTAGGTTATAGGTATATGTTTAGGTTATATGTTATAAGTATAGGTTATAGGTTAAGGTTAAGGTTATAAGTATAGGTTAAGTATAGGTTACAAGTTTAGGTTATACGTTAAGGTTTTGGGATTTGAGAGGAGGTTTAGGTTAAGGTTATAAGTATGGGTTATAGGTTAGGGTTTAGGTTTAGGAAATCGGGTTCGGGTTTGGGATCAGGTTTAGGTTTGAGTTTAGGTTTTAGGTTATAGGTTATAGGTTTAAGTTTAGGTTTTGAGATTTGAGAATAGATTTAGGTTAAGGATATAAGTATAAGTTATAGGTATAGGTTTAGGTTATATGTTACAAGCATAGGTTATAGGTTATAAGTATAGGTTATAGGTTAAGGTTAAGGTCAAGGTCTAGGCTTAGGTTATACGTATAGGTTTTGGGATTTGAGAATAGGTTTAGGTTATAGGTTAAGTTTTAGGTTTAGGTCTATGTTATAAGAATAGGTTTAGGTTTAGGTTTATGTTATAAGTATAGGTTATAAGTTTAGGTTAAGGTTGTAAGTAAAGGTTATAGGTTAAGGTTAAGGTTTAGAGTTAGGGTTAGGTTATAGGTTATAGCTTTAGGGAATTGAGAATGGGTTTAGGTTAAGGGTGTGGTACCTGCAAATACATACATAAACACGGCCTGTCCAAATGGCTAGGCCCCTCCAATGCTGTCCTTAGGAAATGGACAGCTTCATCATGGTCATAATAGCAGTTCTCACCTTACAGGGACCCCCACTCATCTGGATAGCTCCGACGCAGATCCGGGTCTACTCCATTAATTTTGAGCAAATACATAAACTTCTAGTGCTGAAAATTAAGTAAATTTTACGAGGTCTATAGTAATCTTAGATTGCAGAAAATTTCTAAGTATGTGCATTTCGGTCCGAGTTATTTCTATAATCACGATAGCCTTGAGAGGGTTGATACGAGGGATGGGTTGATTGCAAAAGGGCTTATTAAAACTATATTGGATTATCTTACCGGACATAATGATTTCAGGACCAGCAAGATAACCCAATATAGTTTTAATCAGCTCTTTCACAGTCAACCCATCGCTCGTATCAACCCTCCCAAGGTTATCGTGATTAGAGATGGAACTCGGATTAAAATTCATAGACTTAGAAATTTTCTGCACTCCAAGATTATTGTAACCCTTGTACAATGTATATTCAATGATGTATGTAACATAAAATGGTACATGAGTGAGACAAGACAACGTAACCTTTTATATAGAAGCCAGAAATTGATAGGTTGAGATTGTCCAATTGAGGAGATTCTTAGGGGTAGTCCATTTGTTGTTGGGACAAACAGGCATGAGTTTAGATTATTGGTCCATGGGGCCCACCTTTCATTGAAAACCAAGGATTAAAATTAGTGTATTGGCTATCATATCATTCACCATTGATAAGGTGGCCATTTTTGTTGGTGTTTGGTTTGCAACCATTTTTGGAGTGGTGGAAAATATGTTCTTTTACATTATAACACAAATAGTGGGGTACAATGTAATTCAAGTCATTGATTTCTCACTTTGTGGTGAATGATTTTTTAAAAGAGTAGTTTTCCTGTATTTTTAGCTTGTTTTTTTTAGAAAAAATGAAATTCTCTATTATATATATATATATATATATATATATATATATATATATATATATATAAGATGTGTATTGAAATATAATAGACTAATGTAATAACAAAAATATTAGCATATATCCACCTGGCCAACCTGACTAAGCCTGCTTGAATTGGGCTTGAGTTGAGTTAGGTTTGAAGTATAATAACCTTGGGTTGGGCTAGGGTTGAGCACTAACCTAGCCTAACCCACCAGACTTTCAGCCTTAATTCCAGGTACAGATGTGACCCACCTGAGAAAGAGAGGACCAGGAATCTCAACACTCCAATTTTGAATATTCACATCCCTCTGTTGAGCTTCCCACCAACAATTCATGGATGGTCAGAGATTAGAAATCACAGTCCAAAAATCCAGTTGATTGAACAATCCTAACCATTGAGTCGTGGACACATTTTTTTGCTAACGTAAGAATGTTGGAAGTTTTTCATTTCATCCTTCCAATAAATGTCCACCAATCCAATAGTTTTGTTAGAGATAACGTGCAATTTAATGGATGCTAGGTCTAACACATTTGAGTGCCTGAGTATCAAGTGTCATTCATAGCTAGAGAATCATAAAAATCACGACAAAGAAAAGGGAAGGAGTTGATTACAAGTTGCACATCATGTCTGGGCAGCTCATGTCCATTGCCTCCATTCAACAGATTCTGAAGCACATACACCAAATGTACAAACATACAACCTATTAGTAAATTTTACAAAATTACCCTTTTCTTCGATATCTAAAAATTGAAGTGAGAAAAGATGAGAAAGTAAGAAAATAAGAAACAACCACACCTTAGTTTCGTTGTGGCAGTGCCTACAGGGAAAGATTTCACCACAACAAGGTGCCCTTATCTTGCAATTCCTCTTGTAATGCTTGCATCTGTGTATTTTTAATAAAAACATGATTAGGTCCAGATTGGAAAAATTAGCCAGTGCAATCAATTGATCCAGACTGTTGATTAGGTCCAATACACATTTCATGGGCTACACAGAAAAGATCAAGTCATTCTGACAGTAGTTAACCATTTTATTAACGGAGTTCAATATGGACGGTCAAGATTGTTCACACAAAAATAGGTCTAAAAAGTAATTGGATAATTCTGGTTGTTAGGGGCAATCTTGGATTGCTTGTGATTCAAAAGAAAAACTTTTGTTACGCAATCATAACCATCCAATCAATGGCTTAGAAAAGGGACGGCTATAAATAATAAGGAGAAATCAAAGACAACTGAACCATCAGTATTTTCAGTTATGGTGGTCTCCAACAGCCGGTTTTCCATCCAAAATGTAGTTTGTCAGTTCGTGTATCACGTACCAGCCATGAAAATGGTCGGTCGAACCATGAAGATCACTTCTCCAAAGTTGGGCCGGTCTATGACTCCATGGGGCCAATTACCTCACTTAATCTGCAGGTCCGGCCCACCTAACTAGCGGATCGGCTTGATTTTTGAAAGAGGTAATCTTCGTGGTGCAACACACCTTTTTGCATGGATCAGATAGATATCCTATGCATGTTATCTTGGCGGGAAAAAGTGGGTTGCCCGCTAAGTTAGCATGCATTCAAAAAGTGGACATGATCATCTCTGTTTGTTAAGAAAAACTGATAACCTAACCGCAGGGTGCATTCCAACTTAACATGCAGCCCATCTATCCTGCCAAAATCAAGAATACAGTAGTTTAAAAAAGTAAAAAAAGAGACAATTATGATGTTTTTCCTGTCCATGATCAAAGGACTATTCGTTTTTCTTGCCATCGATTGGATATCTAGGACCGATCATTCAGAAAAAAATGCCTTTTAATTAGATGCTTGGAGAGTCAGCCTAACATGACAGACAATGCATCTATGATTAGACCTTCCTTATTTTGGACATGGCACATGGGCCCACCTGCGGGCAACCAATTAGCAGGTGGGTTGACACGAATTTCCCTCTGAATTCCTCTTCTTGCTCTATTTTATAGAATTATCTTTTAGTATTACAATTAAATTTTAAATTCAAAGATGAATATCAAATCAAGGAAAATATGATTAGGAAACAAGATATATAGAATGAAATAGGATTATCCTTCCGTCATTCAAACTCCATGATCCTTCCCTTAGGGAGGGATCTCTTGTTCATATCATTAATGCAACTGAGAGGAATTTCAAAGAAAATGTGGAGCAAATTAATAGTGCTCTATTTATTCATTAGGCTTGCCTCTAGACAATTGAAGTCATTGATTATAATCAGGAAGTCATTTCAACCATAGATCCTATCCTCTTTTAATGGTTAGTTCGACATTTGGATACATGCTGTTCATCTTCGACTTTGTTCAAAGGTTATAACATTGTGAAGATCATCAAAGTGTTATTAAACAATTCTCTTATCTATGTAGAAGAAATTAGATCGAGGTAAGTGTCGGGTCTATTGAGTATAAACACCACGGTGTGTGTGTGTGTGTGTATCATGTAATAATAGGTTGATTTCTAAAAACAACCCATGCATCATAATATCACATTTCTAGAAATACACAAAGTAAGCGGATGGTTTAGATTATAACTGCATGGGGTTAATCATGTGGAAGATTCCAGCCATGAGATTGTTGATTTTATTATTATTACTTTTTATTTTTATTTTTTATTTTTTATTTTTTATTTTATTATTTTTTTTTTTTTGGGGGGGGGGGGGGGGGGGGTTAGCTTTTTAGTACACACCCATGTCAGTACACACACTCCATGTTAGCCACCCTCACTAGGGATCGATGCTAAGACCTCAAGTGTTGAAACGAGGTATATGCACTCAGTTCGCTAGTTGAGCTATGGATCTGGGTGTGCCATGAGATTGTTGGTTCTAACCCTCCAACTTAAGAGATCTCTCCCTGATCTATCGCAGATGGAGGGGATCACAGGAGTGAATGACTAACCCTCTTGTAGGGGCTAAGGATGATGCAATCCATTTACTCAGGTGGACCACAAGAAGAGGTAATGATGTTGAAGATGATGATAAATGGTAAGGGAGAAGGAAATTTCTCTCTCACTTTTATTCTCTTCTCTAGGCAGGACGTCCAAGGGGAATGAATCCGAAGCTCTCTTTCTCTCTCCTAATGGTCCCCATGGACTTTGATTCAAGAATAGAACAACAAAAAGAAAAGACACAAAAAGTTTAGCATCTTAAACTAAATGCATTCTTAGGGCATTCGGTCCAAGTGTCTTGATGCTTGTTATAAGTGGGGCCAATGGTTCAAAAATCCAAACTTTGATTTGATATGCACTGCCATAGATGGAAGATATTCCAAAAATCTTACAGATCGAATTTCCTAATCTGTCAATCAATGTCCTACAAAAGACGGTTAAAAAATAATAATAAATTAATTGCATGTAAAAAAAAGATTATATGGCAAGAATTCTCAATTAAATTTTCTTAGGTAATACTCATAACAAATAGATAACTCTTTATAAGAATATTACTAACACGATTAAATTTCAAGCTCAACATGTGAAATTACTATACTCATCCAATATGAGTTTCATATCATAGAATGACTGCAAGTGGATCCAGACAAATTGGCTTCTCAATGAGTAATACTTGCACAACAAAAACTAAGCTACTATAATTAAACATTTATACATGCTATGATGCCAGTTGTATATCATATGGGACCAAAGAAGTCTAAAAACATATGAAGTAAACATAAAATAGAGGTTGAGCCCACATGCATGTGGAATCATGACCATCCACATGCGGCCACACATGCCAAAATGGAACATGTGTGAGATCCCAGCTTTTAATTAGACAAGCCACATGCAAGAATCAAGCTTTTTAGCATTGAAGTTAGGCACAATATACAAAGAAATGAATGGCTAATACAACTCTTTCTGAACATCCATTTGTTTCATACACAATGGTACACTTAAGGAGGAAACACTTGATTTTTAAGTTAGAAGTACTAAAAAAAAGTGACCTACTAGATGGCAATTAGGAATGCATGTAACACTTATGCTACATTGGTGCATGTGGTGGTATTTGGTTGGGCAATGCTCCACACACATGTGGGCTTTTGAAACCTCACCCACAACTTATGCTTGGTCCAAGAATCATGTCAGACACAATTTAGGTGAGCCAATCGTATACGAACAAAATTGATGATCAACATTTAACATACATGATGGAATAAAACTCTTTTTTCTCTTGACAAAAAAAATTGGCTGTATATATTTCAGGTGGGTGCCACAAAATAACTGGGCCTCACCTATCATATGGCTCCCTTTTATGGCTCCAAATAAAAGACATACTATAGTTGTTCCTCAGTAAAAAAAAGTACATAAATGTTTAGACTGTCATGCTTCCCTCAAATTGGAAGTTCCTAATCCTTCGATTAGTGTCCTAAAAGTAAATTCTTAAGGAAAAAAAAATATTGAAATATGCCTACAGAAAAGGCCAAAGATGGGGACGTTAGTTACTTTCGCTTGGGTTAGATTTCAATAGAATGAGAACTAGTTATTGTAGACATATTACAGATGCAAGTTAATTTTCATCTTGGTTAGCTTATCACCATTGTCATTTAGTATCGGCTTGAAAGTTTGGACTGACCATAAAATTCAAACTTCTTGGTTCATCAATGTTCTCTGTCAACAACAAAAATTAGGGTACTACCACTTAAAGGAATGCATGCAAACAATTATATAGAAGGTGAGCATATGCCAAAAAAAAAAAAAAAAAAAAAACCCTAAACCTAGCTTGTTCACTCATAAGGCGGTCTCGCACAAAAAAAGTATTGGCAGTTTAAATAAAATTGCCAATTCTTCCAATTGAAGAGACATGTGTGGCCTGCCTTGTTAGTTGCAATCTTGATATTTACACACAGAAGATCCCCTTTGTGAATTACCATTGTTCAAAAATCAATTTGATAATAAGTTGATGCTGACCATCCAATCAAAGACTCTTAAATGGAAAAAAGGTCCACAGTTCAAATTTAATAAGGAAAAGTCACTGATCTAACAATTAAAGTCGTCAAAACCAATGTGAATTTATACAATAGTCCACCAAAGAAGGGTCAGGTCAACCAGATGGAAGATAGTGGTTTCATCTAACCATATAGGGAGTTATGCATGTCAAAACTGAAGGATAGCTAGCATGGTTTCATCCAGAAAAGGATCTTGGTTGAAGCATTTTTTCAAACAATTAGTGTGCAGATTTCTATATAGAGAAATAATTAAACACTCACAAAATTATAAAAAAAAATGATTTGATCATAGTAGGTTGAAGTATGGATTAAGAGGTAAATAAAAACATATGAAGTGGGGAAAGAAGTCTTACCAATTAACCACTTGCAAAGACATAGAATGCCATCCATTGGTTTCATCTAACCATACCAGTGGGATTCTTCGGATCTTCAATAAATCTACTTGTGTGGCCATTTCAAAACCCCTAGATTCGAAATATGATTAGGGTACCATAATCCCCAAATTCGAAGCGGGAGTTGGGTACCCAAATCCCCAAATTCCTAATCCCAAATTCGATTTGGGATTAGGGTACCAAAATTCCCTAATTCAAAGTTGGATTAGGGCCCACCTTCATTTTGTCGGTGTGTGCTTGGGTCATGGCTTAGGGTTTTTACCTTCCGAGGGGAGAGGAAGAGAGCGAGAGTAAGGTTTGAGTTGGAACCCTAATTCATTTTTCGAGCCTTATGGAGATAGATTGAGAGAGTTAAGCTGAGAGATCTCCAGTCGGCTTCCGAGCTTTGAGGAGAGAGAGAGAGAGAGAGAGAGAGAGAGAGAGAGAGAGAGAGAGAGAGAGGCTGCGAGAGACACTGAGAGAGGATAGGATGGAGAGATCAGAGAGAGAGGAAGACAGAGAGAGAGAGAGAGAGAGAGAGAGAGAGAGAGAGAGAGAGAGAGAGTTCTTAGCTCTCTCACGGGCGCAGCTCATTTCATGGGAAACGGATTGACAACTCCCTCGTGGCTGGTGTTCGGTGATCTGTGGGACCCACCATGATGTATGTATTTCATCCATGCCATTCATCCATTTTTACAGATCATTTTAAGGCTATACCCAAAATATTAGAAGGATAAAAATCTCAAGTGGACCACACCACAGGAAAACAACAGTGATTGGATATCCTCCTTTAAAATCCTCTTAAGGCCCACTATATTGTTGATTTAACATCCAATCTGTTGATTAGGTCATACAGACCCAGATGAAGGGAAATAACAACGATCAGATTGATCCAAAACTTTTATGACCCCCAAAAAGTTTTTAATGGTCAATGTTCATTCAACATTGTTTCCTATAATGTGGTCTACTTGAGATTGGGATATATCTCATTTTTGGTCTCATACCATAAAATGATCTAAAAAATAGATGGACAACATGGATGAAACACATACATCATGGTGGGGCCCACAAAGCACTGACCATTAGCCATTGGCCGGTGGCAAGGGAGTAGCCGATCCGATTCTCATTTTATCGCAAAATCCTAAAAATGAAGAGGATCTTGCTTGTGCCATGATCTAGACTTTCATTCTAAGCTTATAGTTCATCTACAGTTTGTAACAAGATTCAGGGATGCATATTGAACACCAATGCCTATGGCTTAAATGATCCAGAAAAACAGATGTACCAAATGGACAGATAATATATACATTTAAGTGGCCCATATTCATGACTTCATCACTAAGCTGTTGGCTTACCTAATCCGTGCACTCTCCTCTTCAAATCATCCTCTCCTAAAAGTTACATATACTTTGTATGGCATATACACAATTCGATAAATCCTACATTCTATCTAATAAATGTGCTTCTGTAATATTAGTTAATCGTCCCATTTGCGATGCATTGATCATGATTCGAAGAAAGTCTCATGTCCAGTTCAACAAGCTGGATGGAACAAAAAAAACCTATCATGCTCACTTTTAGAGATGCTTTTGAGTCACTTTAATCTTATTGGAAGATTCTATAGTAGCGATGTTCAGGGATTTTATGTAACAACCACGTATGCATGTTGCGCATGCAACCAACACTGAAATGTTTGGTGAGCTGACAAACCAATGTGTTTTCGATAGGTTGAAAACTCTGGTTAACAAGTTAAAGGATGTCAATTGATTGAGCTTACAGATTGACATGTTGCACAGTTTGCACTATTTCCTTATGAATTGTTTCTATTCTCATTTTGATTTAAATAAAATAATGTAAATGAAATTAAGGTAAGGAGAAAAATATGCTTAATGGTTAAGAGAGTTTTAGAGAGAGAAAAAGTGAGCAATTACTTTGACATCCTTTAACTTGTTCTTTATTAAATTCATATTAGACAGAGAAAAAGTGAGCAATTATTTTATTATTATTATAAATTCATATTGTTCTTTATTAAATTTGATCGTGTGATTGCAATTACTTTGCTTATTTCAACTTCACAAGTCCCCATCACATCCTGATGAATGTGAAACTTTAGCATTCCATTATGAAATTATTCGTATTTCCATGTTGGTACTCCAGCCAGTGGATATAAGGTTATGCTTCAATAATCCACCGTTGAAAGCAGAATAGGACTAGTTACACCTATACTCAGCGGTTCAGCTAACAGGTTGGGCCCTTCTTGGGTTCTAAAATTTAGCTCATGGGCTGTGCTTGGCAGGCCCCAGCATAGCCCTACTAATTATACTGTGGGGCCTATCAGATGAGCAGTGCAGTTAGCTATAATAAGCCTAATAGCTGATTGAGATGGACCGCTACAAAATTGTCTTAAAACAAATTCAACTAAAAAAGAAATATTATAAGCCTATGGCTTATCCTTTCAAAACCATACATTTGTTCGGTTGAATGAGGCGAACGACTTGATTTTTGGGCTAGGGACTCTTTATATTTTCCCTTCATATAAGTCTGGTTGACCTTATTAAGGTTTATAGGCCCTAGGAAGTTTTTAATGGTGAGCATTTGATCACCACAATTTTCTCTAGATGTGGAATGATGTCCTAGAATGGACTGGTAACACCACTATTTCCCCTAGATGTGGTCCACCTGATATTTGGATCTGTTCAATTTTTGGAACCACATCCCAGAATGGACTGGTAAAATGAATGGACGATGTAAATATAGAACACATCTTCAAGGTGGGCCCCACACTAGGGCCGGGTTTGTTTAACATTATGATTTTGGTTGGCACGGGTCCGCCAATCCACAAAGGTTACACCAAAGGCCTACGCGTGTGTAAAATGTAGCTCATGTGTGCCATGCTGGCACGTGTGGCCCCTACATGAGTTGCCTTGTACATGCATGGCTTGGATAAGATTTTTTCTTTCTTTCTTTGTTATCTTGTTAGTACACCCATGGGGTCAAGCTGTGTGGGCTCCACCATGACGTGTGTTAAACATCAACACCATGCATTTGATGGGTCCCGTTAATTATGGGATATCCCAAAAATCAGCCGTATAGGGCCATACCATCTAAAATCATGGGAAGACATGCCTAAAAAATAATGGATGGGCTGGATTTGTGGACCACATCTCGGTGGGCCCAAAAAATAATTATGAATGTTTTAATGGAGGGTAACCCCTCTCAAGTTTTGTATGTGGTGTGGCCCACACAAGTCATAGATTGACTTGATTTTTAATCTCTGGGCCTATTTTGGATCAACCCTTAAAATGATCCGTTAAAATGAATGGATGGAGTGGATTAGTAACATACATCACGGTGGGCCCCACAAATCTCATCACGTTCTGTTGTTCACCGCCCCCAAAACCAAATCCCTTCTAATCCTCCCGCACGCGCCCATCTTCCCAAAACCCAAACCTAAAAATCCCTCTCCCTCTCTCTGTCTCTCTCGTGCGCACCCTCTCCTCTCTGTCTCTACCTCTCTCGCACCCTCTCCTCTCTCTCTCTCTTGTACCCTCTCCCTCCTCTCTCTCTTCCTCTCTCTCTCTCTGATCTCTCCACCCTATCGTTGCCGAATGCCCTACCCACACATGCCTTCTCTCTCTCTCTCTCTCTCTCTCTGAAGCTCGGTTGAAGGCTAGCTCATTGACGACCGTGAGGTATCTCTCTCTCTCTCTCTCTCTCAATCTCTCTCAATCTCAATACCGATTTAGGTTTTTGGGGATTTTAGGGATTTGGGTGCGGTCTAAGATGACGATTTGGGTATTTCACTTGGGAATTTATGAGATTAAAAATTTGCAACACGTTTATGAGATCAAAATCTTTCATTTGTTATGTAACAGGTTTAGTATTTCAATTATTATGCTTAGACCATCCATCTAGAGGGCCCCATTGATGGGGTGCCTCGAAGTCACCCCTATTGGAAGACTTACTGGTGAACATGGACGATGGATGCATTCTCTTTGACTGTGTATTTTAAAAGGACGCAGATTGGCAGCTGACTCTGCTCTGTGAGCCTCACCATGATGTATTTTTTTCATCAACTGGTCATTTTATGGCATGAGACCAAAAATAAGATAGATTCGAATCTCATGTGAACTACATCATAGAAATAGCGTTGATTGAACAACCTCGTTAAAAACTTCTCGAAGGCTACCAAAATTTGGATTAAGCTGATTTATTTTTTTTCCTTTTGTACATGTCTGTGCAACTTAATCAACAAGTTCGATGTCTAATAAACATTAAAGTAGGCCTTAGGAGGTTTTTAATGGTGGATATTCAATCACTAATGCTTTCCTGTGGCATGGTCCACCTAAGATGTAGATCGGCCTCATTTTTTGTATAAGGCTATAAAATGATATGGAAAAATGGGTGGATGATGTGGATAAAACACATATAACATGGTGAGGCCCACAGAGCAGTGATTAACATTTGTTAGGAGAAGATTTTAAGGGAAACATAAAATTTTGATCTCATTAACGTGTTGCAAAATGAAAGATTTGGATCTCATAAACGTGTTGCAAAATTTGTTATCTTTAACATTCTTAATCCCAAATACCCATTCTAAAACATCTCTTTTAATCTTCCACACTATCTCCTCCCACAGCCCTGTTTTGATCTCACAAACGTGTTGCAAAAATTTGAAAGATAGTTGAAATGATTAGCTACATGTTCCCCCCACGTTTTGGTATTTATATGCCTGGTATTATTATTAATAAGTTATAATATGTTTTAAATTCTTCTTAAAATAATTTAGCATTTCTTGTCATTCTAAATATAACCGAAAAGTTATTTGGAGTCCAAATGGACTTAAATTTTATTGTTTTCAAAGTATGCCACATGACCTCCAAAATAGATCACATAGACTGAAGCAGGTGTTAAAATAATCAATATCCCTAGATAAACTCTTATTTTGTTACTCAGGAACTTTAAATGGAGTTTGCAAATAATGTAAATCTTCAAGTAACTTTTTTTAATTTATTCATTCAAACAACAACATTTTAACTCTTAATTCTCAAATGCATCCAAGTGGTGCATCCAAACAGCACCAGAAGAGCCATATTTAAATACATCTTTCTACAAGTTGCAATTAAAATCCAAAGCCCATATGATATGTCAACTTTCTACAAGTTGCAATTGATATCCAAACAGCACTAGAAAAGCCATATTTCTTTTTCTTCTTCTACCAAACTAGAGATAGATCAAGGGAAGCATGAGTTTTGCTTGCTAGGGAAAGGAAAAAAAGTGGGGGGGGGGGGGAAGGGGAATTTAGGGAGTTAAAATGAGCACGGAATGTGAATTGGCAATCTGTCCATCACCTAAGACAGCTAATTTTAAGACATAATCCCAAAAATCATGCCAACCCACAACTCAAATAGGCCACCACGATAGGCCAACAAGGGATAGTGACATCCACCATTGAAATCTTCTAGGGGGGCACTATGACGCTTGTATGCCATCCAACCTATTCATAAGGTGAGTAATGGAGGATGAAAGGAAAAACCAAATATCTGCCTTATCCAAGACTTCATGGGTCTCAAGAAGATTTCAATAGTGTGCATCACATCCCGTTGTTCCCTGTGGTGTGACCCACTTGGGTGTGGGATGGGCCTGATTTCTAAGACCAAGCCTTGCAATTATCCTCAAATGCCATTAGGGACAACAAATTTCCAATAGCCTCATGAAATATTTGTAAATATATCATAACTGGGATTAGGCTTAGATGACAATAACAATGGCAATGATGATGTCCACTCCTTTCTTAAATCCTTGCATACCATTGCCGTACATATCCATTTTGTGACTTCACAATGCATGTACACGAGATTCTCCCAACTAGGATCAAGGAAAGAAGATGTTCTAGAGTTGTCAATGGAATGGAGTACCTACCCTAAACTATCTAATGGCTTCTATCATAACTGTTAGATGCAAAATCTAGAAAGAATATCTCATGGCTACCACTTATATGGCATGGCTGCAACAACACTCTATTCACATGTCATGAATCCAGATTCCAAATATGAGTGGCGATAATGATAACCATTCTTCCAAAAATTCTCAAACCTAAAGAAAATAAAAATTCCATTTCTTGCTAAACTAGATTGGATGATTCTTCAAAAAATCAAATGCCGCCCAAACCGAGTAATATGCATCTCTGTGGATGTATGTAACAACAAAGAGAAACAGAAGCTATACATGTGTGACATAGAACTACTACTTTCTTATAGTCATTCTTACGGATGGAAACCATGTGTATAACAACTCAAAAACCCACCACTCCAAAACACCTAGTTCCACATGTCTGCATGTATCTATGTATGTATGTATGTTTAAACAAAATTAAAACTCACCTTGTTCCCTTGATTCCATACATATACACACATGCATATGTGTATATCGGTATATACCTAAGATGTATGTATATGTATGTATGTACACAAACATCATTTCCAAAGCTGAAAACCATGTAGAGAACACCAAAAACCATTTTAAAACAACAAACTCACCTCTCTCACCTTTCATCTTAAAAACCCACCATTCCAAATCTCACCTTCCTTTCTTCTTCCATACAAACACACCTGTATGCATGTGTATGGTATGTATGTATGTACTCATCTACACATCATTTCCAAAGATGAAACCATGTACACAACAACAAAGACCACTTCAAAAAACCAAACCCATCTCTTTTACCATCTCAACTCAAAAACCCATCACCCTAAATCTCACCTTCTTCTTTGTGTCTACACAAACAAACATGTATACATGTATATGTATGTATGTGTACAAAAATCACTTCAGAGGCTACAACCCATGTACAGAAACAAAAATCACATCTCTTAGCATCTCAACTCAATAACTCTTTTTTTTTTTTCTTTTTTTTTTTATTTAAATGGAAGTGAAAAAAAATGCTAAAAAAGGAAAAAGAAAAAAGAAAAAAGGAAAAAAACCTGACCTTGCTCTTTGGTTTTTCATGAAGCTTGGGCCTTGCCCATAGTCCCCGGAGGCAGACCCTTCTTCCTATACCTCACCTCATTCCACCTGAGGAGGCCAGTGCATACACACAAACCCAAAACCACTCCCAAAAGCTATCCACCTCTTAACATGCTCATTTACAGCTAGGGATTGAAAACCTTTAAGAAATCCTAAAAAAACATACTTTCTCTAACAGACAAGGTATTTGTAGGCCTACTAACATGATGAACCTCTCTCTCTCTTGGCAATGGGCATCCTTCTCTTCATTTTACATTTATCATTCGCATATGAATTAAATCTCTTATTTTAAGTAGCTGATAGTAGCATTATACATGAGGACTTTCTCATCTTCTAGAGCTTTTCTTTCACATAATAGTTTGTTAGAAATGTTTATTTACTTGACATTGTGTTTCTGTTCTCAGTATGAAGATAAAATGTGTATTTCTGTCGTTGCAAACCTTAATGAGCTTGTGTATTATATTTTTTTAATCTTGACTTATTATTGTGATTAATTAGTTTATAGTTGTGACTTATAATTTATAGATTTGTAAGTTAGATAATTAGTTACTCGTTTGAGAAATTTTATGGGGCCATACATAGATATGGTGTATTTTTTGTGGCATAAAAATTGCTCAAATTGTCCGTTCAAAGTTAGATGGATAGTATGCTTTCATATAATCTATTTAAATATTCATGCCTGATCCTTAGTTCATCTCCTCGTTGCTCTCTGGATCTGTTTCTTCTGTTCCGTATCCAATGCCAAATATCTTTATATTGCTTTAGATTTTTGGCATCAGAATATAACGTAAGATCAACTTATCTAGAGAGGTATGGGGAGATGTTGCCAGATTTTCAGCATGGACGTTTAAGTGGGAATATAAAAGTATTATAATCTATCCAACCTTGGATGAGTAACTAATTTAGGATTTAATTGTATCAGCTCAAAATTGATGGAGCAGACCCGGATGTGCGTCGGAGCTATTCGGATGAGCTGTTTATTTTCTATGGATAGCATCCAAGGAACCGCTATTATGACCATGATGAAGCTGTTTATTTCCTATGGATAGCATTGGAGGGGCCTAACCATTTGGATAGACTGTGTTTATGTATTTGCTTAAAATTAATGGAGCAGACTCGGATGTGCGTCGGAGCTATCCAGATGAGCGGGGGTCCCTGGAAGGTGGGAACCGCTGTTATGACCATGATGAAGCTGTTCATTTCCTATGGACAATATTGGAGGGGTCTGGCCACTTGAACAAGCCGTGTTTATGTATTTGCTTGAAATTAATGGACAGACCCGGATGTGCATTGGAGCTATCCGGATGAGTGGGGGTCCCTGGAAGGTGGGAACCGTTGTTATGACCATGATGAAGCTATTTATTTTCTATGGAAAACATTAGAGGGGCCTGGCCATTTGGATTGGCTGTGTTTATATATGTATTTGTAAGTACCACACCCTTAACCTAAACCTATAACCCCAAACCTATAACCTAAACCTATTCTCAATTTCCTAAAGCTATAACCTATAACCTAACCCTAACCCTAAAGCTTAACCTTAACCTATAACCTTTACTTACAACCTTAACCTAAACTTACAACCTATACTTATAACATAAACCAAAACCTAGACCTATTCTTATAACATAGACCTAAACATAAACCTTAACCTATAACCTAAACCTAGACTTATAACCTTAACCTAAACCTGTTCTCAAATCCCAAAACCTATACATATAACCTAAGCTTAGACCTTGACCTTAACCTTAACCTATAACCTATACTTGTAACCTATAACCTAAACCTATACTTATATCCTTAACCTAAACTTATAACCTTAACCTAAATCTATTCTCAAATGCCAAAACCTATACTTATAACATAAACCTAAACCTAAACTTATAACCTAAAACCTAAAACCTAAACCTAAACCTAAACCCAATCCCGAACCCGAACCCAATTTCTTAAACCTAAACCTTAATCTATAACCCATACTTATAACCTTAACCTAAACCTATTCTCAAATCCCAAAACCTTAACCTATAACCTAAACTTATAACCTATACTTAATCTATAATTATAACATTAAACTAGACCTTAACCTTAACCTATAACCTACACTTATAACCTATAACCTAAACCTATACTTATATCCTTAACCTTAACCTATAACCTCTACTTATAACCTTTAACCTAAACTTACAACCTTAACCTAAACCTAAACCTTAACCTAAACTCAAATCCATAAACCTTAACCTATAACCCAACCTAAACATATACTTATAACCTAAACCTATTCTCAAATCCCAAAACCTATAACCTAAACCTAACATTTCCCTAAATCTATAACCTTAACCTGAACCTAAAACCTAAACCTAAACCTAAACTTAAAACCTAAATGTATTCTCAAATCCCTAAACCTAAACCTTAACATATTCTCAATTCCCTAAACCTTAACCCATAACCTAACTTAAACTTAAACCTGTAACCTACACTCATAACCTAAAACCTAAATGTATTCTCAAATCCCTAAACCTAAACCTACACCTAATCCTAATCTCAACTCCTTAACCTAAACCTGGACTTGAAACCCTAAACCTAAACCCGGTCCCGAACCCGATTTCCTAAACCTAAACCTTAACCTATAACCTAACTTAAACCTAAACCTATAACCGACACTTATAACCTATAAACTAAAACCTAAACCTAAACCTAAAACCTAAATGAATACTCAAATCCCTAAACCTAAACCTGCACCTAATCCTAATCTCAACTCCTTAGCCTAAACATAAACTTCAAAACCCAAACCTAAACCCGAAATCGAACTTGATTTTCTAAACCTAAACCTTAAACTATTCTCAATTCCCTAAACCTATAACCTATAACCTAAACCTAAAACTTAACCAAAACCTATAACCTAAACCTAAACCTATAACCTAAACTTATAAAATATAACCTAACCTTAACCTAAACCTAAACCTATAAACTAAAACCTAAACCTAAAGCTAAACCTAAACCCGAACCCGAACCCGATCTCCTAAACCTAAACCTTAACCTATTCTGAATTCCCTAAACCTATAACCTATAACCTATAACCTAAACCTAAACCTAACCTAAACCTATATCCTAAACCTAACCTAAACCTATATCCTAAACCTATAACCTAAACCTAAACCTAAACCAAAACCCATAACCTTAACCTAAACCTTAACCTATAACCCCAAACTTATAACCTAAACCCATTCTCAATTCCCTAAAGCTATAACCTATAACCTAACCCTAACCTTAAACCAAAACCTATATCCTATAACCTAAAAACCTAAACATAAACCTGAACCTAAACCTATACCTGTAACCTAAACCTAAACCTTAACCTATAACCTAAACCTATACTTATAACCGTAACTTAAACTTATAACTTTAACCTAAACCTATTCTCAAATTCTAAAACCTTTACTTATAGCCGAAACCTAAACCTTAACCTATAACCTTTACTTACAACCTTAACCTAAACTTACAACCTATAATTATAACATAAACCTAAACCTAGACCTTAACCTTAACCTTAACCTATATGCATAACCTATAACCTAAACCTAAACATTAACCTATAACCTCTACTTATAACCTTAACATAAACTTATAACCTTAACCTTAACCTAAACCTAAAACTTAACCTATAACCTAACCTAAACCTATACTTATAACCTAAACTCAAATCTTTAAACCTTAACCTATAACCCAACCTAAATCTATACTTATAACCTAAAACTATTCTCAAATCCCAATACCTATAACCTAAACCTAAACCTTAACCTTAACCTAAACTCAAATCCCTAAACCTTAACCTATAACCCAACCTAAACCTATACTTATAACCTAAACTTATTCTCAAATCCCAAAACCTATACTTATAACCTAAACCTAAACCTTGACCTAAACTTAAATCCTTAAACCTTAACCTATAACCCAACCTAAACCTATACGTATAACCTAAACCTAGACCTTGACCTTAACCTTAACCTATAACATATACTTATAACCTTTAACCTAAACCTATACCTATAACCTAAACCTAAACCTTAACCTATAACCTAAACCTATACTTATAACCTTGACCTAAACCTATTCTCAAATCCCAAAACCTTTACTTATAGACGAAACCTATAAACTATACTTATAACTTATACCTAAACCTTAACCTAAACTCAAATCCCTAAACCTTAACTTATAACCCAACCTAAACCTATACTTATAACTTAAACTTATTCTCAAATCCCAAAACCTATACTTATAACCTAAAATCAAATTCCTAAACCTTAACCTATAACCTAACCTAAACCTATACATATAACTTAAAACTATTCTCAAATCCCAATACCTATAACCTAAACTTAACCTTTCCCTAAACCTATAACCTACACTTATAACCTAAACCTATACCTATATCCTAAACCTTAACCTATAACCTATACTTATAACCTTAACCTAAACTTATAACCTTAACCTAAACTTATAACGTAAACCTTAACCTATATCCTAAACTTATAACCTAAACCTAAACCTATTCTCAAATCCTAAACATATAGCCTATAACCTATAACCTAAACCTATAACCTAACCTAATCTTAAAGCTATTTTCATAAACTGATTGTAGTCTTTTGATTGTAGACATGGATAAGAGTTGGATGCGAGCTAAGAACAGGTTTGGCCCAGAGTATACACAAGGGGTTCAAGAGTTCATGGAATTTACTCAAGATCGGGTAGATTCATGGAATAAGATTAGGTGTCCATGTCGAAAATGTAAGAACATGATATATAAGAATTTAGAAAAAGTAGAGGATGATTTGTTCATAGTTGGGATTGACCAGGATTACACTTGGTGGATTTATCATCGTGAAGATATGACTCATAGAGTTGAGCCCACTGAAGTCCTTATTGACACAATTATGCCGGATGACGAGGATGAAGACGTTGACGAAATGCAAGATATCATAGGGGTTGTGTTCAGGGGAATAACTGCAGATACTGATTTTGCAGCAATAAGCAGTAACTAAGATATTCCTCCAATGGGTGATGTCAAATTAGAGAAGTTTAGTAGGTTATTGAGGGATGTGCAACATCCACTTTATCCGAGGTGTGAGAACTTCTCCAAGTTAAATTTTCTTACAAAATTACTTCATTTGAAGACAATAAATCGTTGGAGTAATAAATCATTCGACATATTGCTTGAGTTATTGAAAGAAGCATTACCGAACGGTGAGACATTGCCTAAGTCTCATTACGAGGCCAAATCCTTGATGCGAGACTTGGGCCTTGGTTATGAACTCATACATGCATGTATAAATGATTGTTTATTATATCGGAAAGAGCATGATAAGGCTGAAGAGTGTCAAGAATATGGAGAATCTAGGTGGAAGCATGGCAAAGCCAGGGGTGAGAAAATCTAGCAAAAGGTGTTAACGTACTTCCCATTGAAACCCAGACTGCAAAGATTGTTTATGTCTCGTAAGATGTTTGAAGATATGAGTTGGCATATGGAGAAACACGTTCAAGATGATAGTACACTAAGGCACCCTGTGGACTCTAAAGGCTGATAAAATTTTAACAAGAAACATGACTGGTTTGCAGAGGATTCTCACAATGCTTGACTGGATCTTACAAGTGATGGTTTTAATCCATTTGGTAATATGAGTAACTCGACCAGTATGTGGCCAATGGTACTTATGCCCTACAATTTACCTCTTCAGTTGTGTATGAAGGAGTCATTTTTCATGAAATCATTGCTTATTCCTAGACCCAGGTCACCTGGGAATGATATTGATGTGTATTTACGACCGTTAGTAGATGAGTTAAACGTGTTGTGGAGTCAAGCTGTATAAACATATGACACATTTGCAGGATAGACATTTCGATTGCATACAGCAGTCTTGTAGACAATAAATGACTTTTCCGCATATGGAAATTTGTCTGGGTGGAGCACGAAGGGCAAGTTGGCTTGTCCTACATGTGGTATTAAGACTTGTTCATTGTCATTGAAGCATGGTAGAAAAATGTGTTATATGGGCTATCGTTGCTTCCTTCCGAGCGATCATAGTTGGTGCAGGAAAATGATGATCTTTGATGGCAAACAAGATCATAGGCCACCCCCGAAAGAGCTATCTAGAGAAGATGTGATGTAACAACTAAGTTACATTGGAGAAGTTAAATTTGCTAAGGCATCGCACTTGAAGAAGAGGAAATGTACAGTATTGGATATAACTGGAGGAAGAAGAGCATCTTTTTTGAGTTGCCCTATTAGAGTGATCTGAAATTACGACATAACTTGGATGTCATGCATATTGAGAAAAATATATATGATAATGTCTTTAGAATATTTATGAATATAGAGAAGAAAATAAAAGACAGTTTCAAGGCTTGATTAGATCTATAAGAAATGAGTTTAAGGAAAGATTTACACTTACAACTACATGAAAATTTGTATATTATACCAGCAGCCTGCTATACGTTGATAAAACTAGAGAGAAAACGTTTTTGTAAATGGTTGAGATTGATGAAGTTTTTCGATGGGTATGCATCAAACATATCTCGGCGCATAAACGCTATAAACTGTAAGGTAACAGGAATGAAAATTCATGATTATCACATCATTCTCCAACGCCTACTACCAGTTGCGATTCGTGGATTCCTAAGAAAGGATATCAGTGCGGCACTGATTGAGTTGGAGATATTCTTTAAGGATTTGTGTTTGAAATCGTTGAATGTAGATGTTATTAAATGACTGGAGAGGGACATTATCATAATCCTTTGTAAACTTGAAAGAATATTTCTACCTATATTTTTTTATGTCATGGTACACCTAACAATTCACTTACTACATGAGGCGAAGCTTGTAGGCCCAGTACAATATCGTTGGATGTATCCGATTGAAAGGTGGTAAAATTTATTAAAATTTTTATTCATTTCATAAACTACATATATCCATGTTTTCATGCGTATAACATAGTGGTTTTATATACAGATTCCTTCATACACTCAAATGATTTGTGAGGAAGAAGGCACGACTGAAGGGGTACATTGATAATGAATGCCTTACATTTCACTCTGTGTATCTTCGTGGCATAGAGACTAGATTCAACCGAGAAGATCGGAATGCCGATGAAGGGTAGGAGCATGAACAAGGACTCATATCTATATTTGCACATAACATTCGTCTTTTAGGATCCCCGACATTTTAGGATATAGACCATGGGGATCTAGAAAAGGTGTGGTGGTATGTGTTGCATAATTGTAAAGAAATAGAATCATACTTGGAGTAAGTTTTTCCTCGATTATTATTTTCTCTACATACGATGATCTTAATGTTTCTTACTGACGACGTGCCATTTATGTGTAGTGAACACATAGATGAGATGAAGTTCAAATTCTCCTCAAATTATGATTGAATGTATCAAGATCAGTTTCCAGAATGGTTCGCCAAACGTGTAAGATTTCACATTGTATCTCACCGCACTTAGCATTTTCGTTGTATTGCACATTATTTTAACTTATGAAAATTCCTAAACAATTATATTCTGTACATGATAATAGATGAAGCGCTGTACATGATAATAGATGAAGACGTTGCACACGAGCAACTCTGTGGATGTGTTTGATGCATTATACTCACCGGTGTCTGTCCCTAATAGACATGTATCTAGATATATAGGTCGTATTGTAAATGGGATTCAGTTCCACACCGAAGAACGTGAGAAGTATAGGACCAAAAAAAATAGTGGGGTGGTTGTGAAGGGAACACAGGAGGAGGATGAAATTGACTTTTATGGAATTTTGATAGATATTAGTGAGTTGAGTTATTGTATAAGAAAGTGAGTGTACTTATTTAGATGTTATTGGTGGGACATTAGAAATAAGAATTTGGGAATACAGATTGACAACTACTTTACGAGCATAAATTTATCTTGGAAGTGGTTTAAGGACAACCCATTTGTCCTTACCAGCCAAGCCGAACAAGTATTTTACCTCGCTGACACCAAGTTAGGCGGCTCTTAGCACATGGTGCAGAAAATAAAGCCCAGGGACGTATTCAACGTTCCCATACCAGAAGTTGAAGATAGCGAGGATGGGAGAAATGACATGTTTAGGGTTAAAGAAGCATATCAAGAAGACATGCCATCAAGGAATACATGGACTAATTCAAGTGTTGATATTAATGTAGTGCAATTAGATAGAGATGATGTGCCACCTGATCATGTTGATGCCTCAATAATACGTGATATTGTTTGAGATGATAGCAGTTTCATTGATGAGGACGTTGCGAACAATGAGGATAAAATACTGATCAGCGATAGTGATGATGAAGAAATAGCCCTAAGTGATAGTGATACAGACGATGATTATTAAATGTATACATGATTTATATGTCATTTTTCAATTCAAATAATTTATGTATTCCATGTATACGTGAATATTACAAGTCATGATTAATTCCTTTTATTAACTTATTTATAATCCACATTTGCAGTTGAGTCAATTTCTGATTATGTCCTCCTTAAACCGGAGTGTAGCAGAAGTACGCAACATACTTCATCAGCTGTTACAGATAGATGTTTCAGTCCTATCTTCTTCTGGTAGGGCCATAGAGATACCCGATCTAGTGTAGAGTGGAATATATCGACGACGACTCAGAGGAAAGATTATGCCATCTCAAAGAAATTCTGGGCCTGATAGAGATATATAACCATGGGAAATGAGATATGGAAGATGCGACTTTGTCACTTGTACATCTGAATGGAGTCCCGAGAGACCAGATTTCTCCTATTATGATTGGCATGTTGGCTGTAAATATGTCGAGTGCTTCACATGAAATGACATATGCTTTTGAAGCATATGATAGCTTACGCAGGGAGTACTTCAGATAGTTTACCTCAAGTTGTTTCGCATTACAACGAAATATGTATATTTAATATAGAATGACAATGTATAATAGAATTTTCAATATTTATAGACTAAAGTTTATAGTTTTATTATATTCTTCTTGCATTATAGTGTAATGGTCTAATCCTATTTTAATCATTTCTCTAAGCATAAACACAAATGCATTGTACCATCAACACTACTTGTATAATATTTTAGTATATTCCACTTGTATTGACATTTTTTAAATTTATAAGTTTGTAGCTTACACATATTCGGTGATGGCACCAGGTGAGAGAGTACGTCATTCACGCACTGGATCTACCCCTTTTACCCGTGATGCGACGAAGCCAGCATCGTCGTCACATGTTGCATCGTAGGTGTCTGATCCCTCAGTCGCGCGTACACCGGACACTACATGTAAGTTTAGACATATATTTCTTTTAATGATTTCTGTTTATGTTTAAACTTACATATTTCTTTTGCAACAACGTCGTTGACCAACCGACGAGGACGTGGATCCACACGTGGGTTTCTTTTAAAGCGACTTATGCGTGAGGGTAGGGTAACAGTAGAGTTCCCATAGGACTGCATTAGACCTGTTGGGAACAATACCATGTTGTTTACGTTGGAGGTCGGTGTCTTATGCCGATCTCTGATCCCCCCACCACCTCCCGTTGGGGAGATGTGATAGATGATGTGCGGCAGCTCATCCGTTAGTGCCTCTAGGTAAATTTTATTAAATTAAAATTTATTTTATAAAATTTCATTTACGGTTAAATTATTTTCTTAATAAGTTTATTGTCTTAATATATTATTTACAAAACTGTAGAATAAATTTGACTTGGATTTGAGTGTTCCGCACATCTCCCATGCCGTTGACGACATGATGAAGGAGCGGTTCAAGGATTACCGCAGTAAGTTACACCGGTAGTACAAGTGGTGCGTGAACCACGAGGAGGCCATACAGTCCGCATCATTGCACGTGACCGATGAGGACTGGCAGATACTTTATGATTGGTTTTCATCTAATTCTTTTCAGGTAATATTTACATATTTATAATATTTTAACGTAATAATTAAATTCATAATTAATAACAATGTATTATGAATAATGTGTTCAGAAGAGGAGCAAAATAAATTTTGACAACAGAGGAATGTTAGAAGTGAACCACGTAGCTAGTTCAAAGTCATTTTTACGATTTTGTCACGACATGGTAAGAAAGTACTGGTAATTATTATGTTTATATATTCTTTCCATTCATTTATATTAACTTTATTGTCCTTTTGATTACGCAGCGAGATTCTGTCACTGGCCAAGAGCCTGAACCAGTAGACTTCTATAAAGGGACTCACTGTTGGTGGGCGATGGGATCTTGGGTACATCTTAGAGCCAGCGAGATTTGGGTAAAGATCCTTACATTATAAATTTTATTTACATTAAATTATAATAATGTCATTTATTATGAAAATTCATATGTTTTTATTACAGGAGGAGATGAACACCTTACGCAGTCAGCCCATTCTCGATGGTACTCAGTGGAGTGAGTCAGAGATCCCGAGTCAGGTGCTTGGCACCCGTTCTGGATATGTGCGTGGCTTTAGCCATGGTGCCAAATTTATGGTACTCGCTAGAGTTGCCTCCAGCTGATCCATCGTCATTGACGACAGCGCCGTACGCCGAGCTAATATTGCAGAGAGAGAGGTTTACCAGCTACGGGTCATTGTCGATGACATCAAAGATCAGCTGGACAGGCAGAGGGAGGAGCAGGAGAAGAAGATGATAGATCAGCTGGCGAGACAGAGGGAGGAGCAGGAGAGGAGGAGCCGGCGAGGCAGAGGGAGGAGCAAGAGAGGTAGATGGATGATCAACTGATGAGGCAGAGGGAGGAGCAGGAGAGGAGGATGGAGGAGACGCAGGTGGAGCATAAGCGACGGATGATGGAGATGTTTCTGGCTTTCGCTACATGCTTACCCACCGATGCCCCACCACCTCCACCTTCATCTTCATGATTTTTTGTATATTTGTTTATGATGTTAAGTTTATATATATTTATACGTGAATGAATGTGATGTAGATAAGATTGTTTGTGTTTGGATGAATGTAGTTTATGTTTGGGTTTGGGTTTAGATGGATGTGAATTTGAATATGATGAAATATATTATATAACTATATTAGGATGAATATGATGAAATATATTGTTAACAGGTGTATATCAGAAATTTTGTGTGGAATTTCGAGCTGTATATATATATATAAAAAGAGACTTTTAGTGACAAAAATTTTTGTAGCTAAAAGTTTAGTAAATGTTTTTTGGCGACGAAACTTTTCGTAGCTAAAAGTTTTGTAATTTATTTTTAGCAACAAAAATTTTCACTGTTAAAAGTCTTGTAAAGTTTTTTTAGCAACGAAAATTTTTGTCACTAAAAGTGGAACGAATTTTTTTAGCAGTGAAAATTTTCGCTTCTAAAAGTCTTGTAAAGTTTTTTGGCGACGAAAATTTTCGTCGCTAAAAGTGTAACGAATTTTTTGGCAGCGAAAATTTTCACTGCTAAAAGCCATGTAAAGGTTTTTTAGTGACGAACATTTTCATCGATAAAACTGGAACGAACTTTTTTGGCAGCAAAAATTTTTGTTGCTAAAAGTGTTGGAAATTTTTTTTAGCGATGAAAATTTTCGTCGCTAAAAGTGGAACGAAATTTTTAGAAAAATTTTCACTGCTAAAAAAAGTCTTTTACAGTTTTTTAGCGACGAAAATTTTCATCGCTAAAAGTGGAATGATTTTTTGGCAGCGAAAATTTTTTCTGCTAAAAGTCCTGGAAATTTTTTAGTGATGAAAAATTTCGTCGCTAAAGTGTAACGAATTTTTTAGCAGCGAAAATTTTCGCTATTAAAAGTCTTGTATAGTTTTTTTAGTGATAAAAATTTTCGTCGCTAAAAAGCTTGGTTTAGTGACGATTCGAATTTTTTGCTGATAAAACTCCTCTACATCGGTCTTTTAGCAACAAATTTAGCGATGAAATTTTTTATTGTTAAAAGTGTTTAGCTACGAAAATTTGACTTTTAGCGATGAAAATTTTCGTCGCTAAAAGTGGTATTTCTCGTAGTGGTCATGAAGAAGGACCACTTTCCTTTGCCCTTCATTGATTAAATTTTGGAAAGGCTAACTGGCCACTCCTATTATTGCTTCCTTGATGGGTATTCAAACTACAATCAGATAGAGATAGCCCTTGAAGATCAAGAAAAAACCACTTTCACATGTCCTTTTGACACTTTTGCATACCGAAGGATGTCATTCAGACTGTGTAATGCCCCTGCCACTTTTCATTGATGCATGTTAAGTATTTTCTCTGACATGGTGGGGCATTATTTAAAGGTCTTCCTGAACGATTTCTCTGTCTTTGGTCCATCCTTCGGTGAATGTTTAGAGAATCTGAAAAATATGCTGAAGCGATGTGAAGAAAAGAATTTGGTACTAAATTGGGAGAAATGTCATTTCATAGTTTGTAAGGTAATTGTTCTTGGACATATCATCTCGTCCAAGAGAGTTGAGATAGATAAGGCTGAAATTGATTTTATCTCTAACCCCCCTCCACCCAAGAGCATACGAGACGTGCGATCCTTCTTAGGACACGCCGGATTCTATAAGAGATTTATAAAGGACTTCAATCACCTCTCTCGTCCTTTATGCAATCTACTTCCAAAGGATATAGCATACGAGTGGACTGAGCAATGCCAAGAAGTTTTCTTTAAGCTCAAAAACATGTTAACCACCCCACATATCAAGAACCACCCGATTAGAGCATTCTTTTTAAAATTATGTGCGATGCGTCAGATTATGCTATTGGGGCGGTGTTAGGCCAGAGGAAAGACAAGAAGCCTTACGTGTTTCACTATGCAAGTAGATCCCTAAATCCTACCCAAATGAATTATTCTACTATGGAAATGAACTCTTAGCCATAGTATTCACTCTGGACAAATTTAGGTCATACTTGATTGGATCCAAGATCATCATCTACATTGATCATGCAGTATTAAATTACCTTCTTTCTAAGAATGATGCTAAGCCCCGCCAGATATGATGGATCCTCCTACTCCAAGAATTTAACTTAGAAATAAAAGATAAAAAGCGAGTAGAGAACGTAGTGACTGATCATCTTTCATGCCTTGAACTCCCTGATTTCCTTGAGACGACACCTATAAACGACATGTTCCTAATGAACAATTGTTTAAACTCTCTCACTTACCTTTGTTTGTTGATATTACTAATTATCTTGCTATAGGTTTCACGTTAACACATTGGACTGTGCAAGATAAGAAAAAAATTCTTCGATGAGGGATGCAAATTTTTCTAGAATGATCCGTATTTGTTCAAATATTGCCCAAACAGAATTCTAAGGAAATTTGTGCCAGATAATGAACACCAAAGTGTCATCTTCTTCTATTACTCTCAGGCCTATGGTGGTCACTTTTCTATTAAAAATACCACGGCCAAAATTTTACAGTGCAGCTTTTATTGGCCCACTATGTTCAAGGACACTCACATGTTTTGTAAAGCTTGTGAGTGTTGTCAAAAATTGGGTGCATTATCCCCTCGAAATATGATGCCTCTAAACCTAATTTGTATCATTGAAGCATTTGATTGCTAGGGCATCGATTTCATGGGACTGTTCTCCTAATCCTTTGGGAATTTATATATTTTTCTAGCAGTAGACTATGTCACTAAATAGGTCAAAGAAATCCTGTGCCGAAATAATGACCATCAAATGGTCATTAAATTCTTAAAAGAAAATATCCTTTCCTGATTCAGAATGCATCGGGCCATCATTAGTGATGGAGGCTCACATTTCTGTAATAGGCCATTTACAAATCTAATGAAGAAATATGACATCTCTTATAAGGTGAGTACTCCATACCACCCACAAACAAATGGGCAAGCTAAGATTTTCAACAGGAAAAGTAAACACATTTTGGAAAAGACGGTTAACCTGAATCACAAAGATTGGTCAATCCACTTAACTGATGCTTTATGGGCTTACCGTACAGCCTTTAAGACTCCCATTGGAAGGTCTCCCTTTAGATTTATCTATGGGAAAGCTTACCACTTACTTGTGGAATTGTAACATAGAGCCTATTGGGCTATTAAAAATCTGAACTTCGACTTGGACAATGCTGGCTCGCTGCGCAAGCTTCAGTTAAATGAATTCGATAAAATTCAAAATGATGCATATGAGAACTTAAGAATTTACAAGGATAGGATGAAGGTGTTCCATGACAAGAACATCCTTCAAAAATCATTCTTGACTGGTTAAAAAGTCATTTTGTACAATTCTCAGTTACATATATTTTTGGGTAAACTCTGATTTCTTTGGACCGACCCTTTCACTGTTTCTAATGTCTATCCTCATGGGGCCATTGAGATATAAAATCCAAACAACGACAATGTTTTCAAAATGAATGGACATTGCTTAAAGCCGTTTGTAAATAAATTTGATTCAGAGGAGATGTCCATATATACCTCTGATTGATCTTGTTTACCAGGATTGACCTCCTACTCTGATGGAGGTGTAGTTAGGTTTATTGCTTTCATAAGAATTTAAGATTAGTATAGTTTGCTTTCTGTTTGTTTAGTCTATGTGCTAACCCATCTTCACAATGAGATCCTTGGAAGAAAGCCTCAAAATTCCTTCTTCAGGTACTACATTTTCATCACTTCTCCTTTCTTTTTGTTGTCTCATATGCATTGCATGATCATATCTTTTACATTGAGGACAGTGTAGATTTTAGGTTGGGGGTATGGATTAGGTAGACTAATCAGTATTTTCTTAGTTTTGAGCAAAAATTATGAAAAATTTTCAATTTTTCAAGATAAAACAATAAGATAGAAGTCAAAATTTTGAATTACTGGAGTTTGGTCAACTAAGTAGCCTATCACTTACGGTTCTTACATTCAATTGATTAAGAGGAAGTTTGAATATTATGATAATTCAAATCATAAGACACATTCAATCTACTTCCCGTAAATGGTATTAGATTTTCTAATTGTTAGTATGCAAATCATTGAAGGATGTTAGGAATTGAGTATGGAGAATTTAATCTACCTTAAAGATGAAAAGTTAGTTAAAAAATACAGGAGATCAACAAAAAGGTAAAAAAAGTAGAATAAAGAATGACAACATCTTTGAAGGGAATAAAAATGGTCTCTGAAAAGAATAAATAAGAGTGGCCATCGATATAAAATCAGAGACTAGAAAAAGAAGGAAAAGGTGATAAGCTCAGAATTAGTACTTGAGTTTCCAACCAATCTTAAAGAGATGAGCATGAATAACCTGATGAAAAGATAACATTTTTATGGGAAGTAAGTTGATTCTCACGAAGCACATTGAAAAACTTGATATATAAATTTATACTCTAATATATTTGATAAAGAATCTACTTGATTGGTTGCTTATATGATTCAGCTTTAGGTTTTCAAAACTTCTTACTCATACTTAATTGCACAAAGGATCAAATTCTGAAAAAAAGATTTGAACATTGAGAATTGAGGATTATTTTATGCATATTTTTGCTCGGGACGAGCAAAATGCTGGTTGGAAAGTGTGTTGAGTGTTAAATATTGCATATTTTATCCCATTTATATCTTAGTTTTACAAACATGATAAGGCTTAATGGTATATTTTATACATGTTTGCGTGCAAGGTGAGTTTAAGAGCTTGGATTGAAAAGAATGCTAAAAGCATGGATTTGATGCTCAAGAAATACCAAGGCAAAGAACGGATCTTTGGAGGCCAAGATTGAAGATTTAAAGACCCAAGATCTGAGAAAAGTAAGTGGAGAAGGAATGAAGTCGAAAGAACAAAGTGTTGAACTTCACTTCACTGTTTGTGTTATTGACCACAGCTCGATGACATCGAAGCCATCATTCTATGACATCGAACACAAGTCGATGACATCAAATTTTTATATGAAAAATCAAGTTGGTTGTTAGACATATTGGATGCAATTCTCAATGAATTGAAGTCCTGTTCAATGACTCGAAGATCTGCTCGATGACATCGAAGTCAGTTCGATGGCATTGAATTTATTGAAGAATTTTGAAGCAACTCACTAGACGGTTTTGAAAACTTTTTCGATTACTAGAAGAACATTCGATGACATCGAAGGAAGGTTTGATGATATAAGA
Source organism: Magnolia kwangsiensis (assembly GCA_037074715.1). Taxonomy (NCBI): domain Eukaryota; kingdom Viridiplantae; phylum Streptophyta; class Magnoliopsida; order Magnoliales; family Magnoliaceae; genus Magnolia; species Magnolia kwangsiensis. The sequence goes on from CM073583.1 coordinate 45,971,596, forward strand.
ACTTACGCAGTGTGAAAGGTAAAAAGGCGTGACTTCCAGATTCATATCCCTTCGATGACATCGAAGACTATTCAATGACATCGAAGATGTTACGCATAGTTACGCGGACTGCGTAAATTTAGTCAGTTTTGTGAATCCGGACGGGAAAGCTATAAATATGGGTTTCCTAAACACTTTTAGGGATATGTAGGGTTTTGAGGAGTAAAGCAAAGGGGTGGAGCCATCATCTAAGAGTTTCTTTTTTCATTTTTCCTAGTTTTTAATGCTTTCTTTTAGGGTTTTGATTCCAATCATATCTACGGTTGGCTAAACTTCTTAGCTAGGGCAAAGAGGTGAAGCTTGTAGTGTTTTTGGAATGTTTTTCTTATTTGATTCTTATTCTTGTTGAACTTCTTTAATTCTAATTTGATATTTAAGAAATATGTTTAGTTTTTAATGATTTGTTGTAACTTAAATTACAATAAATCTGCAATAGCTTTAAGTATTTTCTTTTCTTCTTTGAGATTGTGGGATTGGTAAATCCTGTTGTTAGCCATCATCTCCAAGGAATAGTTTGGTGATGAAATCCCTTCCAATCCTCACAATTCCCCTTCATTGAGAATTAGGTCAATGAAAGTTCATATTTGATTTTAATGATATATCTTCTAATTAGATAGGATAAGACTCCAGTTCCAATTGTGCTCCTTGAATTAGATAAGAAAACATCCTGATAGCTGTAGTGGATCATTGGAACCCTACTTCCCACCTTTAAATTCATAAGTTTTAATTACAAATTCATAATTATTGTTTCAAATAATTTTAGATTTAGTTTTAGATCTTCTTCTAGTTCTAATTCCAGTTACTTTCATAATACACACAAAATTAGTCCCTATGGATTCGACCTCGGTCTTGCCGAGATTATTACTGCATCACGACTCTACACTCGAGATTGTGAATAATGACATGTTGATTGCCAGTCATAGCATGCTTGAAATCGATTTACTGAAGATTCAGTTATTAGGGACATTCGATATGAAAGATTTAGGGGCTATAAAGAAGGTTCTCGGTATTGATATATACAGAGACATGAAAAAGAGCAGGCTTTGGTTATCTTAGAAGGAATACCTTAAAAAGGTATTGGTGAAGTATGGGATGGACAGGGCAAAGCCGGCCAGCATTCCCCACATGGCTTACTTCAAGCTTTCCTTAGAACAATGTCCTAATATAGATTAGAAAAAGCATGTTATGTCTCGTATGCCTTATTAGAATGCGGTCAACAGTTTGATGTATGCCATGGTCTGTATGAGACTGGATATTTCACATGCAGTTGGTTTTTTTAGTAGATATATATCTAATCCCGAGAAGCAACACTGGAAAGTAGTGAAATGACTACTTCAATACATTCGAGATATGCAGGACTATTCTTATCTTTTAAGAAATCAGGAGCCAAATGTAACGCCCCGAGTTTTTGAAGCCTGAGTATATGACTCATTCTCCAAAAACCCGAGTGTTAACCTTTAAAGATAGTCAAAATCAGGTATTTTTTACTTTTCTTTTTCTTTCAGAGTTAGCAGCTTAGCTAAAGATGGACAAATCAAAATAAAGAAGAATTTTATTTGCATTTGGAATATACGAGTGACTTCCCATAATGACTTATACAAACCAATGTCTCTATATTAATAAATACAAGAATCACATAATTTACATATGAGAAATAATAAAATGCACATAAATTTGAGCCACAAGATCGCATAACTTCTCTTGGCAAATGCAGTCATGCAACTCTGGCACTTATACCCTGCTCCTCATCAAGTCTGAACAAGTTTATCATTTAAGTCACATGTACTACCTGTACGGTTATATATTTGATGAATGAGTGGCTATCTCAGTGTGAATTTCTCTCAAGATTACACATCACTACGTTAGTCAAGCATAGTTTTAAAGAATAAATGTAAGACCTGTGTCTTAGTCCGTACCGTTCCGTAGACTTCTGCGGCTTTACCGGTCAGATTCTGGCAACCTTTAACCCTTAACCGATATTTACGCGCGACCCTGATTCATATGCCGTCAACCCATATCGACTCAACCCAAGACCTTTACCATAGCGACCACGCCGTCGCTACTGTTTTGATGCCGCGACTCCCGCGCTGAGGCGATACCTTAGTCAGGAAATGTAGGCAAGCGTTCGGTGCGAGGAAAACGCTGCGCATTGTGAAACCCAAGAGAATCTCTACGAAATGTCACATCAATCCATCAATCTATCAATCCATCAACATGTCAAGAACATGTCAAGTACACATCACCTTTCACCCATTCCCAAGCAACCACAAAAGTCAAGAATCTCTTACAAAGCCCATACCTTTCTTATACCAAAAACCCTCAAAGTCAAAAAGTTCTTATACCACCCATGCTTTTCTTACACAAATAGCCACAAAAGTCAAGATTTTCTTACACACCCATCACTCACCACATCCATCACCCATCTATCTTTCTCTCCCTTTTACAACTCTCTCTCATTTTCAAACTCAAAAGTCCAAGCAAGAAAAATCCATACGTATGAGGCTCTCCCTCTCTTCCAAAACTCCAAGTGTGGCCCCCCTCTCCATTCCAAGATCTCCCAATCCTAGCCATCCATTTCTCATCTCCTCCATTAGAATCAAAGCTAAGGTGTTAAGGAACCCATAGGAACAAGAAGATCGGACAGTGAGTGCTTGATAATGTTAGTTTTTCATATTTTTGAGATGGGCCAAGTGAGACCAACCGATCAATGGTTTGGATCTCACTTGGGACCCTAAAATGTAGCCGATGACCCACTTTGATCATCATAATCATTCCATGATGGGGCCATTCTCCATGGACCCCAACATGATGTTTATTTATTTGCATACCTAGGGTCATCTAGACCGTCTATTTTAGTGGAGAAGGGATCTCCACCGTTGGATTTTGTATTTAATGGGGCCATGTGTAATGGGACCCAATTGATGTATATTTCAAATCATGCAAGGGAGGGCCCATAGTGGCGGGGTCCCTCCATCATTCGATCTCTCTCTTTCTCTCTTTCTTTCCTTCCCTATTTTGTGGCCCACTTAATAAGTTGTGAGATGTCTAACCCGTTCATCAAGGGGCCTTACCTTGATGTGGGTCTCATGTACATCATCCAATCATTTGGTGGCCCACCCTGGTAGTATGTATGAGGGTGGGACCCACCTTAAGTACATGTGTTATATACAACCGTCCAGCGTCCAAGGATGCTGGACTCTGCCAAAGTGGAGTGTGAGTTGCCGTGGGTGTACAGACGGCAGCAAGGCATAAGAAATTGAAATTTTTTTTGGGAAGGGCTATACATGTGGGCCCCACCTCAATGTATGTTGTTAATCCATGCTGTCCATCTCATTCCCTGGATTATTTTAGGCGTTGAGCCAAAGAATGATGCTGATCCGAGGTTCTAGCGGGCCATACTTTTTAAAATAGTGATTCTCATCGTTTATAAATTATTTTAAATTTTTCTTTAGGCCAAAAATATTCAACATTGGACTCTTTTGGCTTGTCTTAAGCCAGGGAAGCCAATGGATGGGGTGGATCTACTTGTTACGGGCCCTAAATGTGAAAAACCCCTGAAAAATAGGTTTTTCAAAATTTTAAAAAAATATATATATGAGAGGCCTCTGCCTCTCTGACATGCTACAGCAGCAGCACGCTGCTGCGTGCAGCAGGCGGGCAGGCAGCGTCCCACGGCCCCTGCCATGGGCCCCACCATGATGTATGTTTTACTTCTACGCCGTTCATATGGTGGGCCACCCCCTGAGGTGGGTCCCCTCCAAAAATGGGCCTCATCCAATGCTCAGGTGGCCCACATCATAGGAGACAGTGTGATTGAATGTCTATCATTAGAACCCTTCTATGGGCCACAGAAGTTTTGAATCAAGATGAAATTTGTGTTTTACCTTCACACAGGTCCGTGTGACCTTGTCATCGGGTTGGATGGCATTTAATCTTGATAGTGGGCCCCACATGGGACCCGCAGTGATGTATGTGTTCTATATCTACTGTCCAGGCGGACGGTGGTACCCACCATGATACATTTGTTTTATCCACCATTCGTCCAGCGGACAGTAGAGCCCACCGAATGCATGTGTTTTATTCACACCACCCCCCTGGCTAAATGACAAATAAATATGATAGTGGGCCCCCTGGCCCACACGCTGGATGGCAAATAAACATTACAGTGGGCCCTTTGCCATTTTGGATAGAAAATAAACATTTCAGTGGGCCCTTTGTCATTTTGGATAGAAAATGAACATTACAGTGGGCTCTTTGCCATTTTGGATGGAAAATAAACATTTCAGTGGGCCTCCGGGCCCATGGAATTAGGCTCATTTGTCGTATCTTAAGGCCCATGGGATTGGACCCATTTTGAAGTATTCCAAGGCCCATGGGTTGAGGCCCATTTGATGTACATATGGGGCCCAATTGGTGTGACCCATTTGTTACATATAAGACCCATAAGATTAGGCCCATTTGATGCAATCTAAGGCCCATTAGTTATGACCCATTGCAATGCACATAAGGCCCATTGGTGTGGTCCATTTATGTGTCCCATTTGATGAATAAAAGGCCCTATATGACATGGCCCATTTGATGTATTTAAGGCCCAATGGGATGTACCTAAGGTCCATTGCAATGTGTGATCCCAACACAGATTATGTAACGATGTTTATGACGATCGTGCCTTGGGAGAAATGTTGGTTTGACATCCACATTACGAGTGTAATGCTGGTTGGATGTCCACATTACGACTCTCCTTAGGGCCCATTATTAGGCCCATACTTATTGTGCATAGGCCGTCCAGGCCCATCTGCATTGTAAGGATAGTTCATTACTTTATCACAAGTTTAGTATAGTTTCATGACTCATGATCATACGCATCATATGTATGCTTGATATGAGAATTGACTGATCATGGCATATGCTTTCAGGCAGATTATTTATGGGACCCCGATTAAGCGGTGTTGCCCTACATAAGCGCACGATACACGCAGGATTGCTGCATGATTGGATAGTGTGACTCATGCATTTCGCATTGTGTGATATGGTTACTGTACGCCCTAGCGACATCGGGGCCATAGCCTCCACAGACGTATCGTGGTTGGCAGGATTGGATACCAGAAATTTTATTCTACATGGGGTGCTATAGATATCCCTGGGTGAAGGTCCCTAAACCCTTATGGTACTAAGAGGTTGTTCCAACGTCTAAACTGAGTGGGTAGATGAGCGTTGAGTGCCGATTACTAGATGGTTGCGCTCTCCACTGTGTCGTGGTCGGTTGGAAGGGGGTGCGGCCTTACCCGCCCGAGAGTAGGGGGCAAAGCTAGGTTGAGTTTGACCAGCTCGAGGAATGGGTCCGCTATTGACGAATCGAGCCCGATATTGGCAGATGGATAGTGAGGTCTCTTCCACTTACCTTATTGTACGTGATGTGGCGGTGATCTAGTTTAGAGTGTACTAGACCCCAGTGATATCCTAGAGTTGAGCTGTATTGATATATGAACTTAGATGAGGATTGTATGCTTGACTTGCATCTTGCATCGCATAGCCTTGGTATGGCTCATGATATTTATGGATCCATCTGCATATTCTGCATTACTTTGATATTGCATGATCATATTACTACTTTGCGTACATACTTTCACCACCCTCTAAACTTTCTATAAGCTTATGCACGATTGTTGCATGCAAGTGACATTGGGGCGCAGCAGCACTGAGGTAGGAGCACTTTACAGATCATTTTGGAGTTTTTGTTCTTTACCATTATATTTCCCTTTATGCTCATTGTACTTGTAAAGTTTTTGATCATAGTGGAAATGTAATGGAGTTCTTGGTTGTTTTTTGTGCGTTATGCCTTTGGTTATGCTTATTACGAATCAAACTGACGTTGAAAATCCTCCTCATAGCATCCCAGGATCGGAACCTGGAGAATGGGCGCGAGGAGCCGAGAATGGGGTTTTACGGAGGTTGTCGGCGCCGGATTCGGCGATCGGGAATTTTATGAGCCCAGTTTCTGAGTTTGGGACGTGACAATAAAGTATCCAAAACAATACATGATGCAGTCTTATTTAAATGCATGGATGCGTGAATGCATATCGACCTGGGGATGCTCATTCAGTCGGACTTGAGCTCATCACTCATACACATGCTGGTCATCAGCGCAACACATCACATGTGTACATCACGTATAATATAATGACCAAGCCATTGTACATCACATACATAGGTCGATAGTCGATGGTCTGGGAGTTAGCGAAACGATACCCCACTAAGCTTAAGGGCACATGCTACAACTTCCAAATTAGCCACCCGTCATCGCAAGTATACTATGAATGCATGATTAACCCATCCATTATTATTCTGATTACTACTAGTCAATTTAAGAAAGCTCAAAGGTCACTATGGGGGGCTCGTCACCCAGCGTAAGCCAACAGATCGGACATAGTATCCCATTCCACCATCCCTGGTTTATAAGACTCCAACATTATGATGTTTAATGGTAACCTCCTCGACTAGTGGTCAATCGTAGTACCACAAGTGGATCTTACCATCGCATAGATATATATAAATAATCCATTAAGCCACTTAGGGTAAAAAAAACCACGTAAGGCAAAAGGGCAGATATCATATCAAATCCGCCAAGGGTAGATATTACGTCAAATGTGCAAAGGGTAAATATCACATCAAAGGCGCAAAGGGTAGATATCACATCAAAGCCATAAAGGAAAGATATCACATCAAAGGCGTAAAGGGCATATATTACGTCAAAGCCACAGAGGGTACAAGGATCCGCAAGATAGTAAGTCCACTCAAACTTAGGTAAAATGGCCACTAGGTCGGGGCCCATTATAGCCATAATCAGTCAAGTTACATCCCGATGATGGGTGTACATATACAAGTGGGGTTTCCCACTGATAGAGGTACCAGTTTAAGTTCCATGAGCAATCCACAAGTAATCCACAAGCATGAGAAGGTATACAAGTATAACATACATATGTTTATATAAGATAAATGTTGAGCATATAAGTTGGAGATCAAATTCAACACCTAGCGTAAGTAATAGAGATATCAATTATCAATTGTAATTAAAATAGGAACTATCACTTAACCAATAGGAAAGTTGAAAGCTCAAGGGGAAGAAATCATCACCTTATGACCAGGTTCACTAATTAATGTTGTTAGAGAGCGCGCACACCTTAAGAATCAAATCCTACCATGAATTACAAACCGCATGGTTAGATCAAAGTTTACAAACTATCTACGATTACGTTTAACGTTAGGATCTTAATTATGCTACCTAGTGGACTTTTACCTACCATCCAACTTAAGGTTTGGATTTTGAAAAATATAAGATTTTTAGTTATAACATCTAAGTAGATAATTAAATCTAAATTTTCACATGAGGGTAGAGAGTTATACCTTAGCGGAAATTTGATGCGGTCCAACTAAGTGTGGAGCAAGTTAACTCAGGAGGATGGGTAGGATCAGCGATCCGATTCAACTGAGTCAACTCAGTGACTCCCTCCCCTACACTCCGTAGGGTATCTGACTTGCCTAATCAATGAGCCAACGGTTTGACTCGGTTCCAAACTAAGTTGACTCAGCTGCCACATTTCTTCTCTCATTCTCCCTCTCCTTCCTTCTCTTCTTCTCCTTTCCCCTCCCTCTCTCTCTCTCTTTCATTTCTATGCTTCCTTCCAACTTGCAACATCCACAAGCTTGCTGGAAACGACGAGACCTAACCTAACTCGCAAAACTCTACCCAATGAGTTTCAACCAAGTCGTCTCGGGATGTCTCTCTCTCTCTTTCTCTTCTTCCTTTCTCTTTTCTTTCTTCTCTCTCTCTCTCACTTAGACTAATACACTAGCAGGATTATTGGAGTAAACTAGGCCCATCCTGTGCACAAGACTTGATAGCAAGTCGGGTTGACTTGGAGAGTGTAAACCTATGACTCTCAATCCCTCTATCCCTTCCTTCTCATCATTACTGGTGAGTCCATCTAGCTTAGGCCCTATTTTGACTAGGATCGAGCGACTCCAAATGAGTCAATGACTCAACATGAGTTTGTAAACCAACTCAGTAGCAACTCCTCGAAGAGAGGCAACATCCCTTGCTCCTCTCTTCTTCTTCTTCTTCTTTTTCTTCTTCTTTCCTTCTTGTTTCTCTACTCTCTATTTCTCCCTCATTTTTTATTTTTCTTTTTTACCTCCACTGCATCATCTAGCAACTTGTGACCCAGCGAGTCTAACTTGGGTAAGTCAGTGTGGTGTGGCGAGCACCACGAGCAACAACTCTCTTCTAAAATGCCTTCTTCTACTTCTTACTTTCTCCCCTTCTCTCCCTAGCCTTTCACAAGGTCTGGATGGACTAGACCCATCTCCAACTCGAGCCAATCTCATCCCAATGAGTCAATCCCACTCAACCCGACAACCAGCCCTCGCTCTCACTCTCGTTTTCTCTCTCTCTTTCCCTCTAATTTTCTCTTTCATTTCCTGAATATTTAGTAAGAATCTCGAGAGAACAGGGCCCTTTTTTATAGACTTGGAGCTAGGTTTAAGTCCGCATCCAACGTCCATGCTTTCGTGTAATAATGGCCTGGATAAGTTGGCTAAATCTCGCTGCATGGTGTTGATCCGACGTGATGAATTCTCACTGCCATGGCCCACCAAAGGGGCATTTTTTATTAGAAAATGGGGTCCACTACCTCACGGTTGGACGGGGAAGATGAAGTGGCCATCAATGGCAAACCTCCATCAAAGGTCTTACCCCATGATCTGAGCCATTTGGACGGGCCAGATGGGGGTACGGATCCTTGTGGGGCCCAGTAACCTCATCACATTTCACTTGAGTGTAACCACTCACGTGATGTTCTGTTGCATCCCTTATCTCGCATGGTCTGAGGATCATCTCGGGGAAACGGCCACACCCAAGATAATTGGATAAAGCTTCAGCAACAGCCCTGATCTCGCCAGCTAGCCTGCCCAAAGAGGAAAGCATTCGACTGTCTTTCTTCCGCTAGCAGGGTGTTTGCCTTTTTCTATCGTTGAATGCAGGGTTAGGATTCCCTTCAGAGGGACACTTGGGATAGTAGGGCTTCTCCTCATCTGGATCGCCACCCTGGCAGTCAGGAGGAGAAACGGGCTTTACATTTTTGTAAAAATGGCCGTACATAGTCGATCTATGCCATCGATTGTGTACACGCATATGTGCATCTGTATGTGGGAGGGACCAAGCTTCGGTCGGGTTCGAGAACTCTATAGGATGGGAGGTTTGGATCAGTGACCAGATCTTTATCGGTGGGCCGTTGGACGCTCGAGCAGACCGCTGTTTGAAATTCTTGTGGGAGGAAACCGAAAGAAGGGAAGAATCCCTCCTTTTTAAGGTTTGGTTTGGTCAAACCTGGTTTGACCAGGCTTTCCTACCTGGTGTTTCGTGGGTGTGTACCTTGCTGTGTACATGCAAAGGGTGGGGTCCATAGTGAATATTGGACTAATCCACTCCGTTCATCTGTTTCATCAGCTCTAATTGGACCCCAGTCCAAAGGATGAGTTAAATCCATGACCAAAGTAGGCTATTTTGCCAGGATTCTTGATACTAACATTCCTTCTATCAATCCAATGGTCGGATGACCTCCTGACACAATCCTAATGCCTTTAAGGATCCTACTCTAGTTTGGTTAAACATCCACGACGTATTCATTGATCAGATAACCTGATAGGAGTAATTTCAGGTGTTGAATTGTTAAATGCTAGTTGTGGACATAATGAACAGTGGATCTCATGATTCAGGGTTCTAATTTAAGATGGTTGGTTAGATATGTCTATTAATGAGATTAAGGCGTTAAAAATAAGTTTATCTGATGGTGTGATGGCCTATCTCAAGGACACAATGGATAGATGGTCTAATTGATAGGTGAAAGCTATTTTTATGCTTAGCTAGGTGCATGGTTGAGTTTATATGATGATCTTGAGGTGTTTAGGTGTGATATCAAATGCCTTATCGGCTGTATTTTGTATAATGGTTTGAATGAAGTCCTACGTTAAGAACTAAGTGGTTAATCACGATTAGTCAAGCATTGCGTAAGTTACACGTTACGTGTGTGTTCTAATACGTTGGCTTAATGATAACACCTGAGTACTAAAAAGTATGGGGTGTTACACCAAATTAGTAAGGTATATGAATTCTAATTATGCAGGTAGTGTGGACAGTAGAAGGTTGACTTTCGGCTACTCGTTTATTTTAGCGGGTGGAGCGATTAGTTGGATGTCGAAGCTTTAGTCCGTGGTGACTTTTTTCACAACCAAAGCTGAGTATATGACAATGACAAAGGCATTCAAGAAAGGTGTTTGGTTGAGGGGGATGATAAATCAGTTAAGGCTTTAATAAAAGGACGTGCTGGTTAATTATAACAATGAAACTGTGATCAATTTAACTAAAAATTATGCTTATCACTCACATACTAAATATATTGATGTTCGTCACCATTTTATTGGATAGGTGCTTAAAGAAGGAGACATGACTCTGGAGAAGATTCACATGAGCGTAAATCCGACGAACATGCTCACTAAGGTGGTTCCCTTAGAAAAGTTCAAGTTATGTGCAACTTCTCTGAGCTTGGCGAAGGTGTAAAACGAAGATGGATGATGCACGAGAAGTAATGACGGAACTATGATGCAAGGTAGAATTAGAGACGAGGAAAAAGAAGCTATGAAGATTGGTGATTGAAGACATGGTGGAGATTGTTGATTAACATCTTAAATATGTAAATCAACACGTCCGTCGATGACAGTTTGATGCCATCAAGCAGACTTCAAAATCATCGAAGTCCTGCTCTATGCCATTGTAAAAATCTAAAATTTTTCATGTTGGTTGCTGGACACTTTGTGTGAGACCCGTATCCTAGCCCCTACCATTCCATAGGCCTCTGCGGTCCTCCTGATCGAATTCCAGCGACCTGTGATCTATTATCGGTGTTTGTGCATGATCCTGAATCATATCTTGTATTCTAGAGTTGGCTCGACATGTGACTTGTACCAATGCGACCGTGCCATTGCCAGCCCGTACCATTCCATAGGCCTCTGCGATCCTCCCGATTGAATTTTAGTGACCTGTGATCTGTTACCGGTGTTTGCGCGTGACCCTGAATCATATCCTGTATTCTAGAGTCGACTCAACACATGACTTGTACTAATGTGACTGTGCCATTGCCATGGTTCCGATGCTGCATCTTGCACGTTGAGGCGATACTTGGGCCAGGAGATGTGGGCCCGTGTTCAGTTCGAGAAAAATGTTGCACATTGCAAATACAGAGAAAATCTCTACAACACATCACATCAATCCATCAATCAAATGTCAAGTACAACACCCATCCCCAAGTACAACCATCCCTTCCTAAGTCAACTCTATCTTACAACTAAGTACACATCCATCACCCATCACCCATCTCTCACCCATCTCTCTCTCTTACACCTCTCTCTCATCTCTCTCTCTCTCTCTCATTTCCTCCCAAGAAACCCACGTCCAAGCTCCATGACAGAGCTAGGTGTGGCCCACCTTCTTACCTCCCATCTCCACCCTCCAAGCCTCATCTCAACCGTTAAAATTGTTCCCTCAGATCTCTAGCATGCTTTGGTGGAAGGAGGTGAAAATCATAGGTGGGTGATCGATCATTGGATTTCATTTTGTTTAGGGACTACTTGTTGTGGGACCCATCACGGTGTATGCATTGTATAGGGAGGGCCCATAGTGGCGGGGTCCCTCCCCTCCTCACTGTCTCTCTCTCTCTCTCTCTCTCTCTCTCTCACTGTCTCTCTCTCTCTCTCTCTCTCTCTCTCTCTCTCTCTCTCTCTCTCTCTCTCTTCCTTTGATGCCGTGTTGCCCACCTGATGCGTGTGATAATCCACACCATCCATCACGTTGGGCCCACTTTGATGTGTGTGGTGTATCCACACAGTCTAGCAACTTGGATGGTGAGGCCCATCGTTGCACATGTGTATCATCCATATTGTCCATTCACAGTGGAGCCCACTTTGATGTGGATTTCAGCCACACTGTGCATATGTTTTGCTATAACAGTAACAATTGCTGCTGACGTCACCAAGCCTGAGGGTCTAATCGTGAGGTATGTGTTATAAACCTGACCATCCACTCATGTGGACTCCACTTGGATGCATGGATCTGATCCACATCGTTCATGTGTATGGGACGGTGGGCACTGAGGTATGTGGGCCACACTGTGATGTATATGTTTACATCCAGTCCATCCAACATGGACCCACCTTTCATCCACACCGTCCATCCCATATGAGGCAGATCTATCAGGTGGACTGCACTAACGATGGAGGATTGAACATCAACTAGTGAAATCCTTTCACAAAAGTTCTGGATTAATATGATTCTATATATATTACATATTATATTATATATATTGATATTATATATATATATATATATATATATATATATATATATATATATATATATATATATATATATTATTATGGTGGGCCCCATGTGGAACCCACCTTTGATGGAAACTGTTGGACGATGTACCTATAACAACAATATAACTGCTGTATTGCCGTTGGCTAACCTCGTGGACCCCATCATGTGGTCCGAGTTATATCCTAACCGCATATCCATTTCCTGGTGGGGCCCACCTTAGATATGGTATCTACACCGTCCATCTACCATGTACGGCCCACCTTAATGCTCTACATTTACACCGTCCTTGTTGTGATCCACCATGATGCAGGTGCTGTATCTACAATGTCCAACCATTTTGAGAGATAAATTTATGGCTTGGGAAGAAGAATAAGATAGATCTAGTGATTAGGTGGACAACATTGCAAAAAAACAGTGGAGATTGAACGTCCACCATTGAAACCCTTTTTGGGTCGCAGAGGTTTTGGATCAATATGATATTTATTTTCCCCCTTAATCTAGGTCTTTGTGACCTTATGATTAGATTGGATGGGGAATAAACTTTAAGGTAGGCCCTGTGATTAGTTTAACAGTGAGAACCATTATCGCCACGATTATTTGTGGTATGGCCTAGATGATCTCCCATTATGATTCATTTGGATAACACTCTAAAATGATCTCTAAAAATAGATGTATGGTTTAGGTTGGTCACCTAGAACGGTGGGCCCGATTTGACGTTAATGAGGCCTACCTTAATGTATTCTATGGCCCATCTCTGAAGCCCACCTTGATATATTTGTAGCCCACTTGAGGCCCATTAGTGCGGCTCATCTATGAGGCCCATCATGATGTATATTTGAGGCTCATGTGATAGGGCCCACCTGCCTTGTATTTAAAGCCCATATGATGGGGCCCATTGTGATGTATTTGAGGCCCATGGGTAAGGCCCATTATGATGTATTTATGGCCTATGGGCAAGGCCCATTGTGATATGTATTAGGCCCATGAGGCATGGGCCGTTGTGATGTATTCGAGGCACATGGGCAAGGATTAATATGATGTGTTTATGGCCCATAAGATGAAGCCCATTGAGATGTATTTCCAACCCATTCGACTTAACCCATTTGATTCGGTCCATTTGATATGGCTAGATGTGATATATATATTAGCCCATGAGTGAGGCCCAATGTGATGCGTATATGCCCCATAAGTGAGGCCCATGATGATGTATGTTAGGCCCTTGTGTGTGGCCATGGGCCCACGGTACGTTTGGCTCTATGTGAGCCACTCCTTGGGAGCAATGTTGGTTGAATGTCCACATTAATGGGTAATGATGGTTTAATGTCCACATTGTGACCTTTCTTAGGCTTTATTTGGCCGATTCCGATTGTAGATACCGATTCTGATTGTCGAGGCCGATTTCGATTCTGATTGTTGAGACTGATTTCAATTATCGTGGCCGATTACTGATTCCGATTATTGATCAATTTCGATTATCGTGGCCGATTACCGATTTGCGATCGATGCTGATTATCATGATCAATTGTCGATTCTGATTGTCGTGGCCGATTACCTATTCCAATTATCGATTGATTTTAATTATCCTGGCCAATTACCAATTAGCGATTGAGGCTAATTATCGTGGCCGATTGCCAATTCTGATTATCAAGGCCAATTATCGATCGATTTTGATTGTTGTGGCCGATTGCCGATTTCGATCATTGAGGCCGATTATTGATCGATTTCAATTGTTGTGGCCGATTGCCAATTTCGATTATTGAAGCCGATCGTAGAGGCCCAATGTGATGTATATGCGGCCCATATTTGAGGCCCATTGTGATGTACATTCAGCCCATGTTTAAGGCCCAATGTGATGTATATGAGGCTTATGTGATGAGGCCCATTATGGTGCATTTGAGGGCTGGGTAATGGAGCCCATGGTGTTATATATTAGGCCTATCATGATGTGTATTAAGCTCTTGAGTGAGGCCCATGGTGTTGTATATTTGGCCCTTGTGTGAAGCCATGGTCCACTGTGTGTTAGGCTTTATATGGGCCATTCTTTGGGGGCAATGTTGGTTAAATGTCCACATTATCGAGGTCGATTGTCGATGATGGTTATTAATACCAATTATGAGTATGTGATAGCATAACATCATGATACATGCCCATACGCATCATCTACATGTTTGTTATGAGATATGATTGACCATTGCATATACCATAGTGCCAGTTGTTATGAGACTCCCTGATAGGTGGAGATTGTCTCACATGAGCGCACAGTATGTGCAGGATTTATGCATGACTGGATTGTATGACTCATGTATCTTGTATTATGAGCTGTGATTATTGTACGCCCTAGGGACATCAGGGCCGTAACCTCCACAGGCATATCGTGGATAGCTAGATGGGATACCAAAAATCTGTTACTAGCATCAGGTTACCATAAATGGCCCTGGGTGAAAATCTCTAAACCTTCTTGGTACTAGAGGACGCCCCAATGTTAAGACTGAGTAGATACATGAGCGCCCGAGTGCCGAATTTCAGGAGGCCGCGTCTCTCACTGTGTCGTGGTCAGTTTGAAGGAGGTGTGGCCTTACCCACTCGAGGGTAGGGGGCATTGCTAGGCTGAGTTTGACCAGCTCATGAATGGGTCTGCTATCAATGTGCCAGGTAGATATTGGTTGACTACTGGTTAGGAGGATAGTGAGGTCTCTTCCACTTACATGGTCACGCGTTAGTGGGCGACAATTTGGATGTAGAGTGTACTAGACCCCGGTAATGATCCCAGAGAGGAATCATATTGATATGTGGACTTATTGAGCAGGAGTTACATACTTATTCATTCATTTACTATCCACTTGGGCTAGTGGTGCGCAATTATTTATTACGTTACCTTCGCATGGTAAGGATTTCAATTAGGCACGCGAAAAACCTGACATCAGGAGTCTACTACATTGAGTTTGACTATCCAAATTTAGGTATGAGACTGGTTTGGATAGAAGTCCTTTGTGATAGACCCCATAGCCTGCGATACTACGTACTATCATCCCAACTTCAATCCAGCTTGGTCATTTCATTCGCACCACATATTGCATTATATCATCAGCATCTGATATTTGGCTTGCTATCCCCGCATTGCATAGTTGATCTACATTGCTTCATTAGTATATGATATTATTTTTATTATATTTTTTGTATCGCATAGCCTAGATAAGGCTGATGGTATGTAAGGGCCTATCAGCATGTTGCATTACTCTGATATCGTATGATTTATGAACTTGCCAGCATTTCTGATATTATATGATTTATAAGCTTGTCAGTATTTCCGCTTACTTTGATTTCTATGATATTGCTTACTTAACACTTACCTTGTGCACACACCTTCACCACCCACTAAGCTTTCTGTAAGCTTATGCACAATAGATGTGTGAAAGTGGCGTTAGGTTGCAGCAGCGTTGAGTATGGAGCATGTCGCGGTCTTCTGAAGCTTTAATTTTGACATATGTATTTCCCTTTCAGTATTGTATTCAAATGTTTATATTAGTAGATATGTGATGATGATGTTGCCTTTGTGATTTAGGTAAACTTGTGGTTATGCTTATTATGAGTTAAATGAAAGTTAAAAAATCCTCCTTGTAGGATCCCTGGATCGAAATCTGGCGTATGGACATTACAAGCTGAGAATAGGCTACTACGGAGGCTGTTGGCACCAAATTGGACAATCGAAAATTTTATGAACCCGGTTTCCGAGTTTGGGGCATGACACTTTGGGTGTCCTGCTCAATGTCATTAAAGGGTTCAATGCCATCGACAGTCTGTTAATGCCATCGAAGTCCCATTAAAGCTGCCATTGAAATATCGCGCAAAGTTGTATATTTACGGGATTTATTTTCTATTATGATTGTGATTCTCCTATAGGCTATAAATATGGGTGTAATTAGGATTAAGGTGTATCTCAGAGCTTTCTAATTAGTTTCTAGTATTCTCTTGATCTCTTTTAATTTTTGTTTTCTTAGTGCATTATTATCATTTTGTGTTGTGGTTTTTTCTCGTAAGGGTTTTTCCAAGTTAAATTTAGAGTGTTTGATTAGACTTAGTTGTTACAATTGGAGTACTTTTCTTAATTCATCTATGTGTGCTTCCGCAGTCCCCCAACAATATTGCACTTATGGATGAAGGCTAACTAAGTTTCTGAAATTAGCTTTTACATAAGAGGTATAAGCTCGAAAGAATTTTGACAATCACTTTATAGGTGACATTGCATAGGCTTATCAAGCAAAGGTGATGACCTCAGATGGATTATGAATTTTTAGGATGAGGGCTATAATCATACATTAATTTCTTTAAGCATGTGTCCTAAGTGAAGAAGGCCCGATGTTGAGACTCAAATATTGCATATTTTCCCCCCATTTATATCTTGACTTTATGAATATGATAAGGCTTAATGGTAGATTTTATACATGTTTGTGTCTCAAGGTTAGTTTAAGAGATTGGATTGAAAAGAATGCTAAAAGCATGGGTTTAAGGCTCAAGAATTGTTAAAACAAAGAACAGATCTTTAGATACCAAGATTGAAGATTTTAAGACCTCAAGATCCAAGAAAATCAAGTGGATTAGGAAGGAAGTTAGAAGAACAAAGTGTTAAAATTCACTTCACAATCTGTGTCATCGACTAGTGTTCGATGACATTGAAGCCATCATTCGATGACATCGAATACAACTCGATGACATTGAATTTTCACAGGAAAATCAAGTTAGTTCCTGGACATATTGGATGCAATTCTCGATGAATCAAAGTTATGTTCAATGACTCGAAGAAGATGTGCTTGATGACATCACCGACTGTTTGATGATATTGAATTCATTAAAGAAATTGAAGCAACTCACGGGACTGTTTCGGACATATTTTTGATGGATCGAAGACCCTTCGATGGAATCGAAGGACTTCTCAATGACATCGAAGGAAGGTTTGATAACACAGAGAATTATGTAGTGCGAAAGGAGAAAATGCATGACTTCTGGATTCAAACCCCTTCAATGATATCGAAGGAGGTTCAATGACATCGAAGCATTACGCGAAGCTTACGCGAAGTGGGTAAATTTGAGGCAATTTTACGATTTTGTGGAAACTAGTTTATAAATATGGGTTTTCTAGGTCTTTTTAGAATATTTAGGGTTTAAAGGAGCAGAGCAAAGGGTGGAGCTATCATCTAAGAGTTCTTCTTCTCTTCTTCTTAGTTTTTAATGCTTTCTTCTAGGGTTCTGAATCCAATCATGTTTATGGTTGGCTAAATCCCCTTGCAAGGGCTAAGGGGTGAAGCTTGTAGCGTGATTGTGATGTTTTTCTTATTTGGTTCTTTTTCTTGTTGAACTTCTTTGATTTTAATTTGATATTTAAGGAATACTTTTTGTTTTTAATATTTTTCTATGACTCAAATTATAATAGATCTGTAATAGCATGGAGTATTTTCTTTTTCTAATTGAGATTGTGAAGTTAGTAAATTCTGTTGTTCACCATCGTCCCTTAGGCATGGTTGGGTGATGGAATATCTTCTAACCTTCACAATCCTCTTATGGTTGGTTGCGAGATTGGTATGTCTTGTTGTTTGCCATTGTCTCCTGGGCATGGTCAGATGATGGAATCACTTCCAATCCTCACAACTCTCATCCGTTGAGAATTAGGTTAATGGAAGTTCAGATATGAGTTTATTGATATATCTTCTAATTAGATAGGATAAGACTCCAATTTCAATTCAGTTCCTTGAATCAAATAAGGAAACATCCTAATAGCTATAAGTGGATCCTTGGATACCCTTGTTCCCACCTTTAAATTCTTAAGTTTCTATTAAATTACTTACAATTACTTATATTCCTGAATTAAATTTAGATCTTCTTCTAGTTTTGATTCTAGTTACTTTCAAAATACATACGAGATTAGTTCCTATGGATTTGACCTCGGTCTTATCAAGATTATTACTGCATCGCGACCATACCTTTGGGGTTGTGAACAAGTTTTTGGCACCGTTGCTAGGGACTAATAGTTGGGTTTTTTTTTTTTTTTTTGAGATTAACTAGTTTTGGAATTAGGTTAAGATTATGGATTATTTCTTTTCTATTTTTAGGTTAGGGTTTTTCTGGTTTATTTTTAAAAACTAACTTTTCCTTCTCTTTTGTAGGATCTCAATATAGAAACTTCTAATTTGATAATATCTTTCTAATTCTTTCCCTTTCTTTTTTAGATTTCTTATTTGACTTAGGTTTCTTTCTTTTTAGGATTAGGTTAGATTTTTCTTATTTTCTGAATTTTTCTAATCTAGGGGTTTTAGAACTTTGTAACTTTAGAATTTTGCTTTTAGGATTTTTCATGTATTTTTATAAGGGACTAACATTGTTTTCTGACTATGTAGAATCTTCAATTATAGTCCTCTCTTCTGGTAACTTCTTCCATTTACTTACTGTCCATATTGCTATGGAATTTTTATTTTAGAAGTTGAGTTTCACCATATACATGCAAGAGTGAGAACATCAGTATGCTGAGCTAGTTAAGAGATGTTGCGAAGGAACGTCAAATGATTATGTTAGGAAACAACCCGTGTCTCAAAAAATTTCTAAAACCATCATCGATAGCTAGTCAGAACATAATGCTCCATTGGTTGAGAAGTCCTGTGATTATAGGCGAGAGAACAATTACACTCGACAGATTAAGAAAATAGTACATGCTTATTGGAGTGAAAACGATTATCACCCATTAGGCAATAAGAAAACATTCCGTGAGTATATTATGGGTGATAATGTGTACTAACAACCACCAAACTCTCCCACATATGACCCATATGACTGTGATCAGTGGAAACATCAATATTGGAAAGATGAACCAACAATAAATCATAGTAATAATTCTCTTGGATCTTCTACCTTTGAAATTCAATAAGAAACGATCCAAGAGGATTCACCTCAGAGTTATACAGTTATCTTACAGGCATTAGAAAAACATTAGATATGCTTGAATCATATATCGATAAGATAGCGGAAGCAAGGTTGTCCCAATCTCAACCTAATCGAGAAATATAATGTGAGGAAAGTGATCTTAGTTCGCTTAAGGAAAATACTAAAATTGGGAATGAGGAGTTGCAGTATGTTGATGAGTATATGATTCAAATTCCTGAAGAGTTGATTTCGATGACTGTCCAAAGTAAAGATCAAGACACATGGGTGTCTTTCAAATATAATTATACTGACATGTTTCACTCATATGACACAATTGGTTTCAATGAGGAGGGAGAGGCTAGTTTATTCGAACCTCAACTCAATCTAGAAATAAAATGTGAGGAAAGCAATCCCATTCCACTTGTGCACTGCATTGAATTGGAAGATGATGAGTATTAAGATGACAATCATGAATGTATAATCCAAATCCCCTCGGAATCAATCTCAAGTTTGGCCCATGTCAATAATTAGGAAGTGGTCGGCTATAAGGATTTACTCCACCAATCTGACATGTATGATTTAAATATTGAGGATGAGCCCCTTCCAACCGACCCTTCCAACTCTTATGAGGCGTGTTTAGACCACTCTCTTGAATTAAATGATGATATGATTTAGGAATGGACGAGTTGCTCAATATGACTCTGGAATTTGAAACCATCCAATTGAGGCCACCATCTGAGTTGTCAACCCTTGACGATACAATGCCTTTACTAAGTGGTAACAATGAACAAAGTCTTCACATCAATTCTTCACCTACTGATCTTTAATCTATCTATGTAGGACAAGGTAAGATACATCCATTGACAATTTATTCTCACCGAGATAAAGATTAAGAGAACATGTTTCCATCTACTTTTAAATAGGATGGAGTCCTTGGGCAGATCATCATAAACTCCAATGCGGAGGATGATTCCCTCTCATCTAAATCTCTCAACTCTATGGAAGAATGCTTGGCACACTTTGCAGATTCAAACGATCCCATGATACAAGACATAGTGAATGACTTGTGAGACAATACCTCGGTTATTAATATTAATCAAGGGAATCTTTATTTTGAAGAGCTTCCTTCCACAAATCCTGAATGTTTATTATTAGACGTGGAAGAGCTATAAATCGAACCGAAGTCTAAAACTTTGGAATGTGCTGAGACTACACCTCTTAATGAGATTTTTTTTTTGAATTTCATCTACTTGCAGTCTTTGATTCACCATAGTGTACTAACATTGAAAATTTTTCTGTCACAGGTGAATCATATATACTTTGGACATTTCAGGAGAATAAAAGAAAACCTTATGCCGAGGTCCATAAATTTCTCTAGAAATTCATGCTTCAGGGCATTCGTGCATATTGCAAAAAGGGATTTTGGATGATCTTATTGAGAAACCTATTAATAAATTTATCAAGATACTGGCTAGAGGAGGAACCTTGTTGCATGACTAAGTAGCTTTCCCCTGCTTTCTTAGTTTAGGTTTATTACTTTCGTAAGATTGAGGACCAGGATAGTTTGCTTTTGGTTTGTTTAGTTTTATTTTGTGCTAACCCATTTTATGCTAAGATTCGTGGAAAAGCTTCAAATTTCCTTCCTCCAGGTACTATCTTTCCATCACCACTCTCTTTCTTTTTCGTTGTCTCATATGCATTACATGCTTATATCTTTTACATTAAGGACAATGTAGATTTTAGGTTGGGGGTGAGGATTAGGTAAACTAATTAGTATTTTGTTTAGTTTTGAGTAGAAATTGTGAAATTTTTGAAAATTTCAAATTAAAACTTGTTTGGAAGCGATAGTTTGTGTAATTAAGAATGCTTTGAGTAGGATAATAAGATGAAGATTGAATATTAAATTATTAGAGTTTGATCACTTGAGTAAACTATCACCTTAGATTCTTGAATGATTAAGAGGAAATTTATATATCATGTTAATCTAAATCACAAACACGTTCAAGTTGCTTCATTAGAATATGCTAGGATTTTTGTTTGGTAGCTTGTGAATCATTGATAGATGTTGAGAATTGAGTCTGAAGAATTTTATCCACCCTAAAAGATGAAAAACCAATTAAAATAATAAGAGATCAACAAAAAGAATGAAGAATGATAACATCTTTGAGGAGAATGAAAAAGGTATCTGAAAAGGATGTAATGTCTAAAAAAATAAAATGAATAGGAGTAGCTGTCGATATAAAATAAAAAACCATTAAAAAAAGGTAAAGGGGGATATGTTTGGAATTAACACTTGAGTTTTTTTTACTAATTTTAATATGATGAACATGGCTAACATTATGAACTGATAGTGTATTCATGGGAAGTAAGTTGATATTCACCAAGCACATTGGAAAAACGTGATACATGAATTTATGATTTTAAAACCAATAAATAACCTATTTAATTGATTGCTTATGTGATTTGGCTCTAGGTTTTTAAAATATAACTTTCTTATCTTAACTCTACTCATTCATACTTGATTGAACAAAAGATTGTCTTCAGAAAAAAGTTTTGAAGTTTGAAGATGAAAGATTATTTTATGCATGTTTTTGCTCGGGACTAGTAAAATTCTGGTTGGGGAGTGTGTTGAGACTCAATTATTGCATATTTTTTTCCATTTATATATTAGTTTTATGAACATGAGGCTTAATGGTAGATTTTATACATGTTTGTGTTGCAAGGTGAGTTTAAGAGCTTGGATTAAAAAGAATGCTAAAAGCTTGAATTTAAGGCTCAAGAATTGCCAAAGTAAAGAAAGGATCTTTAGAGATCAACATTGAATATTTCAAGACCTCATGATCCAAAAAAACTAAGTGGAGAAGGAAGAAAGTCGGAAGAACAAAGTGCTGAAATTCACTTCACAATCTGTGTCGTCGATCAGTGTTCGATGACATTGAAGCCATCGTTCGATGACATCGAATATATCTTGATGACATTGAATTTTCACGGAAAAATCAAGTTGGTTGCTAGACATATTGGATGCAATTCTCGATGAATCGAAGTCACGTTCGATGACTTGAAGAAGATGCGTGATGACATCGAAGACTGTATGATGACATCGAATTTATTGAAGAAATTAAAGCAACTTGTTGGACTATTTTGGATACATTCTCGATGGATAGAAGACCCTTCGATGGCATTGAAGGACTTCTTGATGACATTAAAGGAAGCATCGATGACCCAGACACTTATGCATGCGAAAGGAGAAAAGGTGTGACTTTCGGATTCAAACCTCTTCAATGACATCGAAGCGTTACGCAGAGCTTACGCGGAGTGCGTAAATTTGAGGCGGTTTTACGATTTTGTGGAAACTAGCCTATAAATATGGGTTTCTTGAATCTTTTTAGGATATCTAAGGTTTGGAGAAGAAGAACAAAGGGGTGGAGCCATCATCCAAGAGTTCTTTTTCTTAGTTTTTAATTCTTTCTTTCAGGGTTTTGAATCCAATCATGTATATGGTTGGCTAAATCCAATCTTGTAGCGTGATTGAGACATTTTTCTTATTTAGTTCTTTTTCTTGTTGAACCTCTTTGATTTTAATTTGATATTTAAGGAATACTTTTAGTTTTTAATGGTTTGTTGTGACTCAATTTACAATAGATCTGCAATAGCTTGGAGTATCTTCTTTTCCTGATTGGGATTGTGAAGTTACTAAATCCTGTTGTTTACCATCATCCCTTGGGCATGGTCGGGTGATGGAATCTCTTCTAACCTTCCCAATCCTCTTATGTTTGGTTGTGAGATTAGTATATCTTATTGTTTGCCATTGTCTCATGGGCATGGTCAAATGATGGAATCACTTCCAATCCTCACAGCTTTCATCCGTTGAGAATTAGGTCAATGAAAGTTCAAATATGAATTTATTAATATATCTTCCAATTGGATTGGATAGGACTCCAATTCCAATTGAGTTCTTTGAATAAAATAAGGAAACTTCCTAATAGCTACAAGTGGATCCCTGGAAACCCTAGTTCCCACCTTTGAATTCTTAAGTTTCTATTAAATTACTCACAATTACTTCCTTATATTCTTGAATTAGATTTAGATCTTCTTATATATAGTTTTGATTCTAGTTACTTTTAGAATACATATGAGATTAGTCCCTATGGATTCGACCTCGGTCTTACCGAGATTATTACTACATCGTGACCCTACACTTGGGGTTGCGAACACCTGGATTATTGAGCAGATGAAAAAAATATTGTATGGAAGTTGTCTGGTCTTGGAATTTTGTAAGGATCAATTTTGAACAATGGTGACATGATTTCTACCATAGATGGAGACAAAAGAAGAAGGTTGAGATGGTTGCATTTCAACTATGGTTGTAATATCTCTTTTCATTCCAACTTTACTCAAATGGCCTTTTTGGGTGCAACTTAAAAAATGAATTCGTCTCATTTTAGTTCATCATTATTGTGTGAGACATCCTATTTCTTTTCAGTATAGATTTAAAAATAAAATTAATAACCAAAAACCATAATGTCTAATACATAATTGTGACTTACTAAAATAAGATGAATTCATTTTTAAGTGGCACCCAAACAGGCTTTCTTAGATCTTATAAAGGGTATTATTATTATATAATGGTCGGACCAAAGGTTGTATGCTGAAAATTGAGTTTTCAGTATGTAAAAACAGAACCCATGTTCAATGTTCCAACTTATTAGAATTTGAAAACCCATGATATGTATATCTTGCAATCATTATAACAAGGGCACATGGTATTGTTATCCAGGCTGTCCATCTTTCCTGTATGAGTTCAATTGGATATACTTCTTTGGATTTAAGATATGAATTTAGGATATCTTTTTTCTTTTCGTTA